>CM055404.1:53920635-53946616 GCA_029228625.1 Pseudolycoriella hygida | reverse complement strand
GTAGCCAAAGTTCTATAAACAGAATTTGCTGTCCTGACTGAGTTATTACCTTTTTATGGATACTCATTTTTTATAGCAAACGTGACATTCTTTATGAATGACCCATTGTGTGTGGCCTTTAGAGCTATTTTATGCAAGGTCTGGAGCTCATCGATCAATGTCTTCTTGGCAGATCCCCATATGCCAATACAGTAGGTCAGATGACAGTGGACCGTTGAAAAGTAAATCAGCCTGAGAATCTTCTTGGGAAGGAAACAGAGGAGTCTGATAATACCTATCCAACTACAGATCAGTGAGCCGACAGCCAATATATGATTGTCCCAGGAGACAAATTCATCCAGAGTCAGGCCCAGGCATTTCACCGAGGAGAACGTCTCAATAGTCACGCCGTTAAATGTTAAGAGGGGGAGTCCATCAATTTTAACCGAAGGCTTGCGGAAATGAATCAACTTAGTCTTGCTAAGGTTCAAAGTCAATCTGTTTATTCTAAAATATTCGGCAATGATCTCAATATCAGCAATGTTTTGGGAAATATCTGCCGACGAAACGCATGTTTGTATCATCAGTTTCTGAAGATAGTGGAGGAATGGTGTCGAAACAACGGCCTCAGGGTAAATCCGGACAAGACTGACATTGTCCTTTTTAGTAGAAGGACGTCTGGTCACGAACGGGTGGGGAAATTGAGGCTTTTCAATAAAGATATCGTTCCTGGAGCGTGGGTGAAATACCTGGGAGTTATTCTCGATCGTAAGTTGAACTGGATCGAGCACGTCAAGGACAAGGCACAGAAGGCTCTAGTAGCCTTCTGGATATGCAGGAACTCATTTGGAAGAAACTGGGGCCTGCCGTCCAAGGCTATACGGTGAATGTATGAAGCTGTCATAAGACCTATGATGAGTCACGGCTGCGTTGTGTGGTGGCCGAGGCTCGACATTAGGAGTGCGAGGAAAGAGATGAACGAGATTCAAAGGCTGGTATGCATTTGTATTACCGGAGCTATGAAATCGACAGCCACGGCGGCTATGGAGACATTAATTAACCTGCCACCAGCTTTTGCTACGGCGGATAGACTGTCTCAGAACGATCTTTGGACTCCGAATTTCACTTCGGGCCATGGGAGAATCAAGAAGGCTATCACTAACGAGGTCTTTGAGATGCCTAGGGACCGAATGAAACCGGAGACGGACTTCGTAAGGCGTTTTGAGACTGTCATACCCGATAAGTCTGAATGGCTGGAAGGTTGGCCAAGCTGCCTATCGGATGAAGTAATTGTGAGTTTCACTGATGGCTCTAAAACTTCAGAAGGTACGGGAGCCGGCGTATTCTCCCCGGAACCGTTGGCGGAAAGGTGGTACCACCTAGGTGGGTATGCCGACGCACAGTGTATTTTTTGTAAGGTTTTGCGGCTTGGGCTTTAATTTGTACAATTTTCAATATTTTGACGTTTATTTTTTTTCGTTTTTAATCGGAAAGATTAAAGGACAAACGGTTTTCCTTTTCGGTTCGAAAAATCTTCTGACTCCCGTGGGAACAAATGAGTTGAGGAGAACCAAACTTCTGAAAATTAAAACAAATATATCAGTGTGACTGGAGACGTGTTCAGTGTTTAGAAACAAAATTTCAAAAAAATCAAAAATATTTTCAAGATTTCACTCTTTGGTCAAGAACTCAAGGAAGCAGGCTGGTGCCAAGTTGAAACTTTTTGGGAACAATATCCATGTTGGTGTCGAGAGTCTGGCGTAAAAAGAATTTTGGCACCAGACTACCTTCCTATAGCTGTCATACGGATTCGGCATTCTTTGTTCTAGAACTCAGGGAAGCAGGCTGGTGCCAAGTTGAAACTTTTTGTAATCAATATTTCTCGGTAAAGCCGAGATGCGGGCGTAAACAGAATTTTGGCACCAGGCTGCCTTACTATAAATGGTCAGAAGAAGAACGTTTTCCTTGGTCTAAAAAAAAAAAAATATTGATCCATTTCAAGCAAATTCCCTGCAATATATAGCCAAAGTGGCAATACTCTCAAAAAAAATTGGTTTTTGACCATACAAACGTTTTCATCTCTGGACGTGGGAGTCCTGAAAATTTATTGATCGAAAGGAATTACAGCTGTCCTATATTCTTTTCTTGATTCAAATAAAATAGAATATCATCAAAATTTTGAAATCTGTACGAGTTGAAGCCCAAGCCCCAAACCCTTACAAAAAAGACACTGTGGCGACGTCTTTCAGGCTGAGATTTTCGCGGCACTGATGGGAGCGCGGGAAGCAAACCCACCAGAGGCATGTGGGAAAAATGTCACAGTCTGTTCTGATAGCGAGGCAATGATCAAAACGCTCATCGCGCCTGTCGTTACATCCAAGCTAGTAAAAGAGTTAAAGGAAACCTTGAACCGGATGGGACTGATGGGACCGGATGGGCTACATTGGGTTGCGGGCCAGAACCTCTCATACCCATCCCACGCTCGGCATGCGTAAAAGCAATAAAGAGTTGGGTGAGGTCGGAATTCGCTAACCATTGGAACACTTATGAAGGAGGAATGCACACAAAGCGTTTCTTCCCGGTGCCCGATGGGAAGTGGGCCAAAGAACTACTAAATATGGACAGGACACGCATCAAGAGGGTGGTGGGTGCAATCACCGGGCACTGCGGACTAAGCAAGCACCTGGCAAAAATGGGAATCTCTAATGACCCCAGTTGTACCTGTAGCCTAAGTGAGGAGACGGGCGTTCACGTCATATGCGAATGCCCGAAATTCTCCTCACTAATGTTCAGGACACTAGGAAGTCATGTAGTCCAACCCGAAAATATCTCGAAAATGGGACCTGCCGCTCTAGACAGGTTCCTGGTAGGGACTGGAAGGTTTCAGAGATTTACATGATGAACGGGTTACGAAACAAAGGATCATCAGATCTGTGTTTCAAGGACCAGTAATGGACCGGCCCAAACTGATAAATCTAAAAAAAAAAAAAAATCATCAGCAAAACCAAATGGTACAGACTTTAGCGGTAGGTCAAAGAAATCATTCAAAAATATTATAAAAAGCAAGGGAGACAAAACACCCCCTTGAGGGACCCCAATGGTCACGTCAGACAATGGGCTACATACTCAGTTACATTCCGTATATTGCTTTCTATTGCTCAGATAGTTACGAAATAGATCCTGCGCAACACCTCTAATTCCGGCGCACTCTAGTTTATATAGCAGAAGTCATGCATGATATCAAATGCTTTTGACAACTCAATAAACAATCCGGACACAACCTTCATGCCATCTATTTCCTTGTTGAGCAAACAGGTCAATTCAAATAGGGCAGTATGTGTGCCACTGCCTTCTCTGAACCCATATTGTCTCACATTAAAAAATCTACAGGTATCAAGAAAACCAAATACCGAACGCTGAATGATTGCCTCTAAGATATCTGATACAATGTTTCCTGTAAGTCTTAGTTTCCACAGTTACATTTTTTGAGTGGAAATCAGGAGTAGAAAATGTTTTTGAATTGTCGTTACAATACATTTCCGACATTAGTATACATGCGACATGCATACAAAATGTCTCACATGTCAGCGGCTAACAACAAAAAATTTCAAAATCATATTTTACTTCTCAGAGATACTAACATATCAGACGTTAACTATACATACCTTGTGTTCAATTTACATACCCGATGGATAGTAAGATTTTCCTTTTTAGACCCGTACGAAGTACGTAGGTCTGATGCGTTTACTACCACGTTTGTTACATTGCGAATTCGAACTCGGGAGTAAGGCGGAAACTTTTTTTGTTGCCTCCAGATGACAAATCAGCGAAAAAAACAATGTCCGTCTGTCGGTCTGTCGGTCTGTCTGACCGTCAACACGATAACTTGAGTAAATCTTGACCAATTTTCAAAAACTTTTTTTTTCCTCAAAGGTAGTCGAAAAATATTT
This sequence comes from Pseudolycoriella hygida, assembly GCA_029228625.1. Lineage (NCBI taxonomy): Eukaryota > Metazoa > Arthropoda > Insecta > Diptera > Sciaridae > Pseudolycoriella > Pseudolycoriella hygida. The sequence continues at coordinate 53,942,687 of CM055404.1, read as the reverse complement.
GATGGTATTGAATCTGGGCAATGTCGGCAATCTGGGCATGGCCGACAATTTATGGAAGAAACTTTTTTTAATTTGAGTCCTCGGACTTAGCTAGGGCACTAAAAACGAGTCTCTGCTAGGGCTCTATGTGTTTTTTGTACATAACTCGAGTAAATCTCTTCCGATTTTCAAAACCTTTCTTTTGTTTGAAAGATCTCGGTACGGCCGACAACTTATGGAAGAAACATTTTTCGATTTGCGTCTTTGGACTTAGCTAGGGCACTAAAAAAGAGTCTTTGTTAGGGCCCTACGTGTTTTTTGTTTTGAAGGAAACATTTTTGTCTATGGAAGTATGTATCCGAGGCCTCTATTTAAGACCCTAGGTCAGTACTAAGGTCGGCCCTAGCCCAAAAAATAGTTTTTTGCTATGTTGTAGACAAAATTGGGGGGAACATTTTTCTCTATTTGGAGGTCAATTTTGTGCGTTCGGAGAATTTTTTTACACCGTTACTTCGTACGGGTTTTTCAAAATTGCCCTACGGGCAATTTCCAATACAGTCTAATGTGAACGCAACATTTACTTAAATATGTTCCAGTCTTTTCGTAACATCAACTCTGTTTGCCGCATCTATTCTGATACGTACGGGTCCCTTCTATGTTTTACCTTAAACTCCGCATCACATGCAGAGGATGCAGACTCTATTTTCGGCGTACATGTGTATTGTTTTCGTCATAACAACACAAATGAAGAAGGTGTAGTAGATCGAATATGGAATAATGCACATTGAAACAAAAGAAAGGCGCGGAAAGTTTTTTAGACAGTTTCGGCTCTGCCCATTTTGCTAGTTGTTTGTTCGTGATAAAAATTATCGAAGAGTTCTCAAAAAATGTAGTTCAAATATATGTTTTTAGTTTCACAGCGGTCAAGTTATTTCCTTTTTACTAAAAAATACAGTGTTCCCATCCTATAAAAATATTATCTGGTCAGGAACATAAATAAAACGATGTAAATCAAAAATAATGGGCAATGGCGCTTGTGAATCTTACTTCAAATGGATGACGATGTAAATTGGAAATATTATTTTTTGTTCTACTTATTAGGTAGGAGGTTTTTTAATGTTTATTATCAAAACTACTTTAATATCAACGGCGTGCACCCACTTACAAGAGAATAATTGATATCGCTATACAGAGCAAAGAACTGTAAATGTAAAGTGAAAAAAGTGACACTGAGGCCTTCCTTTTCGACCCATTGTGTCGCGTTCTTCGATTTGGTTTAGGCTATTGTTGTTGTTGCTGGTGAGGTGGTAATGATTTTTAAATGATGATGGCTGCTTCTGTTCGGTTTATGGTGTTTTTATGGATTGTGTTCTAAATGACGCTGATGTCGCTCCAATTATGGTTGCGCATTCAGTCAGTTTGCTAACTGTTAAGAAAAATATCACGTGTTTTAGTTGTAATTACGCAAAATCTTCAAGAGAGATGCAGAAATCCCTTAGTAGCTTTGCTCTAAGACTATAAAGCGCTGGTCAATGATAAAGGAAATGCTTAGTCGTTTCAGGTACGTCTCCGCAGATTCTACAGTTAGGGTCATCGTTAAATCCTATCTTGTTTAACTAGTATCTCAGGCTATTATGTCCCGTAGGAATTCTTATCATCATCCTGAGCCTCCTAATGTCTAATCTTAGGATATATTTAGTAGTGCTCCACTTGCGTCCTACCAAAAATTCCTTCGCTTGCCGGCAGGTTTTAAGGTTTTCCCACCATATGTGGTGTTCTTCCTCAGTTTTTCTTCTAAGAAGATTCGCCATATATCTGGCGCAGTGCCTGTATTCGTGAAAATTTGTAACGAAAATCGGGAAAATTCATGAAAATTCATGAAAATCGCGAAAATTCATAAAAATTCGCGAAAATTCATGAAAATCATGTTTGTATAGTACGCTGTTTCTCAAATTCAAAACTTTTTTGAGAAATTTGAGGTTTTCATGTCCTAAAATATACTTTATTCGAAACCTTCTTACTTACTTACTTAACCTGCCCTACAACCCATTAAGGGTCTTGGCCTTCTCCAACATGCTTCTCCAACCGGACCTATCTTCAGCTAACGTCTTCCAGCTGGTTACTCCCGCAGTTCTCAGGTTGGCAAAAGCTGCATCGCACCATCTGGATTTTGGTCTGCACTTCTTTTGCCTTCCGGTTTGGTGATAAAAAGTTTCTTCGGGATACGATTGTCGTTCATACGCTGCACATGACCAAACCATCGTAGTCTGTTAATTTTTGTTGTTCTAACTATGTCCGGCTCTCCATAAAGCTGCATAAGCTCATGATTAAATCGTCTGCGCCATCTGTTCATATTTTCGTCATGTACTGGTCCGAAAATTGTCCGCAGTACCTTTCTTTCGAACGTGAGCAGCGATTTTTCGTCTTTCTGAGTCATGCACCACGACTCCGACCCATACGTAACTATTGGTCTTATCACAGATTTGTACAGTGCGCATTTAGAGTTTTTGCTTACTGATTTGGACTTTAAAATTTTTATCAGGCTGTAATAACTCCGGTTGCCAAGAGTTATCCGTCTTTTGATTTCGTCCATGATTACGTTGTCAGAATTAAGCAGAGATCCAAGATGTACGAACTTGTCTACCACCTTAAATGTGTGTGTGTCAATTGTTACGCTTTGGTCGTGTTGTATAATCGATGGGGAGACAATCATGTATTCGGTCTTTGTGTCATTAACCTTCAACCCGAGGTCGGTACCTTTTCTGTCCAAAGCCGTGAACTTAACAGCTTCCATGTTTCGGCCCAAGATATCCAAGTCATCAGCGAAGCCCAGCAATTGACTGGATTTGGTGAAAATGGTGCTGCTGGTGCTGCTGGTGTCGATGTCCATGGTTCTCACTGCTGCTTCAAGGGTCAAATTAAAAAGCAGCGTCGCGAGCGGATCACCTTGACGTAGTCCTTCCTCACTGTCGAAAGCGTCTGACAATTTGCTTCGGATTCTTACTCAGCTGTTAGCTCCATCCATTGTCAACTTTGTTAGCGAGATTAGTTTTTTGGGAACCCCTAATTCCTCCAACACTCTCCATAACTTCCTCCTGTTGACACTGTCGTATGCTGCTTTGAAGTCTACGAACAAATGGTGTATTTCCACGTTGTACTCCTTACACTTCTCCAAGATCTGTCTAATGCTAAACAGCTGGTCCGTTGTTGAACGACCTACACGAAAACCACCTTGATATTCACCAACAGTAGATTCCATGTATGGAAGAAGGCATCTCCATACATAATGCGTTACCACCGTGCTTGAAAAGTTCTCCAGGTATGTTGTCGGTTCCTGGGGCTTTGAAATTTTTGAGCTTTAAAATTTCATGCTCCACTTCCTGTAGCGTTGGTTCTGCAATATGTGGCTGCGCGGTCTGAAATGGTAAGTTGTTGTTGGTGTCGTTTCGGTTCGGTGGTCTGTTCGGGTTCAGCAGTTCCTTAAAGTACTCCGCCCATCGTCTGATGCACCTTTCCTCATCTGCTAAGACCAACCCATCCTTGTCCTTGCACAATAAAGGTTGTTGACTGTAACCTTTCCTCGATTCGTTTACTTTCCGGTAAAAATTCCGCGTCTCTTTTCGATTACCAAACCTTTCAATTTCGATTAAAACTTCCTTGTCATGTTGTCGCTTTTTTCTTCGGAATAGTTTTTTCTCGAAATTTCTCCTCGAACGGTACTCTGCCATGCCAGCTCGAGTGCATCTATTTAGATTTCTCGCCGCATTTCTAGCCGCATTTTTGTCATCCAGTGCTTTTCTGCATTCGTCATCGAACCAGTCATTTCTTTTCTTTCCCGTTCTCGTTCCTATCGTCTCTGCTGCGGCTTGCTCTACGTTTCGTCTAATTTGATTCCATGCATCGTCTACGTTTCGTTGTTCGCTTTCCATTTCGTCAATAATTTTCTTCTCCAAACTATCCACATATTGTCGTTTAATATTTTCGTCCTGCAGTTTCTCGACGTTCCACATTTCTAATGCCGGCTGTCGATTGTGTGAAAGCCCTAACAACCAACCGAAATTCGAAACCTTCAAACCCTCAAAATATCTTTGTATTGAAAAAATGAAGTTTTAATGTGTTGGAGGGAAAACAATAACGTTTACCCATTCCGCAAAATCGTTCAACTATTGAACTTCATGGAGTCCGTTTTAAAGTTTTTCACTAAAACAGGACACCCGGTAGAGAACTTATAACTTTTTCTACAGGCGTTTTCGGCTTTATATGGAAGCTTTTCATACTCATTGATATTTTGAAACCGCCCATTCAGAAAATTAAAAAACCGCGACCGGCTGGAGCGTTTCTCTCGAAAAAAAGCGTTTCGTAAAATGCTCTAGCCGGTAGTGAGCTTAAAACTTTTTCAATGGGTGGTCTCGACTTTGTATTGAAATTTTTCACCCTCGTTGATGTTCTGGAACCGCCCTTTGCCAAAGTTTAAAAATAACGACCGGCTAGAGCAATTTTTTTGTAATTTTTACTTTTATGGAAAAAAGGCACCAACCGGTATATACATTCAAACTTTTTTAACGGGCGGTTCCTGAATATCGAAGAGAGCAAAAAGCTTCCATACTAAGCCGAAACCACTCGTCGAAGAAGTTATAAGCTTTCTACCGTAACATTTGTCTGAATTTACTCACCCTTTTGCTAGAGAAAGATTTGTTAAAAAAGTAGGTGAATTTTAAGAAAGTAGCTGATGTACTGCATCTACCAAAGACCAATGAATGAAATAGATATAACGCTTTTTCAATTTTTCACATTTTCATTTTCACTTTCTTTGTAAATGATGAGAAATTTATCTGACTCGATCAACAACCCAAGAAGGGTTGGGGGCTAGATCATTATTTACTAGTTTCACTACTTTTGTGGTTCTACTTTCTTTTTTTTAAGATCCAGTAGAAACTAGTAGGAGTAGAATACCGGCACCTACTAACAATGCCGTACGATGGCACTACACTCAACTTCACTTGACTTGAACCGATTCAATCAGCTTTTGTTTTGTTTACAAATCTAACAAATCGGAACAAATCTGTCTGCGGTTGAGTTTCGAACCAACGCACTGGCAACTCAATCTCATAGTAGGAGGCAGGCGTGTTAACCACTATGCTATCGAGTTGTATAATTGGCGCCCTCGAAATCGCGGCGCCCTAGGGCATTTGCACGAAGTGCCCGTTCGATAAAGCGCTACTGATTTGTGACCTCAAATACAAAACTAGGAAAATACTTTTGTGTTTCAGTTTCTCGGCGATAGGAGGATATAGTTTTAGGCTGCCTTCTTTATTCTCAGCTTTAAGTTTAAAGTACGCAGCCTGGTGCCGACTTCGATGGTGTTACTGAAAACTATTAACTTTACTAGTTCATCCAATTTGGTGTAGTCAGAATTTCAACCTCAGGCTGCCTCAGTTTGACAAGGTTTTACCTTTCGTCAGACTTCTCTCTTAACTGATCTTCAAAAGTTTTTTTGCCCTGAAATGTAGTACCAAAAGTGGTTTTTGCATTTCAGATGGGCATTTTTGGACGATCTAGGGCAGCTGAGCTAGGGCCGCCTAAGTGGTTTTCGGTCTTTTGTACATAACTCGAGTAAATCTCTTCCAATTTAAAAAAAAAATTGTTCGAAAGGTCTTGGAATGGCCGACAATTTATGGAAGCAAATTGTTCGATTTTGATGAAGTATGCGTAAGGAGGCTAAGTGTTAGATCGGCCCTAATACAATTTTTTTTTATTTTTTTGAAATGTTGGGCTTTTTTAGGGTTTTTCCATATCGCCCTTTCGGCAATTTCCGATCCAATTAAATGTGGACGTAATTTCATACTCTTGAGAGTTATGGCAACATTTACTTAGATACGTTCGAGACTTTTTACGACATTTATTCTGTTTGCCACATCTATTCTGATGCGTAAGGGTCCATTGCCTATGTTTTTTGGTATGTTGTAGAGGATGTTGTGTACCATTGTTCTCGGGAGTCGTTGCAGTGTCCTAGCTCACTTTATAAGAGGTACTTCGGTTGGGTTTTACCCATTATCTTCTGTAATTTCTGTTGGTCGTTCAATTCAGATAGTTCTAAGAGAATTGGAAACATTGAGTTTGACACAATTTGTGTTATTTGTGAAAATTCATGAAAATTCGCGAAAATTCATGAAAATTCGCAAAATTCATGAAAATCGGAAAAATTCGAGAAAATCAGGAAAATGTTTTCACGAACACAGGCGTGAGCACCGATCGCCAGTTCTGGTCCTATCATTCCTGCCTGACTGCCTTTTCTTGCCGATTCGTCAGCCTTTTCATCGCGATGTTCGAATGACCTGGTACCCAGACCAGGCAAACTTCTTTCTGACAGAGTCTCCAGGTCATCGCTACATCTGAGCACTGATTTAGCAGGCAATTTACACGAGGATAAGGCTTCAATTGCTGATTAACTAACTGTGCATATAATTATTTTCTCATTTGTCAGTCCTTTCTCCGAAAAAATGCGACAACATTCGCTGATACCTTCTACCTCAGACTGGAAAACTGTAGCAGCGATTCCCAGAGGAACAGAGACTTCAATGTCTTATTCCTTGCTGTATATTCCTGATCCAGTTCCCTCTTCAGTTTTAGATCCGTTTGTGTCACACTTCCAACCTTTGGACATCTTCCATTCAGCCACTCTGCTCTGGTCGGAACAGCCGTCTCGTATTTCCTTTCAGGCATCTCAGTTTCTTTGAATTCTTTAATCAAATTGACTAAGAGTACTGCGTGTCCCATATTTCTACCAGCTACTTCTCTGTGTCCTTTTCTGTACAGCTTCGTCACTGTCAAACAAGCTTGTTCTTTTATAAACAAGCTTCTCGGACTCAGCGACATTCCAACGCTTCCGTTGGTGTCGACGTCATAACTCCCTTTAAGCTTTGTACCTTCGTCAACTTCTTACTCACAGAAGAGAGACCACAACATGCCACCGTAGCTTAGGATTGGTCTTACTATCACTCTGTACATCCAATATACAACTGATTGCTTGAGACCCTAGTTTTTCCCGAACGTCTTCCGGCATTGCCAGAACACCTTCATTGCTTTATAAACTCTTTCTTGGTTGTGGTCTATCCAGGTTAGACTTTCGTCCAAAATGATTTCGAGGTATTTAACCTTTTTTGTTCGTACTAGTCATTTTTCGAATAGTTTCGGTTTACTGATTTGAACATTTCGCCTTATAGTCAAAAGTGCAAGACCCGTCTTCTCTGGGTTAATAGACAATCCGATTCCTACGCACCACTCTTCCACCTTCTTGAATATTCTTCGAATCAGCTGTCCTATGACTTCTTCAAAAACCCCTGAAATTAACAGCGCTATGTCGTCTGCTAATCCTATCGTGACGCATCCGGCTCCATTCAGCTTCGTCGGCAATTCGTCAACAGTAATACTTCACAGAATAGGTGGCAAAACGCCAACCTGGGGGCAGTCTCTGGTAAATAGCCCTGTCCTTTTCACTCCAAACAGATCTACTGAAAGCAGTCTGTTACTCAACATCGCCATAATCACTCTTATCAACGTCCTATCGACATGAAATCTCCTCAAGGCTGCATTGATGGCACTGAAGGTCACTTTGTTGAAAGTACCCTCCAAATCCAGCAGCGCCGCAAAAGTGAGCTTTTCATGTGTCGACTGAGGATTGGAGTCAAAGCCCATGTAACGATGTCGAGGTCCTTGTGGGTTTTATTATGGATATTCCTTAATGTTGTTTTCCGCTTCTTTTCCTTATTTTGAGTGATGATTAGTAAAATGAGTTTACAAAGCCAAACCAATGCATCACAGGATTAAATATGACACTCCAGACATATATAGAAAAGTAACTAAAACATTTCTCCAGATAAGTTCTCATCAAGCAGAATTTCAACTCAATTACTTCGGGAAACGGAGAATCGAACCTTGTTACAACTGAGCCAACTCAATAATCGCCACGACTAAAATGAAAGCAATTTTAGTGTCCTTCTTATTGTTGGGATTAGGCGACTATGCATTTGGTGATTATGAGAACACTTGGAATTTCTATTACGAGCAACCCTGTTGCGGAAATACGAATGGGCAACACCACTTAAGGCATCACAAAGGTGACTAACAAACTCATACTAGATGTAGCTAAGCACACTGATTGAAACTTTTTACCATGTTAGATCATGTCCGAGAATTCACTTGCGGCAAACTTTATTATCGGGCTTTTTATTTAGACGAAAAGCAAGATGCTTTATACGTCGGTGCTATGTAAGTCTTTAAATGCAGCAATGAATCGTTGAGAAAGTCAAATTTAAATTTATTTAGGGATCGAGTTTTTAAACTGAACACCAAGAATGTGACGCTTTCAGGTTGTGATGTAAGTTGTTTAAGTTGTGAAGCCATACATTATGTTAAAGCGTCCAGTTTGTATGTATGACTTTTCCATATTTTAGAAAGATCATATTATGTTAGAGCCGACTGGATCCGACATCGTCAATTGCGTATCCAGAGGAAAGAGTCAGGTAATTTTCAACATTTATGGTAGAAGTGAGTCCTTTTCATAATTTCTTTTTCACAGTTGTTTGAATGTCGAAACCATGTGCGCGTAATTCAACCGATGCAAAATGGCAAATTGTATATTTGTGGAACTAATGCTCATAATCCAAAGGACTATGTCATTTATGTAAGTAATTCAATTCACAAATGAAGCAATCCACGACCTGTCTCGTGACGAACAATACTTTGAACCAAAATATCGGAGGATGAACGAGACTTGTCTCAAGACACGTTTGATTTTTTGGAACTCGGTGAACTAGTGGGTCATTCAAAGTCCTATAGCTTTCGAGCAATTTCAAATCGAATTTTTTCCGTCACGGGACATGTCAAAGAATAGACCGATTCAAAAAGAGAATTTCGAACAGTTTCCGAGATTTTCGATCTTCTTGCCTTACACAACAGTAGAAAATGACGTTAATTCGAAGACCACTCTCTTCGAACATTTTCGAATTCTCTTAAGTGAATCGATCTATACGCCAAATGTATCTAATATAAATTAATGAATTTTTTGGAATACGGGACACATTAAAACGTTCCAAAAAAATTTTTTTTTGTTTTCAAATTTATGAGTTTTGTTTCAAAAATAATTTCAAATCGTTCCAATATTTTACACTCTGTTACAATATTTTCCAAATTAAATCACAAATGTTCCAGTAGAAATTTGAATGTTCCAAATCTAAGTTTGTCCTTGTTCCAAAACTAAACCTATTCTTCCAATACTTGAAGTTGAAAATTTCGCTAAGAATTCGGGAACTATAATTTGAGTCTAGGTGGTTCATCCTCTTATAAAATGTAACAAAAGCGAGTGATTCATCTTTTTACAAAATTTCACAAAATAAAATAATTCTCTTCACAAAATTGATTACGAAATCAATGTGCGAATAGTGAAATAAAGTCTATTCGCACAATGTGTGAATAGTGAAATAAAGTCTATTCGCACATTGTGCCAATAGCCATATAAGAACTCTTCGTACATAGTACGAATAGACATATAAGGACTATTCGCACATCGACAAATAGTGCATTTTGCTGAATTTGTTTATAATGAAGAACATGTTGTCATAATTTGTATTAAGGAAGATTCTTTTTTCAACTCATTCCCACTACTTTACATATGAACGTTAAGTCAAGCTCTTGAATTATTTTGTCATTTGCATGAAACTCAGACATTAACACATGTAGAACAGCTGCGTTATGGAGATTATTAGAAGAGATCAACATTTCGGCATATCATGCTAATCGTCAGGTAAGTCATTCAACTTACTATGCTGATGGGCCTGAAGAACCAATCGTTAATGTATCTATTTGACTCAGTTAGAGATACTTTCGGGTCTAGCGAATCGTAACAGTAATGTTAACAGTCGCCCTCTGTTTGAGAACCTACAACTATGGGTCTAGCGAATCGTAACAGTAATGTTAACAGTCGCCCTCTGTTTGAGAACCTACAACTATTTCTTACTCTAACTCTGACGTCATTGCCTCCAAAGTTAATTCTTGAGTTTATCACGTTCATCAAAGCTAAGCAGCCATTTCGTGGTCTATGCCACCTAATTGTAATGTGGAATGCGAGGTTGTAGTTCGATTTTAACTAAGTAGCAATAATCTCCATAACGCAACTGTTCAAGATATGTTAATGTCTGAGTGTCATGCCAATGACAAAATAATTCAAGAGCTTGTCTTAACGTTCAAATGTAAAGTAGTGGGAATGAGTTGAAAAAAGAATTGATTCCAAGTTTGCGGGCTTTAATCCGTAGAGATACGAAAAGTATCGTAAGACTTTTTATCGTTGAGTTCGCTCAACAAAAAATTCTCTGTATTAGGGAAGCTTTTCATTTTACAAAATGTCACAAAACTAGGTGGCTAACAAAATTAGGAAATTTGCGCTTTAATTCACGTTCAGAGAGAGTCGTGCAACCGATTAGACGTGTTCACTCGTTGCTCGTAATAGTTATTGTTAATAGTTAGCTGTGCGAATTGTCATGTGCTAATTTCTCTGTACTTTTAACATTGGTATCCGTTTTTTACATCTACCGACATCATAAACGGTAGTTTATAAACTTGTTACCGGTGTGGTCAATTCTGATATAGACATAAGTCAATTTTCATAGTTATTTTTGAAAATTAACTAAATTCATCTCTACTATTGTTGCTGACACGTTGGAGTTTTTTTTATATTGCGATTCACCGTTACAGTTTGTTTTTTTGGTGCGAAACAGTGTGATACATTGTTCATCGATCTGGTTTTGTCGAATTTAGTAGTAAGCATTATCTACAAACTGGCATGCCGCCTTTGCGTTGCGCCAGCTGTAATACTAACATTACATCGAAAACGAAAATTGGGTTCATGTGCATAAAATGTAATCTTAGTTTTCATGCTAAATGCGAACAGTTATATAACAAGATAATCAACGACATTGCATCAGGTGACCTGGTTAATTGGCGCTGTACGAAATGCAGAATCGCTTGTGATGTGCAGTCCTCTGATGGTTTTGATCGCAATCAGGCAACAGTTTCTGGTGAAACCTTCAACTTAAATTCGGCAATATTAATGCTTCAAACTGATGTTCGCGCCTTGCTCAATCGCCAAACATCTATTATGAAAACACTCAGCGAACATGAGACATTGTTAAAAACACTCAACGACAAATTGGGCTTGTGCGAATCATTCATTAAGGATATGCAAATCCGTTTGGATTGTTTGGAACAGGACAAGCTAGCCAATAGCATCGAAATTTCTGGTGTAACTGTCACTGATAACGAGGACTTGTTAGCAACCATAATTAAAATTGGTGCAAAAATTGGATTCAAATTGTTGGAAAGTCACATCGTCAGCGTTCAGCGTCGTGGGAAACAGACTCACCCTGGTCCCCCGCCCTTGGTGATATTTTTCGTACTAACAGCGGACTGACACTGACTGACATTGGACTGAGCATTGGACAAAGTGTTCAAAGTGTTTTTGAATGAAAATCTAACAGAATTGAGACGCAAACTTTTCTATAAGGCAAAAATTTTTAAGATTCAAAATAACTTTAAGTATCTTTGAACAAAGAACGGATGTATTTATCTGAGAAGAAGTGACAATGTGAATGCTATTGTTATGGGGCCGTTCACAAATGACGTCACGCTTGCTATAAAAAATGAGTATTCATAAAAAGGGCATAACTCGTTCTGTACAACAAATTTCGTTTATAGGACTCTGGCTACCCCCCCAAACAGGGGGTGTGTTTGGGGGGGTAGCCGGAGTACTATAAGCAAAATGTCTGACCAGTTTGGAGTTATGAACTTTATGGATTTTATGGCAAGCGTGACGTCATTTATGAACAACCCCTATTGACCATCACACTAATTTCGACGAACTCATTGATAAGAATGATAAGTGATGATTAGGATTACACTTATAAGGATGTATTGTTATGCCTCTTTTCTCAAGGGCTTCTTTGTTCGATTTTTTGTTTTTGTTATTTTTCGATTTTCTGAAATGCCGTTTCCAATGAATGAATTTAGCAGCGATAATTTTTCAAACGATTATTTTATGGACACTGACGCATATAAAGTACCTGGTTCTTTTTGCTTTAATTTTAGTGGTTTGAGAGTTTTTCAGATTAACCTAAGGAGTGTACGGTTACTGAACCGATTTGATTTACTATTGCACTACATCTCACTATTTCCGCATACATTTGATGCAATAGTTCTGAGCGAAACGTGGATTAAACCTGACCAAACATTTTTATATAACATGCCGGGCTATTATGGTATTTTTTCATGTCGTGATGAGCATGGTGGTGGGCTCGCAGTATTTATTAAAAACTCATTATCTAGCCAAACTTTGAATGTACACACTGGAAGTTTTTTCAATATAAATGTAATTATTAACCTTAGTGAATCCAGATATACTCGTTTGAGCCTCCACGCATATTACAGACCTCCTTGGAGGAGTAATGAATCTGAATTCCTGGACCATTTGACTCAAGCCCTTGATGTTCGTGACGACTTTGCAATGCTAGTTGGAAACATCAATATTGATTTGTTTAAGTTTTCATCAACTAATGCTAATCTCTTTTTGAATGATTACGTGAATTCTCTTCAATGTCTCGATTTTAAGATTTCCAATAATAGGATCACAAGGCCGTTTTCGCGCTCACTTTTGGACCACGCCGGTTTTAGATGTGACTCTTCTGTGAAAGTTCACAACAGTACGATCGTCAATCAAACGAGTGATCATAATGTCATCATTTCACACTTGTCCTTTCCTTTGAAAAAGAATAAGTATGTGACGATTACAAAGTCCAGAACTGATTATGTTAGAGTAAAAGACAAGTTAAAGTCTTTATTTGACCCTGCGAATAGACCCACGACGGATGATGTGAATGTGTATTATATCCTTATTTTTTGAATACTTATCGAAGTGTTGTCCAGGACTGAACCGTTGTTAAGGAATATCGGATTAAAGGGTCGTATGAGTTCTGCCCATATATGAATGATCACTTGCAGTTCCTCATTGATCAGAAGAACAAACTCTGGAAAAAATTCAAAGGAAATTTGCACAACGCGGTTCTCTATAACAAAGTTACGGCTAGTAACCATGTTTTGCATCAATACATGGATTATCATGGGCGCGCGGTAGCATTGCGCCCGTGACGCAAGTCCCCATACGATTAAAAAAATCAGAATTTTTTTTTCGTAGACTGCGGAACCATATATGCAGCTAAATTTTGACTTTTTTCCCTTGCGTCGTACCCCCCTGAGACTTAGTTTATCGGATTCTACGTAAAATTTTGATTGAAATCGACCTTTCACTCATTAAAATCGGTCCAGTGGATCCGGAGATATGACCTTTAGAAAACCGTCATTTTCCATACAAAATGTGCTGCTTCATAGAAGCCAAAGAAAATGTATACATCCTACGTTAGTTAGTTAGTTAGTTAGTTAGTTAGTTGTGGCATTTCCATTTGTATGAAAAACGACTTTTTTGGCGATTTCTCGAAAACTAGCGGTCAGATCTTCTTTAAATTTTGCAGGGACCTTCGGATGGGCATTCCACGCCATCTAAGATTTTAAAAAAGTGGGGTCACCGGCTTCGTTTGGGCGCTAGGGCTCCTGGAAGCTACCATACAAATCCCATATAAAATAGGTAGGTCCTATTTGCCCCCCGGGGCAAATTGTCTTTTTTTGGCTATTTGCCCCCCGGGGCAAATAGTCTTTTTTTGGCTATTTGCCCCGGAAGGCAAATAGTCTTTTTTTGACTATTTGCCTTCCGGGCAAGGGGAGAATTGTGCATTTTGATTATAAATTTGGTAGGTCCTATTTGCCCCCCGGGGCAAATAGTCTTTTTTTGGCTATTTTCCCCGGGGGGTAAATAGTCTTTTTTTGACTATTTGCCCCCCGGGGAAGGGGAGAATTGTGCATTTTGATTATAAATTTGGTAGGTCCTATTTGCTTCCCGGGGCAAATAGTCTTTTTTTGACTTTCCGTAAAAGGATTCAGTTCCTAGGTTTGTTAGCCACCTAGGTAGGAAGATTTTTCCTGGGATTGGTAGCCACCTAAGCTTGGTGACATTTCATAAAGGCTAGTATTTAACTGTTAAGTAATTTTAATAATTTGGCAGTAAAATTTTAATCCAAAAGCAATAAATTTAATAGAGTGGCAGTAAAAATAATTTTCGGCACTAGAAATAATTATGGGCAGTAGGTTTTTGTAATTAATATTTTGGCAATAAATTTAATATTTCGACAATAATTTTAATGTTTTGACAGTAAGTTTAATATTCTGACAGTAGATTGTTGTTACCATTTAATTAATTGTATTATGGGATTGTATGTAGTTTCAATAAAAATCAGTCGCTTACGTATCATTTCGTAAAAGGGATCATCAGTTGGTTACCTAACATTTTGTAAAGCGCAACATAATTCTCATTCGTAGTATTTCGTAAAAGGGATCATATATATATAAATTATTTTGTTTTCGCAAAAAAAAGTTATCTTTGAAAATTAGTTGGTTGTGCGAATAGTCACTCTATTATACTGCGGCTATTCGCACATTGTGCGAATAGTCACTCTATTATACTACGGCTATTCGCCCATGGTGGGAATAGCCACAGTATTATAAAGATGCTATCCGCACAATGTGCGAATAGCCACAGTATTATAAAGATGCTATTAGCACAATGTGCGAATAGCCGCAGTATAATAAAGTGACTATTCGCACAATGTGAAAAAAGTCTTTTCCAGACAAATATAGAAAAAAAGACTATCACCCCCGGGGCAAATAGTGAAAAAAGACTATTTGCCCCGGGCGGAAAATAGTTAAAAAAAACACTATTTGCCCCGCGGGGCAAATAGCCAAAAAAAGACTATTTGCCCCGGGGGGCAAATAGCCAAAAAAAGACTATTTGTCCCCCGGGGCAAATAGTCACTACGTATAAAATAATGTGTATGTGTGTGAGTGTCACAGTTGGGTGAGTGAGGTATTCAACTTCCATTAGAGTTTTTGATATTTTTCGGTTATTCTCGACATGAGTGAGGTCATGCAATGGAGCTTCCTAGGTTTAAGGGATTCTCAAGGATTTTTGTGGATTTCTCTAGCACTTTTCAACTTCCATCAGGTTTTTTGATATTTTTCGGTTATTCTCGAAATGAGTGAGGTCATGCAATGGAGCTTCCTAGGTTTAAGGGATTCTTAAGGATTTTTGTGGATTTCTCTAGCACTTTTCAACTTCCATCAGGCTTTTTTGATATTTTTGATCGGTTTCAATTTCTTCCAGAAGTACTGATATCACAACAAAAACCCTTTTAAAAGGGAAATGTGACGCAAGTCGTTGTCCCTTCTTCCAAAACAACTGATATCAATTTGGGTCACAAATGCCGGACACTGGTGTTATAGTTTTTCTGTTCTTTCAATTTTATACGCAAAAATTTGACTTCCTGTACAAAAATACTACATACATTCCTACATTCAAGTCAAATTTTTGCGGTGTGAAAGCTGAAAGAACAGAAAAACTATAACATCAGTCTCCGGCATTTGTGACGCATTTTTTTGATCAAATGTGAAAATATTTTGAAAGTTTTTTTGCGTTTCGAAGCGTTCAGCGTCACCCAAATTGATATCAGTTGTTTTGGAAGAAGGGACAACGACTTGCGTCACATTGCCCTTTTAAAAGGGTTTTTGTTGTGATTACAAATACCAATATTTTGAAAAACTATTCTCAGAATCCTCGAGCCCGAAGAAAACGTGGCGCGATATAAATACACTTCTGGGTAAGCAGAGTGGTAAATCTAAACATTATACCGTCAAAGCTAATGATTTAATTGTTGACGGAGCATCATGTTCTAATGTTTTTAACGCCTATTATGCTGATGTGGGTCCTAATTTGGCCAGAAATGTCCCTGTGAATGGCACTGGGATGAATGTGCGTTCCATTTGTTCGAACTCAATTTTCATTTATGCAGTGACTGCTGCAGATATCCCCTTTTCTGAGTGAAATTTATAATTGCTCCCTGTTGACTGGAGTCTACCCTGACCTGTTAAAGATCGCTAGGGTTGTCCCAATCTTCAAGTCTGGGAATTCTTTCGACGTTGCCAATTACAGGCCTATTTCAATCTTATCAGTGATAAACAAAGTTTTTGAAAAACTTATTTATCGCTGTGTGGTAGATTTTTTGGAACTGAATGATTTTTTTTTACTGTCGACAATATGGCTTTCGAGCGAAATCTGGTACGCACACCGCGTTATACGAGCTTATGGACGACATTAGTAAGGGGGTTGATACGGGGAAGATAGTGTTCGGCATCTTCCTTGATTTGGCTAAAGCCTTTGACACTGTGGACCACAGCTTACTGTTGAATAAACTCGCCGATGCTGGTATCAGAGGGACAGCCAACGATCTGATGAAGAGCTATCTAACACATCGGAAGCAAGTTGTTTGTGTCAATGGGCACGAAAGTGATATGCTCAGTATAACTTACGGGGTCTGTCAAGGCAGTACAGTAGGTCCCCTGTTATTTTTGATTTTTGTTAATGATCTTCATAACCTTCCACTTAAATCAAAGCCAATCCTATTTGCTGATGACACTAGTTTTTTCACTGCTTCGTTATGTATCTCCTCCAATGTTAGCAATATTAAGCGCGATCTGAATGTGGTCCTTAGATATTTTAATGAAAATAAACTGACGCTAAACATCGAAAAATCGAAAGTGATCCATTTCAGGTCCTTCAGGAACAAAAATATTCCGCTGCCTGAATTTGTCTTTAATGGAACTGTCGTTCCAACCGTCAACTCTGTTAAGTTCCTAGGAGTTGTTCTAGATGAATGCATTAATTGGAATGAACATGTCACCAAATTGTGTAACACTGTTTCCAGCCAAATTGGCGTCATTAAGAGGATTAGCGCTATACTACCAGTGGGAATACTGAAAAAGCTTTATTTCTCATTAGTGCACAGTAGGTTAACCTATTGCATTGGCGTTTGGGGTGGTGCTAACAGAACGTTGGTGGACAAACTCGAATTGCTGCAGAGGAGGTCATTGAAGATTGTGCACAGGGTCTCACGCAGGTACCCGACAAACCTGTTATACAACAAACTTTGCCCGACTATTTTATCAGTTTCCAACTTGTATAAATTTTCGGTGTGTAAATTTGTATATCAATCCGTCAACGAACTTTGTCATCACAATATAAAATTTGTTAAGGCATCGCATTCTTATGACACCAGATACTCTGATTTCCTGGTGAAACCTAGAATAGAGACCTTGATTGGTAGGAGGATGTTGTCATATGCTGGTCCTACTTTGTTTAATACGTTGCCTCGCAACATGCGTGATGCGTCGTCGTATGGTTTTGATCGTTTGTTACGTGACTCGCTGCTGGGAAACATTTAACAAAGAAGCTTTTCATACTAGGGAACAGGGTTGTATTAGCGTCGCTAATAGCGACGCTAATAGCGAAGCTAATTTCAAATACACTCGCTAATAGCGACTAGCGTTTCGCTAAACCCTGAATTAGCGAGGTCTTATTTTCGCTAGTCGCTAATCGCTAATTTTCTGATTCTAAAAGACTAATTCCATGGAAGATTTTCAAACTTATTGCTTTTTGCTGACCTACATTTTGCCAAATCAGTGAAGATTTATAAGTTCCCACCAGTTAGAAAAGTGGATGAAAAAGAAATCACTACAAATGTTTTTGAGAATTTTGAATAATTTTGGGCGTCAGATGACAAATATGATAAATAATAATATTTGTTGAACGATAACGCATGATTAATGTTAATTTGCGTTGAAAGCTTCTGTCGGTTTTATCAAAAACTTCTCCAGAACTTTTGATATTAGATGGACAAACTGGTTGATGATATTTTTTCCAATGAAATCTTGTAATCTCCTAAGGGCTTTAGTTGGTCTTAAGTTCGGCCTAATAGTAAAAAAACTTTCAGTTAGTTTTGAAGACACAAAAACTAAACAAGAATCTATCTACTGCCTGAGTTCCAACCATTTTAACAAACGTAAGCTTCATTTTTATGGATTTCCGTTACTGCCAAAACAAGAAATATAAGTCGAAAAAACCTTTCACCCCCTCAAAAGAGCATCAATACTACCGTCCAGTTAAATATCTTAACTTACATTTCAACCTTCAAAGTTAGCGACGATTAGCGTTCGCTAATAGCGACCGCTATTAGCGCGCTAATTTTTTCCTGATTAGCGAAATACGTTAGCGACGCTAGTATTTTTCTCAGTTAGCGTTAGCGTCGCTAAAAAAATTGGTTAGCGAATACAACCCTGCTAGGGAATAGTATGCAATGCGAGGGGCACCCTAAAAGTTGCGGGAATCGGCTATATCGGCTCGTGTAAACTTTTCGCCAATTTACACAAAAATTAAATTGGTCTTTCCTGATTTAAAAATGATGATCAAAATGAAAATCGATCGTAGCAGTCAAAAGATACAACAATTCCAAAAAGTCATTGCGGAGAAAAAATGGATTTATCACGTGAAAATTTTAGAGCCATGATTTTCTACGACTTTAAGTCTGGCTTGACTCCCAAGTTGTGTATTGATCGTTTGCAAAAAGCATTTGGAGATGAGGCCCCATCCAAGACCACTGTTTGTCGGTGGTTCGCTGAGTTTGAATCGGGACGCACTTACCTCAGCGACGACTTTCGTGAAGGTCGACCTTCCACAGCCATCAGCGATGGAAACATTGACCATGTTTGGAACATGATTGAAGCCGATCGACATGTGACCTATGCTGAGATAGCTGCATCCCTTGGGATCGGGAAAAGTCAAATACAAACAATTTTACACGAACATTTACGCACACGGAAGCTTTGTTCTCGGTGGATCCCACACAAATTGACAGACGACCAAAAGGAGGCTCGTGTGAAATGGTGCCGAGATTCTCTCAAAAAATTCGACAATGGGGCTTCTGATTCAGTATATAGCATCGTAACAGGTGACGAAAGTTGGATTTACAGCTATGATCCCCAAACAAAACAGCAATCCACCGTTTGGGTGTTTCAAAATGAAGATTTACCAACAAAGGTAATTCGCGCTCGAAGCGTCGCCAAGAAAATGGTCGCTACTTTCTTCAGGAAATGTGGTCATGTGGCTACTGTACCACTTGAGGATCGTAAAACAATCAATTCAGAGTGGTATACTACGATTTGTTTGCCAAAAGTATTTGAAGAACTACGTGGAAAGAGTCGAAATCGCAAGATCGTCCTCCACCATGATAATGCAAGCTCCCACACAAGTGCTCTGACCACGACGTTCTTGGAGAAGGAAAAAATCAATTTGATGCTGCATCCACCTTACAGTCCCGACTTGGCACCGTGCGACTTTTATTTGTTTCCGAGTGTCAAGAATAAGTTGCGTGGGAAGCGATTTTTATCTGCGGAAGCTGCTGTCTAGGCATATGAACAAGAACTGGCCCAAATCCCAACTTCCGAATGGCCTCGATGTTTCGAAAACTGATTTTTAAGGATGAAAAAGTGTATAGATTGTAATGGTGATTATTTTGAGAAGCAATAAAATCGTTTTATAGCCGATTCCCGAAACTTTTAGGGTGCCCCTCGTACATCTCTTTTCGAATCATAGTGATGGTTTTTACATGTTTTTACATTGCACTTAGTTAATATATATTCTTGAATCTTATGAAATCTTGAATTTTTCAAATTTTTGCCTTTTGACTAAATTTTTAAGATAGCTTTCATACTTTACTTTATATTTTTTTAGCATATTTTTGTACTTTTGTACTTGATTAGTACCTTCGAATAGCCTTTGGCTTAATGGTATTTTTCTTTTTTTACCTCTCACATAGTCTCACTAATTTAGCAGTCTTTTTTTTCATAATGTATCTTTATTTTTGCAAAACTATGTGTAGAAATGTTTGTTTACTTATTAAATAAAAAATTGAAATTGAATTGAAATGAAGCGCCACAAAAACCTAGGTGGCTAACAAAACTAGGGAGCTTTTCCTTTTACAAAATGTCTCAAGAAATGGGTGGTTAACGAAGCTGAGGAACTTTCCTTTTTACAAAATGTCACAAAAATAGTTGGCTAGCAGTATTAGGGATTTTACGTTTTAATGAAACGCCACAAAAACCTAGATAGCTAACAAAACTATGGAACTTTTCCATTCACAAAATGTCACAAAAACTAGGTAAATAACGACGACGCGACGGTAAGAAACTTTTCATTTATCGAATTGCCACAAAAATAGGTAACTAACGAAACTCGGTATTTTGTGTTTTAATGAAACGCCACAAAAATCCTAGAACTAACAGAACTTGGGAGGGTTTCCTTTTGCAAGACGTCAGAAAAACTAGGTAGACTAACGAAGCAGAGGAACCTTTCCTTTAACGATATGTCACAAAACTAAGTGGCTAACAAAATTAGGAAATTTGCGCTTTAATGAAACCCCACAAAAGCCTAGGTGGCTAACAAAACTAGGGAGCTTTTCCTTTAAGCTGACGCTATTTGCAGTTCCTGCAAATAATTTTTCTTGGAGACTATTTGCAGTTCCTGCAAATAGTGTTTCATTGAGACTATTAGCAGAAACTGCGCTTAGTGTTCCGTGGAGACTATTCGCAGTAATTGCAAATAGTCTCCACGAAACACTCTTTGTAGGTAAATGATACAACGTATTTGTTACGCCATTTGCCTTACCTGCAAATAGTGTTTCATGGAGACTAAATAAATCATATATGTGGCCCCAAAACAATGAGAAAACTGTCATTGAAAGTTAAAACATTTTGGATTTTCTGTACCCGATGGAAGATATTTAGAATGAAAAAGGAGAAGCTAGCATGAAAATTTGGAGAGAAGTTAGCAAAGCATGTGGAAGTTATCCGTAATATTCTTTACTCACTTTTCCTTCAAAGTAATGAACTTTTTTCCTATTAATTTCAAATGCACTATGTAGAAGAAAATGCTCACATTCCTGAATTCCTGAACGTTGAAGAATTGTTGTTACGCTACTTTTTTTCTGATTTGGACGAAATGGGTCCCGTAGGAATCCAACGGAAGGCTTGTTTGAAGTCATTTGACCTTTTCTTTACAGAAGTTCCAAATATGTTGTATGTGCAATGTGCATGGTTCTGAAGTCTTCTAATCTTGTAAATTTTTGTAATCTCGTATGGGGACCTGCTAATAGCGACGCCTAAATTTGAAATTGCTCGCTAATAGTGACTAGCGGTCACTAAAACCCAATTAGCGTAAAATTTTGCTTAGTCGCTAACTCATTCGCTCATAGAATACTGTATTGTAACAGTACAACAGTACAGGTTTTAAACTGAAAACTCAATCAGTGTGCTCTTATATATATAAAACGAAGTAAATTTTTAGGACAATAAACTGGGGCTTATAATAAAATAAGGCTTATACCTTAATAGTTGTCTAACTATCAACTTGATATCTGGTATCCAACTTAGATAACTATAGACAACTATCATTGTTGTCTAACTATCAAGTTGATGGTTGTCTAACTGTCAACTTGATAGATGTCTAAGTATCGACTTGGTAGTTGTCCAACTATCAACTTGATAGTTGTCTAACTGTCAACTTGATAGTTGCCTAACTGTCAACTTGATAGTTGTCTAACTAACAACTTGATAGTTGCTTAAATATCAACTTGATAGTTGTCTATCAACTTAATAATTGTCTAATGTGTTACCAAGTTAGCTTGACTACTTTCAAAACGCATGAAATTTTGTGAAAAACGTTAAAGTTGACCAATTCTTAACCGATTTGGATGAAATTTTTTTGCAAATATAGACGGATTTTGGTAGTCAGATAGAAATAGCAATGTTGATATTGAATTCGTAATTTGTCAACCGGTTGTAAGTCTCACACATACTAAATATTTTGCATAAAATAGAAGTCATAGTTCCTCAGGAATCCTTAAAATTCTTATAAAAATTGTTTTGTATGTGTGAGAGTAACAGTCAGTCGATAAATTACAAATTCATTGCTATCTCACTGTCAAAATTCCTCTCCATGTTAATTTCGACGATGGACAATATTGGTCTAATCG
>CM055404.1:53887430-53909796 GCA_029228625.1 Pseudolycoriella hygida | reverse complement strand
AATCTCCAGAACTATGAGAGTTAGAAAGTTAGTTCCAAAGGCGAAGTTGAAGAGAATTAAATTTAAACAAACTCATGTTTCAGGATTTTGGGAAAAAAAGGCCCAATCCACATTTAGGCAGGATGATGCATAGCTCTAGAACTATAGTAGTTAGAAACTTGCTTCTAAAGACAGAGTTGCAGAGAATTAAATTTTAGCGGAAACATGTAAAGAAATAAAGAACAGTAAAAGTAATTCTCACATTATCTTCATTTTTAATTATTTTTATTTTCTAATGAATAATGAACCGCACAAAAACCCACTTAAAGTGGGAGTGTGACGCAAGTCTTTATGTCTGCTTACAAAAGTTGTGAAATTAGAAAAAAGAGACGCATTAAGCATCTAAAGTAAAACGATTTTCTTCCAGTTACAAAAGTTCTGAAATCAGAAAAAGGTGACGCATTCAGCTTCCAAACGAAAAAAAATTAAAGCGAAGTTGGAGCTTCTTAGGCTTATAGGATTTTTGTGGATTTCTCTAGCACTTTTCATCTTCCATCAGGTTTTTGACGATATATAAACTTACAAAAGTACTGATATCCGCAAAAAAAACCTCTTACAGATGAGGTGTGACGCAAGTCCTTAAGTCTGCTTACAAAAGCTGTGAAATCAGAAAAGTGTGACGCATTAATCATCTAAGGTAAAACAATTTTCTTCCAGTTACAAAAGTTATGAAATCAGAGGGGGGTGACGCAATAGGCTTCGATTCGCAAAGAAAATTTTTAAACAAAATTACGTTGAGTTCAAAAAATTGCGTCACAAATTCCAGACCCAACGACGAAACAATTTTTCTGTACTTTCAGTTTTTACGCTGCAAAAATTATCTTATTACATCGCTTTGGGTAAATTTAAATTTTTGCGTGTAAAAACTGAAAGTTCTGAAAAATTATTCCGCTGGTGGGTCTGGCATTTGTGACGCAATTTTTTGAACTCAACGTAATTTTGTTTAAAAATTTTCTTTGCGAATCGAAGCCTAATGCGTCACCCCCCTCTGATTTCATAACTTTTGTAACTGGAAGAAAATTGTTTTACCTTAGATGATTAATGCGTCACACTTTTCTGATTTCACAGCTTTTGTAAGCAGACTTAAAGACTTGCGTCACACCTCCTCTGTAAGAGGTTTTTTGCGGATTTATTGTTTGTAGTGCATTTACATTCTCATATCGTTTGCGAACGATCCAAAGTACAATTGGCAAATAGCATATTTTATGATCTATTATTTTAAAGTGTATCGTATGTTTCCAAAGTCAATTGCTCCCAATATTGATTGTCAAAGAATATTTTATATGGGATTTGGTTCGGGTCAATCCTCTTAAGGCTTCTGACTTCAAATAGATTATCAGTGAATTGATTGCCAATAACAGAAATATAAACCCACCCAACAACGCTAGACATAAAAGCCTTGATTGACTGTTATAAGTTGTATGAATACATGTTTTTTTATTTCAAAATATTATAGAGATCACAGTGACATCGTTAAAGTAGCAGAAAAAAGTCCTATCATCGAAATTGTCTATAAAATATCCTTTGGTCAGTTTTCTTAAATCCTCTTACGATTTTTTATCTTTCGATTTATTTTCTATTAGCCATACAATAAATTATGAATACATCCGAATTTATATAGAGAAATATTAAATATACGTCAATGGATGGCAGATAAAGTGAAGAGGATACTAGCTGAAAGTAATGTGTATGCTGTTTCGTTTGAATTGAAAGATATCAGCATCAACAAAATACTATATTATGAATTAACTGTTTAAATGTCGAAAAGGCAAATATTATCCTCACTTGTCCTTGTTTATTTGATTTTTTCTATCTATATCTTCATATATTTGCTACGAGACAGTCACATGTATAAATCGACGAATCCTTTTATGTGTTATGCGGTCCACGGGTGTACAGCCCGTTCAATATGAAACTGATATAAAATGTACAAATCTTTTGTTTTAAACAAAATATTTGCAGGTTTCGCATCACTTTCAGTTTGGAGCGGCTGTAGTTGAGGAAATACCTCGAGAGCGTCAAATATGTGGGTATTGGGTCAGGCCCGTAGCTAGTAAGGGGCAGGTGGTGCAACGCCCCTTGAGATTTTCAAGGAAGATAAAAATAACACGTATAAGCAATTGGAAATAATTACATAAAATGAAGGAAGGATTCTGCGTGACGCGGACTTTCGGACAGGTGTGTACGCTCCTGACATTTTTTGAAAAAATTTTGAAAACATTTTTCAGTTTTTCAAACGAAATTATGAGAGAAATGGTATTTCTGAAACTAAATCTGAAAGAAAATTTTAACTCCACGACTGGGACCTGAACCCAGAATCTTCACCTTTCCGGGGTGCGGCTCTACCAATTGAGCTACCGTGGACATTTTCAATTCAGATCTAATTTCAAACCGTTGCTTACATACTAACACATGCATTTATAGCCAAAGCTAACGCATTTATCGTTCTCACGAACTACGCGCGCTTTTTGCCACCTACAAATACCTGTGTCTGTTTATTCTCATAACTGCATGTCCATTAATTCGTATTTGTACTTGAATGTCCGACATCAATTCGATGTCATCTAATTGTACAGGGATACCGCTATCAATACATTGCTGCATTGATCGCATAGGACAATGAGAAGTATCTCACTAACAAAGTTAATTGAATCATTTTTTCAGTTATCAGTGACGGAAGTGAACGAAATTCGAGCATTTAATTTTTGAAGCGAAATTATGAGAGAAATGGTATTTCTGAAATTAAATCTTCTGAAGATTCTGGATTCGGGTCCCAGTCGTGGAGTTAAAATTTTCTTTCAGATTTAATTTCAGAAATACCATTTCTCTCATAATTTCGTTTCAAAAATTAAATGCTCGAATTTCGTTCACTTCAGTCACTGATAACTGAAAAAATGATTCAATTCAGTTTTTCACTTTATTTCTAAAAGTTATCCATTGATTTTGAGACATGCATTTTGAGTCATGGATTTTGGTGCTTTGCGTGCTTTGTGAGTTTGATGCATCATTGGATTGTTCAGTGAATTTTGTTTGCAAAATTGTCAGTGGGGTTCCGTTGAATTTCATTCATTGAAATTTAGGCCTTCTCATGTACTTACATGAAAACATTTTCAAAAATTTGTGTGTTGCTCAATACAAGTTCAAGATGAGCTACCACTACCGTCTTGTGAAGGGTGTTAACGGAATCAACTGACAAAGGTTGGTTCTGTACCAACTTCTCGGGTCGCTGTTAACTCCCGAGGCCGAAACAGCATCTTCGTCTCGATTTTTCACTTGACGTGACCACGAGATGGGGTAAGGGAAGAGCAATATAAAATGCGTTGAGTCAAATGGACTAAATGTTTTCTTGTTCCCATGTTAGAGTACAACATCCCTGGATTAATAGCTGCGTCCAGGTTATGATGTAAAACTGATGTATAAGTAGGTGATGTGTAAGTGTACAACTCCACAATATCACTTTTACGGCGCGTATACAACACAGGTACATCATGTTCACAACTTACACATCAACAAAACATCACTATTAAAACAATACATCAGCACAAGTAAGTTGTGTATGTGATGTATCAATGATGTCATAATGATGCATTTGTGATGTATTACTGATTTTAAAAAGAATGTGTAAGTGCACATCTTTATAATATCACTTTTACAACACTGGCATATAATTTGTTCATCCAACATCACAAATGCAATATGGCACCAACAGATGCTATGAAACTGATGTATGTGTGATGTACTAATGATGTATATGTGATTACGAGTGAGAGTGATGTGATATGTGATTACGAGTGATATATCTGAGATATTTTCATGATGTGAAATTACTATGTAAGTGTACAACTTTGGAATATAACAAACTCATCACTGATACATCAATTTTACAACCTACACATCAGCAAGACGTCACATGTACAGCACTTGGAAACCACTTTTACATCTTTTGTACATCATTTTCACATCTTTTCAGTTTGAAATTAAGCACGGCAGTAAGGGGCCAGGACGCAAGTTTTACACGACAAAAAATTCACAAGAAATTTTTTCGTAGACTAAGGAACATATATACAGAAACTTTTTGACTTCTCCCCTCTTTGGGGAAATATGGCCCAATACTGGTATATGGCCACTTCCATAATTGGGAAGGATGACCCAGATCTCCAGAACTATGAGAGTTAGAAAGTTGGTTCTAAAGGCGAAGTTGTAGAGAATTAAATTTAGGCGAACAAGTGTTTCAGGGTTTTGGGAAAATATGGCCGTATCCCGTATTGAAAAATTATTACGCTGTTGGGTTTGGCATTTGTGACGCAATTTTTTAAAAACACAACGTAATAGGAAGAAAATCGTTCTGATTAAGATGCTTAATGCGTCACCCTTTTCTGATTTCAGCACTTTTGCGAGCAGACATAAAGACTTGCGTCACACCTCCTCTGTAAGTGGTTTTTTGCGGATTAATTATTTCGCCAATTAAATTATTATTTTGAACTACACTCGGATCAAATTAAAGCTATGAACAGAAATTACGCAGTTTGCACGATAACATGCAGAATGTCATTTTGTTCGGACAGGTCAAGCTTTCGCTTTGATGGATTGCAGTCTGACTCTGGGTAGAGCCAAACACGTTCTACAATTTCATTTCTCAACATAAAAGCAGCCATTTTCAAATATGTATTGCACGGAAGCTGACCTGAAACAGAGATCTTACTAGGTTAACCTCTTCTTTTCTGAAGTCGGTTTCAGGTTAATTTTTTTCGACCCAAAGCCTGAATTGAAGATCAGGTCGACTCAAAAACTTAGAAAATATTGGATGGTCTTCAATGTCTAGTCGAATTTTTTATGCAATATTTCTTAAGTCACCAATTTTGCCAAATTTTGTCATAAATTTGCCCGTCATCCGGAACGGATGCCCGCGAAGCGGGCATCCGGTATACTATTTTGTGAGTTTTAGGGTCGCAAAAAGTGAGCCGTGCCCTCAAAAAATATTTTTATCCAAAACAAACTTTATATTCATCAACATAAGAACGGAGAGCAGCGATTTTACCCTTCATACACCAGATCGGTACTCCAAAATTTTCCCAATTTTCCGGAAAAAAAAATTTTTTTTCACCTAAAATACTCCTTACGGTTACCTGAACACTTCTAAGTGGTTGCCGATTTTTTTTTTTCGCCTCTTTCACAACTTTTTCCATCAAAATGTTTCGCATTTTCCGACGTTTCTAACAAATTTCTATCATCCACTTTGAATGAAAACATTTTTTCATCATTTCTTTCACTTAAAATGTTCTACTACTTGCCGTCTATCAGAAAACTATGATGCACCATTTTTCCCCATCCATACGCTCATGTTGTGAGTGTTTAATTGATGAAAATTTAGGTCGCGAACACTTTTTTGCATTCTCTGAGCACTGGGCCAAATTTTTTCAAACACAACCAATGTTAGCTTACAGCGCGTGAGCTGTTCTTTCAAATGATACCTCATTTGCAACAATCGGTCGAATGGTGTTGGAGTAGCGTATCGTCAAAGTGGCCATTTTTCCGAACGATGCCCAAAAGTAAAATAGATCGTATTCAAAAACTGTTCCAACGATTTTTCTCAAACTACCTTCAATCGAAAGGCCAATTCGTGTACTGTTAAATGCAGGAAAAATTAGAAAAAAATATGGAGCTATTTTTGATTTATGAGGTGATAAATTTGGGTCCACAATTTTCATATAATTTTCAATTTTACCCCAGAACAGTTCACGAACCAACCAACTCATTCGCAATCTCACCGCCGGAGGCCCGGGGGTGTGGGGGTGCAACCCCCACAACACAAACCAACCACCACTACACGAACTCACCAATCACTCTCAATCTCACCGCCGGAGGCCCGGGGGGCGTGGGGGTGGAACCCCCACAACACGAACCCACCAATGACTCTCAAGCTCACCGCCGGAGGCCCGGGGGTGTGGGGGTGAAACCCCCACAACACGAACCAAACCAATCACTCTCAATCTCACCGCTGGAGGCCCGGGGGTGTGGAGGTGAAACCCCCACAACACGAACCAAACCAATCACTCTCAATCTCACCGCCGGAGGCCCGGGGGTGTGGGGGTGGAACCCCCACTACATGAACCAGCCCAATCACTTTCAATCTCACCGCCAGAGGCCCGGGGGTGTGGGGGTGGAACCCCCACAACACGAACCAGCCCAATCACTCTCAATCTCACCGCCGGATTCCCGGGGGTGTGGGGGGGGAACCCCCACTACACGAACCAGCCCAATCACTCTCAATCTCACCGCCGGAGGCCCGGGGGTGTGGGGGTGGAACCCCCACTACACAAACCAACCAAATCACTCTCATGCGAATTATGTTGCGCTTTAACAAATGTTAGGTAACTGATTGATGATACGTTTTACGAAATGTTACGTAAGCGACTGATGATGCCTTTTACGAAATGCTACTAAAGCGAATAATGTTGCGCTTTAAAAAATGTTAGGTGACCGACTGATGATCCCTTTTACGAAACGTTACGTAACCGACTGATGATCCCTTTTACGAAACGTTACGTAAGCGACTGATGATCCCTTCTACGAAACTCTACGAATGCGAATTATGTTGCGTCTTAACAAATGTTACGTAACCGACTGATGGTCCCTTTTCGAAATACCATTCGTATGTGTGACCCTCCCTATTCTCACCTCGCAGGCGAAACACTTCTCATTAGCACACGTTCTTTCCATCATTACAGTCCATACAGGAGTACTAGATATGCTAATATATGGCTTTTATGTCACACTGTACTTTATGTCACAAGAAAGTCTGACCTCGCGGGGGAAAAGTACTACTTTGAGAGGAAGTCCAAAAATGTAACTTGTGAAAAAATATCAAAAAGAAAAATTGTTGCTTTTGTCGAAATTACACACTTCTTCAAAATTCATCAAAAATTTTCCTATTGCAATGGGGAACTGCTCCCCCTCCCGGCAATTGCCCCTACGGGCCTGCATTGGGTGCGAGTGTTTGTTAATTATTGGCACCTGGCATTTTCGTACAAGGAATAACCGAGACGACTTATGAATTTTTCGTAAAATATGGTCACTTCGATCAACAGTGTCCGAAAGTTTCAGGATCAGCACATCTAATAAAGTTCTCAACAATAATTTGTTGCTTACTATATCTTTTGTATTGCTTCGATACGACCAAATTTGTTGATAAATCAAATAAAAAGTACAAATAGACTTTTTAAGCAATACAAAAGATTTAGTAATTTTAAATTACCGACTAAGCAAAACAACAATACATCAGATAATTTGTTGCTGTTGTTGTTGGGGAGGAAAATGTAGGTACTTTTAATCGTTTCTATGTGACGTGTGATGTGTACATATTAGAAACTTGGTTGCACCCCTGTTTCTCCATCATGTGTGTTTAATGCGTAGCAATTATTGCGAATTATATCGACTAGATGAAATGAGCATTTTTGGGGGTAATATAATTAACGAATTTGGAGCGGATAAATCTCTTTGATTTGCAAATGAAAATTTATGTGAAGAGTTAGCAAAATATTTGTTTTTCAAGTACTGACCTACAAACAGAAATTGTTTTATGTAGATATTCGTTTTAATGTTCATCTGGGTCTGATGTATTTGTCAAATAAATAAATATCTTTAGATAAATTTAAAAGGATGAAGTTCCAACTAATAATTTACAAAATATAGAGTAAACAAAGTTCAGCATAAACTGTAACGAGTCGTGTACAACGTCCACCCTTGTTAGTAGCAGAGCAGGTTTCTAAAATATATCGGTATTTAACGCGAAGAATCATAAAGCATTGGATATTGCGGAAAGTTCGGTCCAATGCAAAGATTTATTACCTATGCTGCAAATGCAACATGCGTCGAAAATTCGTAGAGTTGGACGAGAGTGTCGATATAACAACCTAATTATTTATACAAAACTCTGGCTGACAAGGAAAGAATATCCTATAGGCTTTTGTTTAATTTTGTGGCTCATTCAATTTTTATCGTTGAACTTTTTCACTAATTTCCTCTAAGTTTTTTTGCCTATGATGGCAGTGGTGGAGGTATTGGACTTTTCTTTTGAAAATAGAAATTTAAACGATTCCCAATGAACCTCATTTCTAATGCATCTACCGATGCCATGCACGTATAGCCATGTGGGCAGGACAGGTAACGCGTTATAACATATAGCATACGGCACTGCCTATCTTTGAGAAATGTTTTCTTGAATTTCGCGAAAATTTCTTGAAATTTTCTCGAATTTCGCGAATTATAGGGCATCGAGGTATAGGGCATTCTTGGGCGATTTAATCACCAACGGGAGCACTTCTTCGGCTATATCTCGATCGACAGTGGCCGATAAGGTATTAAATGAAATGTATCGATGTCACTAATCCAGCGGAACCGGGTTTGAGAAAATCGGTTCGGTAGTTAGGTGTCCAGTGTCAATCAAAAGGGGCCAAATATATCTCCGCTGCCGTAAAATTACCGAAAAATTAATTTTTGATATGTTGTCTGGGATGGTCTTAAACGTGGAGAAAAGATGTTCTTTGTTCTTGGTGAAGCAAGGACGGCGCTTAAGACGCGGTTGTAAGCGGGGTATGAATTGGGGTTTGAACGGGGGTGTCGGTCTGTCGGTGGGTGTTGAATAGGGGTTTTGAACGATGTAAGTACGGGGTTTAGCATAGTGGTTAGCAAGAGGATGCACCGCAGGCTAATAATTAGCGGGGGTCCAGGGGCGGCAGCCCCCTGGTATAAGATAATAATTCTCCTCTGTAGTATCGTAGGATATTGGATGTATTATGTCAAATAAACATAGTCAGTTCTTATGATACAGCAATACAATTAAGACGCGTTTTATTATATTTCTACCCGAGGGTGACTAACCACCTTCAAAGCCTTCGTTCCTAGTGACCTCACGAGATACTAAACGAAATCCGAGTGCGGTTGTGGGGTGCCCCCTAGGGGGCAACGGGATCCAACTAGTCCCATATAAAAGCAATATTGTATTTTTTGCGTTTGTATTGAAGGCATACGGGTCAAATATGAGCAAAATATTTAGATCGAGGGGTGGCGCACTTCATTTATTCCATTTATTCTTTTATTCCATTTATTCCCAAAATTTTTTTTGTTGTTTTTGCGAAATATATGAACCAAACACATCACAAGTTAGACAAATAAGTTCAAAAAAAGGTTTGCACAAATTATAAAGCATTTAAACCATCTTGAGATTAATTTCATTTTTTTGGGAATAAATTTATTTATTCCATTTTTCAACCAAAATTCTTTTAAGTTTTCAAAAGTGGGTTTTTTCATTTTTTGACACATTAGGGAGATTGGGCAAATCACCATCGATTATCGTCAGATTCTGGGGAGCTGATGCAAAAAGAGATTTCTTTAAGTTCTACTTGAGCACCAAGAATCTTTGTACAACAATGATAGGCTTCACTGCGTCGTCGCGAATCTACATTAATGAAAACCTGACCAAAAAGAACTTCGAGATTTTCCGCCTTGCACGACAACTAAAGGCTGAGGGGAAAATATTTCGCTTCAACTCGCATGGGGGTAGAGTCTTTGTAAAGGTATTAGCAGAATCAAAATTGGTTGGGATAATTAGTATTGATCACCTCAACTCGTTGTTGGCTCCGTCTGCAGCAGAAAAATGATTTATGAAGAAACTGTAGTAGTGTTATTTGATACTGACAAGCAATAGAAGCGTAATTGTGGAGAAGTATATTATTTAGCATTCATATTTGTATTAGTTTATTTTATTTCCTTTTTTTTCTTTTTTTTTTTTAATAATTTACACAACTGAGCACAAATCAGAAAGACAACTTCGTAACTGCTGTTGATGCAAAATAGTTTACTTAGGCTACGGCTAGTACTACATTGGTGAGGTAAATAGTGTTCATTTGCTTTTAAGAAACTTGTATTATAGATTCTCATCATAGCTAAATTTTATTTCATTTTTTTTTTTTTGTTTTTTGTTTGTGAGTGAATTAGGAAGAACCTTACGTTTATCGCAATGACTCTAACTTTTTCCGGTAGTAATCCCTCGTACCCAGCAGTCTGCATCCCTAATGTTCTACTCAGGTCCATTTTCAAAGACAGCCCTGATGAGCTTAATGTCTGTCATGTGAATGGAGGCAGTCTCTGGCCCAAAATTGATCAATTTCGACGAGTTTTTGAGTCGTGTAAAGCGCATGTGATTGTCGCCTCTGAAACTTGGTTCAAGAGTTACCGGACCGATGCATCTGTCTCAATTAGTGGTTACAATGTGTTTCGCAACGACAGGGTGGCGAAGAAGAGTGGTGGAGTGGCTATTTACGTTAAGAAGGAATTAAAGTCAGTCGTTGTGCGCTCTTCAGTCAACATTAAGTCCGAATATCTTTTTCTGGAAATTATTCTAGCTAATTCGAAATTGCTCATCGGAGGTTATTATAAGGCTCCTGATGTTGACGAGATTGATATCTTAGAAGATGTCCTTACTGACCTAGTACCGCGCTACTCTGATGTTATTGTTCTGGGTGACCTCAACGAGAACTTGCTGTTACATGATGTGGTGGGAAACTGTAGGAAGTGTAAATTGAGAACTTGTGGAACATGTCGTCTAAAGCGGTGTTTGCTCCAGTTCGATCTTCAATCATTGGGTGATAGTCCCACTAACTTTGATCAGACACCAAGCCAGATTGACCTGATCTTGACCAATCAACCGGCGAAGTTCACAGTCTTTAACCAAATCTCTAATGGACTCTCTAACCATGATATTATTCTTGGCTCGTTTAAATGTTCCGACTCGCTTTCGACTGAAATCCCTCAGTTATGGCGGAACTACAATGCTATTGATGTGGCTAAACTTGCTGATGATTTTGGCTTGAGTGCACTCCCCAGCATTTTTACGCAGACTGATGTTGACTCAATGCTAGACATTTTCAATGGTGAAATGCTTCGTCTATTGAACTTGCATGCGCCCTTGATTCCTGCTCGCCGGGGAGTCGATATCAATTCTACTGCGAAGTGGTACACGGCTGAAATCGATAGTGCTGCGATTGATCGTGACATTGCTAAGAGGGCTTTTAAGCAAGATCGGTCCTTTGATCCTCTGATGAAATCGCTGAGGAATAGGCACACTGAGCTGGTTAAGAGGGCTAAACGGCTACATCTTTGTCCTCGACTGGATGTGAATTTGGATAAAAAAACTTTGTGGAGAAACGTCAAATCTCTCGGTCTGATGAAAACGCGCTCCTCTCCGCAATTTGCTTTTACAGCTGATGAGTTCAATGTGCACACCACTAAAGCTTCTTCAACTGCTTCTCTATTTAACTCATCTAGCGAATCAAACACAGCGGTCCCGCGTGTGACTAACACAGGTTCCAATTCATTCTCATTCAGAAACGTAAGCGGAGTGGAGGTATTGAGAGCGTTTTCTCGTGTTAAATCGAATGCTACGGGTCTAGATTATCTCCCATTGAAATTTTTGAAGCTAACCTTATCATGCACGTTACCGTTTTTGATGCACATTTTTAACTATGCTGTCACCTCGTCCAGGTTCCCGAGAATGTGGAAAATGGCTAAGGTGATCCCCTCTCACAAACGAGGCAAGCAGAGCGGTCTAGATGATTTCCGGCCCGTTAGTATTTTGCCAGTTTTGTCAAAAGTTTTTGAGTTGCTGCTTAAGGTGTTCTATCAGACCATGGCCCAAGAATTTACCGATCACAGACGAGATGCTAACATATTTCCTCTTTCCATACACGTATCTGATGACAGAACGAAAAACTTTCTCCAACAGCTGAGCAGAATGTGCATCAAGACCGTACACGTACACTTCACAACAATAGTCAAAGTGGGGCATGATCAAGGACTTAGCTAACATCATGCGCGTCCTGAGTGGTGTAGTCCGAGCCATTGGCCACAGACTGCCCAATATGGAATAGACTTTTTGATATATCGCCTCTGCATGATCCGACCACGAAAGCCTACAGTTCATATATAATCCCAAGTTCCTAACAACCTGCGAGAATTCGATTTTCATGTTATCAACCACAATCGCAGGGAACTCACTAAACTCATTTCCCTCAGTCTTAACTGCGAAAGTTACCCTACCTTCCCTATCAGTTTTGGGAATAACCTGAACTTGTTCTTTCGAGCCAATGACCAAGGCTTGCGACTTTCCGGGATTGAGGATCAGATGGTTGCTAGCAGCCCATTCACAAACGGATCTCAGATCACACTCAATTTCACGAACTCTAACACGGACTGTAGAGGCCGAAAAAAGCTTATATAGCTTAACATCATCAGCATACAAGTGCGGGAACATATAGTTGACACCATTAGGCATATCATTTATGAATAGGACGAAGAGAAGCGGTCCATGAATGGATCCCTGCGGGACACCCCTCTTAATAGGAAGAACCTGGAGGAACCTGGACATGGCGCCATCAATACAAACCGATTGTGACCTCTCACTCAAAAAGCAACGTATCAAGGAAACGGCTGAAGTGTCAAAGAAAAAGATGGAACGAAGTTTCCCACAGAGCCACCATATCGAAAGCCTTAGAAAAATCGAGCAAGAGGAGCACCGCAATATGCTGCTTGTTGAGCGCCATCCTAAGGTCATGAGAAATCCTAAGCAGTGCCGTAGTGGTGCTATGCTTAGCACTAAATCCAGACTGGAAAGGTGTAACAAGATTACCTTCATAAACAAATTCCTGTATCTGTCCCTTAAGCTGAGGTCCATGATTTTTATCTACCGGCTCCTAGGGATGAAAACTCCGACATATCTTGGTCGAAACGTACTCGTTAGTTGGTTATCCCGAAGGTGAATGATGGCAACTCGCTGTTTGTTCGAGGGATTGTTGACTGGAATGCGTTGCCGATGGACGTGAGGAGCTCTACCTCTGTTAACTTGTTCCGAAAGCGTTATATGGATCAAAAGCTGTGATATAGTAGTTCCTTTTATTTTTATTTGGGGGGCGATTGTGGTACTGGCAGGAGCTGTAAATGTTTTACTTGTATTTTAAAGCAAATGCTGAACCTTTTTTTATTATTTTGCATTCACCTATTTTTTTAATTAAAAAATTCTAGTCAACAGCATTGATGATTGTCTAATTCTATATTTTTATTTTTGGACCCGTACGAAGTACAAGAGGTCCTATACGTTTACTACAAACAATTTTATTGTAACATGGGATAGATCGAGGTGGGAGGGGGAGGGATGCATCTATTATCGTCTAGAGATGACGAATCAGCAATAAAAAAAAATGTCCGTCCGTCTGTCCGTCCGTCTGTCCGTCTGTCCGTCTGTCCGTCTGTCCGTCCTTCTCCACTTTTTTTTCCAAACGGCTCAACCGATCAGCATAATCTTTTTTTTTCCTGAAAGGTACATGCCTCCCATGATTCAAGTTCGAAGATGAGCAAAATCGATCAAGTGGTTCCGGAGATATGGTCGAGGAAGTGACCAAAAACATGGTTTTTCGAGGGTCGGTGAAACTTTCTCGCAAATATCTCAGCCAGTATAGCACGGAAATTCCTCATTTTGATGTCAAATGAAAGCATTTGATGTCACGAAACTGGGAAAAAATTTTTATGGGAATCGGGTCAGGGGTATGGGCACTGGGACCAATGGAATGGACGAAATTGAGATTCTTGGCCATATACGAAAACAGTTTTTCGTCTATATTTCCTTAACTATGCTATATGGAGATTTACTGTCAAAGGCAAAGTTGTAGGGAATTAAATTAAGCGAACACGTGTTTCAGGGTTTTGGGGAAATATGGTCCAATCCTGGTATATGGCCACTTCATAATTGGGCAGGATGACCCAGATCTCCAGAACTATGAGAGTAGAAAGTTGGTTCCAAGGACAAAGTTGTAGACAATAAAATTTAGAACACGTTTTTCTGGGTTTTAGGAAAATAACTTAGTCCTTGGATATAAGCTTTTCTAGATTTGAATGGTCTGAGACGTACTTCGGTAGGGCCTTTGACATTACCTTGGGTAATTTCTATGGATCTTTGAAATTCTTACAGTTATAATAGAACAGAAAACGTTGGATTGTTTGCTTATTTGTATATTTAGGTACGTTCGAGTCACTTTGACACATCTATTCTGTTTGTCACATCTATTCTGATACGTACGGGTCTTTGGATATGTTTCATTTTTAAAAATAATTTATCTAATTTTTTTTTTTTTTTAATTATTTATTAGTTGTTACTCTTATTGTATTTTTGTATGTTTTTCTTACTATTTTCCTCTTTTTTTTGTAATGCTTGTCGGGTTCTAGATTATGCCCAACTTAGTTGCATAAGGGAAACCTTGGCATAATGAGATTATAATAAATGAATGAATGAATGAATGAATTGGGGTTGCAGAGAAAGTGAAGGAGATGATATTCGTATATAGCTGGGTTCCGCCACCGCATCGTCAGCTGAGGAATCCGTGGGAAGTGCCGTGGCGCCAATTCTTTTTTATGAATCATCCTTGTATATAAAGTGACTTTTATAATTTTTGTATTTGGGAATTTTCACACAGGGTAACGCAATCAAAAGTGCAAATTAGCAATATGATTGGAAATAAGCAGACGAACAAAATTCGTTACATGAATTTTTTTTCTATCTTGCTTAGTTTTCGTTAGTATTGCGTTACATTTTGTGCAAATTCCTATATATAAATGGGGCGCCTAATTTTGTACCTACTTTCAAAACTACTGATATCAATTGGGGTGACGGTTAGCGCGTTGATGCGCAAATTTTTTTTAACCAGTATTGCATTTTATTAAAAAATGGGTGCTATGACCAATCGCCCAGTGCAACAATGTGTCCATTAACATCCATTCCAACGAATTCCGCTTCAATATCATCCATTCCAATAACTCCCGCTGTCCATTTAGATCCATTCCAAAATCATCCATTTCAATATCGTCCAATCCAATAACTCTCGCTGTCCATTAACATCCATTTCAATAACTCCCGCTTCAATATCGTCCATTCCAATAACTCCCGCTTCAATATCATCCATTTCAATAACTCCCGCTGCTTTTGACGAAGTCAAACTCTTTACTCTTTACAAACAGAATTGAGTAACTGCGGCGGTCTAGACTATGATAATGTATCGTGCTAGGGGCTCTGCTTCCTCGCCCCCGCGTCTGCAGTGGGCTAGATTACGCCATGCAGGCGGATCCCAAGTAAAAATCTATAGCCTGTTTTCGTCATTGTTTTTCTTTAGAAAGAGACTATTTGCACAATGTGCAAATAGTCTCTTCTGTATATTGTTGGCTATTTGCATTTTGTGCAAATACTCTCTTCTACATATTGTTGGCTATTTGCACTGTGTACAAATAGCCGAAGATATATAGAAGAAACTATTTGCACAATGTGCAAATAGCCAACAATATAGAAGAGACTATTTGCACACTTAGACGAAGGTTCCCTTCATTCGTACTAATTTTAGTTTCTTTACGCAAAAACTTTTTGTGACGTTTTGTAAAAGGAAAACTTCTTTAGCTTCGTTACCTGCCTAGCACTTTTTGAAAAGAAAAAGCTTCCCAGTTTTATTCGCCATCTCGTTCTTGTGACATTTTCTAAAAGGAAAAGTTCCCTAGCTTCGTTAGCCACTTAGTTTTCGTAACATTTCGTAAAAGGAAAAGTTTTTCATCTTCGTTAGCCACCTAGTTTTTGTGACATTTCGTAAAAGGAAACGTTCCCTAGCTTCGTTAGCCAACTAACTTTTCGTGACGTTTCATTAAAGTGCAAATTTCCTAGTTTCGTAGGCCGCCTAGTTTTCGTTACATTTCTTAAAAGGAAAAGTTTTCCAGCTTCGTTAGCCGCTTAGTTTTTGTAACATTTCATAAAAGAAAAAGTTTCGCCACCGAACTATATTGGACAGCGGGAGTTATAGAAATGGATGATTTTGGAATGGATGTTAAGAGACAGCGGGAGTTATTGGAGTGGATGATATTGAAATGTATGTTAATGGACAGCGGGTGTTATTGGAATGGACGTTAATGGACGGAGCAGGAGTTATTGCACTGGGTGATTTGTCGTGCTACCTAAAAAATGCGTCACAAATGCCGGACCCACCAACGAAATAGTTTTTCTACGGTTTCAGCTTCCACATACCAAAAACTTGACTTCACGCATGAAAATCCTACACACATCCCATAAAGTCAAATTTTTGCAAGTGAAAGCTGAAAGCGTAGAAAAACAATTTCAGCTTTCACATGCAAAAATTTGACTGATACCTTGATTCCACTAATAAACTAATTTTTTTATAGATTCATGAATTTCTTGAAAATTCCTTAAAAATTTTTTGAAATGAACTCCTTGAATTTCTGGAAAATTTCTTGAACTCCTTGAAAATTACTTGAATTTCTTGTAAATTTCTTCAGTTTCTTGAAATTTTCTTGAATTTCTAGAATTTTTTGGAATTTTCTTGAAAAAAATTTCTTAAAAATAGGCAGTGGCATACGGTAACACAAAACTTACACTCACGGAAAAGTGAAAACCGACACATTTTTGTATTTTGTGGTTTACTGACTTTGTCGATTTCTCGATATTAAAATGCCAAAATTCCCAAATTCTTGTAAAACACAAAAGCGAAAATGCGAATTGAGGCACAAAGCAATATAACCAAGGAAAAGTGAAAACTTGTGTCAATTCGTATTTTTCATAATTGAAAAATGAGGCTCTTAGGGGCGGTATTTTTTCTTCTTGGCCATCACTACTCAACTCGCAAAATACATGTTCTTGATTGGCTCTAACCATTTTTGAGAAAATAAGCTCGCTTAATTGACCTTACCCTTTTACCGACCACTTCCAATTTAGTCGAACAAAATTCGAATAACTTGTATCGTTTTATAAAAGATTGATAAATTAAAATTATAAGACTCTATGATGATGAATGGCTACAACTTACAAAGATGATGAAGA
This sequence comes from Pseudolycoriella hygida, assembly GCA_029228625.1. Classification (NCBI taxonomy): domain Eukaryota; kingdom Metazoa; phylum Arthropoda; class Insecta; order Diptera; family Sciaridae; genus Pseudolycoriella; species Pseudolycoriella hygida. Next base: position 53,892,839 of record CM055404.1, on the reverse strand, counting down.
CACAACTATAGAAAACTCCAAAGATCTAAATACCTTCTGAAGTCATGGTGCTTCAAAAACATCCGTTGGCTTATATATGATACATTTTAATGAAAAGCCTTCATTTATATTTCACAAAGACACAATTTACCATTAATATCCCGGGGATTATTTGGCGATCTTTGAACGATTTTTATTTCTTTTGTTAAGGCATATAAAATGGAAACCCTTAAATGGGTTTCATTAAAACGCCAAATCTTCCTTTTTATAGATAATTATTATTATTATTATGATGCTGAAAGTTCGTAATATTTCTCCTACAAAATGTTTTACGCATCCATCGCAAAGCTGAGCTTTCTATTGTTTTACATGCCACAAAAAAAGGTATTCTTCGCCTTGGATATTTTTTTTTTTTTCGTTCCAGTTACGTATCTCTTGGCTATGTATGTGTATAGAGGAGAAATGTTTTTGCTTCTTTTTCAGAGCTTAGAGAAAATAAATGTTTGTTGAACGAGAATTAATTCAAGTTGACTTTATTGTTCAAATTTTAAAACGGATTTATTTTAAATTAAAAATATAAATGGGAATAAATTCATTAAATTTGTGTTCTGTTGTGTTTTTACAGATGAAGAAAAGTCTTTGGTATATTAAATATTGCATCTGAAAAATTGTATGAAAGGGGTCAATCTCTAATTCTTTTTGAAATTGTTTGTTTTTTTGGACTTACGATTTTTACCAGCTTTTCTGCTATAATTGGGTGAGGTAAATTGCCTAATTTTATTATGAGTGTCTGCTTTTCATCAAAACATAGATGACAAAATAGAGTTTATGTCTTGGAAAACATTTTCGTTGCGTTAAAAAATATTTGTAAATTTTGGATGAAATTCTCGATGAAATGAAATAGCATAAAAATTTGCTGAAAACCAGCTGAGTTATTTCGGTAAAATTGCACTTTAGGCTACAAACCTGGAACCTGGATGCAATTTTTTCCACACAATTTGGCTATTTCAACACTCAACAACGTTTGGTTAATACAGACGTTGTTCTGTATCACCGTCTATAATATAAAACACAACATCACTGCACCTCACTACACTACATGTCACCACGCCTCACTACATCTCACTACACCTCACAACACCTTACTACATCTCAGTACATTTCACTACACTACACCTCACTACACCTGGGTGTCAAATGGTGTGTTATGCGCAATATAGTACTCCGTATGTACCTTAGCCTCTGTCCACCTACTCCTACATCCTACCTACCCGTGGTGACACCTGTTATAGTGAGCAACCCCATGAACGATCAGGTAACCAACCCTGGTGTAGTAGTGTGGGTCACTTAGCTGAAGGATGAGGGGGGCTGTCTTCGGGTAGTACCTAGACGCTACGTTTAGGGAGGGTCGAAGACAGCTAGGCGCTATTAAGATGGGATGGCGACTTAGCATGGTGGCGGAGGATCTCAACGGTAAGAGACAACGGCAGCATGCACAGTCCTAGTCAGATGGACTACCATCAACCAACAACAAACACGAATGGAGTGCTACGGGCACATTAAGGCCAACGCCAGTGAGGTCTTAATTATGGCATACTGGCAAAGCATCGAACACGGACAATGAATTTGGTTAAATGGTTGTGATGAGTAGGCAAGGGCTGACAACTATTGTATTCCACTACCTTACTAAGGAAGGGTGACACTTTCACGAAACGGCTAGTGGGCTAATACCATGGTTGCCCCCGTCCCGGTAAAACCTTGGCAGGCCTCCAAGTACGTTCGAAAGCTCGTCCTGTGAAAATAGGAGGTGTAGGCTCAGATGAACATTCCTGACTAATACCGATCTGGCTCTGAATACGGTGCCCCATGAAGGATCGTATCAACCCTAGCATGGCCTCACTGCTTGCATAGGTAACCATGGGATCATGAAGGTAACTACACTACGAGATGGAGATAGCGGTTTGGAGGGGGGACTCAACAAAATGGAAGAAATGAATAAGAATAACAGCAAAAATCAGCAGATAAAATCAGAGGATCAGCGGATAAATCAATCGGAGGTTAAGATATACGACGTGTTCGCAAGAAGCGCGAAGATAACGAGGTCGCCCGTGAGAACAAGCGAGGAAAGTACAAATGCGCTTCAGACCAGCGATACCGGCGAATCGAAGATGACAAAATTGGAGCAAGCCAAAAGAATGTTGAAAGAGTTGCATGAATTTATTCAAGATAAGAATAACGTGCATAAGGACATAAAGAGGATGGTGATCAATATTAGGGCCTGCTTAAATGATGTGAAACGGGAAACAGCTGACAAGAAGGAGAAAACAGACGGAGATACCGAAGTGCTAGCTACCCCACTCTCCTCAAAGAGAAAACAAACGCCATAGGTTACGCCCACAGCAACAAACGCGGCGAAAAGGAGCAAAAAAGACAAGAAAAATAACGAAAGGATCACAAGGAGACCAGATACACAAACACCGAAGCCTAGTCTTACTGAGTGGAGAGAGGTGAGAAACAAAAAGAAGGAGAAACAAAAAGAGAAGCCGAAGCTTAAAAGACTGAGACCGAAGGCTGATGCTCTGATAGTGGCGGCGGAAGAAGGAACAACGTACGCTGAAATCCTCAAAAAAATAAAGGACGACCAAACTCTCAAGGACCTGGGCGAAAACGTCTCGAGAATAAGACGAACGCAGAAGGGTGAAATGTTGTTTGAACTTAAGAAGGGCCCAGAGATTAAAAGTGCAGATTATAAAGATCTAGTCAAGAGATCACTGGGCGAGTCAGCAAAAGTGAGAGCGGTGTCCCACATGGCCACGATCGAATGTAGATATATGGACGAGATCACGACAAGCGAAGACCTTCGAAAAGCTCTGAAAGAGCAAGGTAATATAAATGACGAGATAGAGTCAATGACGATCCGTATGAGGAAAGCGAGAGACGAACTCCAAACGGCGGAAATAAAACTCCCGGTGGACGCAGCGATAAAGATTTTGAAAATCGGAAAGGTAAAGGTGGGCTGGACCGTATGCCCGATAAGGGTAACCCAGCAGTTAGAAAGGTGCTTCAAGTGCATGAATTTTGGACACCAGGCAAGGAATTGTAGGGGAGAGGATAGATCCAACCTGTGCAGGAGATGTGGGGGAGAGAACCACCTAGCCAAAGATTGCACGAACCCGCCGAAATGTCTGCTGTGTACGTCAGAAAATGACCACGTGACTGGTGGAGCGAGATGTCCAGTCTTTAAACAGGCGCTTAAATCTAAAACAGGACAAGAATGGAAGTGATACAAATAAATCTAAATCATTGTGACATGGCACAACAACTCCTGTGGCAAGCCTCAGCGGAACAAAAATGTGACGTAGCGATTATTTCAGAACCGTACCGTGTATATAGAAACAACGGTAAATGGGCTGCTGACAGAGCCGAGATGGCCGCAATATTGACAACGGGCAAGTACCCCATACAAGAAGTTGTATCAGACGCTCACGAAGGATTCGTGATAGCGAAAATTGATGGAGTGTATATTGCCAGCTGCTATGCACCACCAAGATGGACGATTCTGCAGTTTGAACGAATGTTAGATTTACTCACAGGAGAACTGACGGGACTCAACCCAGTTCACATTGGAGGTGATTTTAACGCATGGGCAGTTGAGTGGGGTAGTAGATAGAGGCTTCAGTCTGCAAGAAGCGCTAGCTAGATTAAATGTGGTTCTGGCAAACGTGGGAAATGCAACTACATTCCGCAAGAATGGGCGAGAGTCGATTATTGACGTGACATTCTGCAGTCCAGTACTAGTTCCAAGTCTGAACTGGAGAGTCGACGAAAGTTACACACACAGCGATCACCAGGCATTGAGGTACACCGTGAAAAAGTGTACAGAGGCAACAAGACAGATGACTCATAGAAGAGAGCGAAGATGGAGAACCGGAAATTTCGATCAAGAAGTTTTTAAGGAATACTCCAATCAAAAGACGATCACGAAGAGAAATCTGCAGAAGAATTGACGAAAGAAATGGTGAATGCATGTGACGCGGCGATGCCAAGAAGGATGGAACCGAGGAATGGGCGAAAACCGGCATTTTGGTGGAACGACGAAATAAGACTTTTGCGAACAACTTGTTTTAAGACAAGAAGGAGGATGCAAAGGGCCAGAAACGAGAATGTTAGAATAGAGAGGTCCGAAGAACATCGTAATGCAAAACTAGCACTGAAGCGAGCAATCCGGGCGAGTAAGAGGGATTGTTGGAAGAAACTGTGCCAAGAGGCAGACACGAACCCGTGGGGCAAAGTGTTCAGAACAGTAATGACGATGATGAAAGGTACATTGGGGCCAAAAGAAAAGTGCCCGGATAGGCTAGGTGTCATAGTGAGAGAGCTCTTCCCACAGCACGAACAGATCACATGGCCGCAAACTCCTTATGACGATGAAGCGGAAGACAGACTTGAACGGTCGATCACTGTAGAAGAGATCCAGATGGCTGCACAAAAGCCAAAAAATAACAAAGCGCCAGGACCAGATGGAATCCCCAATATAGCTCTGAAGACAGCAGCATGCGCAAAGCCTAACATGCTCAGATTGACAATGCAGAAGTGCCTCGACGACGGATATTTTCCTCAAATATGGAAGAAACGGAAGCTGGTCTTAATACCAAAACCAGGGAAACCGCCAGACAAGCCATCATCATATAGACCTATATGCTTGTTGGATGGGTTGGGAAAAATGCTGGAAACCGCGATCCTGAATAGACTAAGAAAACACACGGAGGGCGAGCACGGACTGTCGGACGAACAATTCGGATTTCGAAAAGGGAGATCGGCGATTGAGGCCATTAAAAAAGTCATAGAGACCACCGACAAGGCGCGGAAGCAAAAAATACGGGGTAACCGCTTCTGTGCTATAACGACGATAGACGTTAGAAATGCCTTTAATAGCGCAAGCTGGATAGAGATAGCCAAGGCGCTACATGTCATGAGAGTCCCCGATTACCTCTGTAGGATACTAAAAAGCTATTTCGAGCGACGAGTACTAACATACGATACTAATGAAGGAAAAAAGACTGTCGACATCACAGCTGGAGTACCACAGGGATCCATATTAGGACCAACGCTGTGGAATGTTATGTATGACACAGCGCTGAGGCTGAAACTGCCAAGATGTGCTAAGACGATTGCTTTTGCCGACGACTTGATCCTCACGGTATCCGGAACGTCGACGATGGAGGTGGAGGTGGTTACGATGGAGACGCTAGAAACTGTCGAAGACTGGATGACAACGGCGGGGCTGAGGCTGGCCCACCAAAAAACTGAGATCATGCTAGTAAGTAACTGCAGAAAAACCGAACGAATCATTTTGAACATTGACGGGGAAGAAATCACATCAACTCGCCAATTAAAATACCTTGGAGTTGTGCTGGACGACCGCAGAAA
>CM055404.1:53861791-53880963 GCA_029228625.1 Pseudolycoriella hygida | reverse complement strand
CCAACTTCCGCGCCTCGGCAAACCTACTTTCTATTCATCAAAAAAATTCTCCTCACCAATCTCTATAACTTTCCCGAAGAAACCAACTCTCTAAGTATTGTCATTCCGAAGCTAAAATTCGAAAACCAAAAAAAACCTAATTTATTGCTTGGGAAAATTCAAGATGGCGCCGGTTTGACTGCTGGCAGACATTTTCTTAAGATGCCAAAAAATTCTCCTGACCAAACTCTATAACTTTCCCGAAGAAACCAACTCTCTAGCTATTGTCACTCCGGAGTTAAAATTCGAAAACTCCGAGCATTACCGAAAAACCCTCAAAATTGACCACTTTTTCCCATGCCACGGCTTTCCCAGAATTTTCGGCATATGAAATTTTTCATTTGGGGCCGAGACTGACGTTCCCTGAAAATTTTAAGGAAATCGCTCGGGCGGTTCTCGAGAAAAAAAAGTAGATAGATACATAGATACATAGATACATCGTTGACACACCACACAGGAATAAAATTGTTATTACTTACAAAGGTAATTTGACCACTTTTCCTTAGGAATTGGTCATCTTTGATTGGCGATATCTCAGCCAATTTTCAACCGATTTTGATGAGTGATGGCTTGTTTGAAAGCTGCTGCGACGTTGTTGTTTTTTTTTAATAATTTGGAGGGGAAAGGGGACGAGGGGAAAAAACTAAAAACTTCGCCTATACATTGTGTCTTGTCCCAAAGGTTTTTGTATGGAGGTTTTTGGGTTTGTGGACTTTTTTTTGGGGTGTGGGGACTGCGTCACGCTCTCCGCTACCGCTCCGAGCATGATTATAATTGTAAGGTTTCACATACATTTAATTTGTTTATAGAACATTATGTCTATATGGATGCGTTCACTTTTGATGAGCGAATTCTCTTATACGTGTATATGTATACGTGCACTCTCACGCGCTTGTTCTCTCACGGGCTAACTTCATAGCAATAAATTCCCTACTTTCCTTAGCCACCTAGTTTTCGTGACACTTCGTAAAAGGAAAAGTTTCTTAGTTTTTTTAGCCACCTAGGTTTCTGTGGCGTTTCATCGAAGCGCAAATTTTCAATCTATCAATCAAGTATTTATTTCATTATATGTGTAAGGCCTTTCGGCCTTTTAAGTTACATACAATACCGTTAAAAAAAAAGTTAAGAAAAGTTAGAAGTTAAGATCAAAAAATTTGTATCAATAAAAAATGGGATAATAAATGGTCAAACTGAGAATGTTGAGATACAAATAATGACCTGCCATTTAAAAAGCGAGCAATGTTGGTAAAGACCTTGCTTATACCACATTTTACTTACTGCGACTCGGTCATGTGTGATGTAGATGCCGAATCAAAAAATTCGCTGCAAGTGGCTATAAATGCGTGTATTCGATTCGCGTACAATATGAAACGTAGGGAAAATGTGCTGGCTCAAGAGGTGTCAGTTTTAGGCTGTACATTTTCAAACTACAGAAAGTATAGGATGTGCATAATGCTTCGTAGTGTTTTAATAAACAAAAAACCGGACTACTTGTACGAACTGATAAAATGGACACGTAGCGAAAGAAATCCGTCGTTAAAGCAGTAAGAAATGTGCTGAAAGATTCTTACTTTGTTCAAGTTACCTCACTATGGAACTCGCTTCCGTTGGATCTAAAAAGAAAAATGTCATCTGTCTCTTTTCCTCAAATGTGTTTAGATTATTTTTCTAACCTATGAAAGTATACTTAAGTAGTAATGCTGTGTGTTTTTAATTGTTTTTTTTTTTATTTTTTTTCTCCGTTTCTCTCTCTCTCTCTCTCTCTCTCTCTCTCTCTTTTTCTATATATATTTTTGTCTAGATAGTAGTAAATAAGTTTTAGTATAAGTTAAGGCCATTTTATAATTTAAAACTGATAATTTTGTATGCGACATCACAGGTAAAGATAAGGCGTTAGCCTTCTGTGACAAATTTTCAATAAACATACATACATACATAGCTTAGGGATCGGAACCACAGGAAACACGTTTGTCTATTAATCAGCGTTGAGGTAATGAGGCGATAAATTAGTCAGAGGAGCTCTTAGGCACTGAAGTAGCACGTAATTTTAAAGCCAGTTAACGTCGGTTTTCTCTTAATCTGAGGAGGTAATGAATTATAAATCGAGACTCCGCTGACAAAAAACGATCTAGACAAAACATCGGACCCGACTTTCGGCAGAAGCATATTGAAAGTCCTCCGAGTGGAAGCAGGGGTTAAAAGCTCGTACAAGTACTTAGGTGCTTTTGTCAAAACTGTTTTGTGCAACATTACGCTAGATAGGTAGTCAAGATAACTGAAAAGGTCACACCCTAACAAGACGTCAGTATTATCCGACGTGGATTCATAGCGGCAAGGACCGCACACGAATCTAACGCAGGCTTTAAACGATTTCAACAAAATCTCTTTCGTTGATGATTGAAGCCTGCCCAAGACCTGCGAGCAGTAGCTAAAGTGAGGCAGAAGGAGCCCGAGTAAGGTAACCCGCATGCGGCCACAGGCAACGCAGGCCAGCGAAAACTTTCGCGAACATATACTGAGCGTGCGACCGCCAATTTAACTGATCATCGATCATTATCCCGAGATCCTTAACAGCGTCCGAATAACCGATCGCAACACCATTAAGCCGCAACTCTGGAAAATCATTCGCCCATTTTGTAGTCGAGAACCTAACCGCCATTGTCTTCTGTGCATTGAGCATGAGACCATTTGCTCCAGCCCAGAAGGAAATCGAACTAAGGTCTTGAGACATCCTCTCCATGTCTTCCCGAAAACGATCCTTTCGAATGCCCATATACAATTGGACATCGTCTGCGAAAAGATGGATCTGAGAATGCTTCACAACCTGCGGCAAATCATTTATGAAGACAGAAAACAACAGGGGCCCAAGAATCGAACCTTGTGGAATCCCAGCCACAACATTGCGAAAACCCGAATAAGATCCACTAGCTACTACTTTCTGACTTCTACCAGTCTACCAGCTCCTCATAATCTTAATGGCGGGCGTCTAAAAGCGAAAATGTGATGCTAGCTTTTGCCAAGGAGCAAATTATGCCTAACTGTATCGAAGGCCTTTGAGAAATCTAGCAGCAACAAAACCGTACTCAATCCGCTGTCAAAGTTCATCCTAACGCCGTGCGTAATTTTCAACAAAGCCGTTACCGTTCTGTGGTTAGAGCGGAAGCCTGACTGGAAGCGATGAAGGAGACGAAACTCATCGAAAAAGTCCGTGATTTGCCTCTTCATCAGTCTCTCGAGGGCCTTAGACACTGACATCTTTCACTGACCCGGATAACACGACTTGACAAGTAAGGCATTAAAAATGGATGTAATCACCGGAAGGACAACAGGCAGCAATAACTTAATAAACGAAATTGGAATCCCGTCTAGACCCTCTGAGTTCGATTTCACGCTGCAAATCGCTACATATACTTCCGAGATATCGACTGCTCTAAACGAAAATTCTCTTGCCTCCCTGTCATCCGTACGTGAGCAAGGCAACTTGGGAGTACCAGTAAGATTTATGAATACAGGAAAACTCGAGTACACCCCACGGGTAAAGTGTTCATTAAACTCTTCGGCCCGTGAATGGCATTGAGTCACCGTTAGAACTCGAAGATGAGGTGAGTCCCAGCCCCCTCAAGCAGCACCAGATCTTCATTGTTGGCTTCAAGGAAGCAAACTTACGCGCATAGTGCTGCCGCTTAGCTATGCGGGCACATTGGACTGCCCTGTTCCTGAGGACTTGAAGCGCATGAAATTCACACCCGTCTGATGCCGCTTCCATTCTGCATAGGCGAGGACCAACGCTTTACTAACTTCATTATTGAACCAAGGTGATGAGAATTCTCTCGTAGAAATGGCTTGCAGGGGAGCATGGAGTTCAACAGGCGAGTAACCTCTGTATTGAAACATTCAACCTTATCCTCCACATCTACTCTACGCAAGATGTCGTCCCAGTCTACTGACAGAGCATCCGCCATGAGCAATGATGAAAAGTTCATGGATAATTATGTAAAATTTATGTAAAAAACATATGAAGGGACCCGTACGTATCAGAATAGATGCCACAAACAGAGTTGATGCTGTTAAATTGTATTGGAAATTGCCGATAGGGCAATACTGAAAAACCCGTCCGAAGCAACGGTGTAAAAGTCTCTTCTGAAAGCACAAAATTCATCCCCAAATAGACGAAAATGTTCACCGGAATTTTTTCTACAACATAGGAAAAAACCGTTTTTTGGGCTAGTGCCGACCTTAGTCCGTCCTAGGGCGCTCGGGAGAGGCCTCGTACAAATACTTCCATAGACAAAAATATTCTTTCAATTTTCACAACATAGCAAAAAACCATTTTTTTGTCTAGTACCGACCTAGGGCCCCAAGTAACAAAAATGTTTGCCTCAATTTGCTCTGCAAAAATTTTTTTTTTTTGGTTAGGGCTGACCTTACGACCGACATGAGGCCCACTTGAGCCCTAAGCACAGGCAAAAGTTTCTTTTATAAATTGTCGGCTATGCCCAGATCTTTCAAAAAAAAATTATGAAAATCGGAACCTGAAAAGTATTCAAAATATCTTTTATGGGATCGAATCTGGGCACTGTTGGCCCAAGGACCGCCGAGCTAGGGCCGTTTAAGTAGTTTTTGGTCTTTTGTACATAACTCGAGTAAATGTTCTCCGATTTTCAAAAAAAAAAAATTTCTTTGAAAGATCTCGGCATGACCAACAATTTATAAAAGAAACTTTTGCCTGTGCTTAGGGCTAAAGTGGGCCTCATGTCGGTCCTAATGTCAGGCCTAGCCAAAAAAAATTTTTTTGTTATCTGTGGAAGTATGTGTCCAAGGCCTTTATTTGGGCCCCTAGGTCAGTACTAAAGTCGGCCCTAGTCCAAAAAATGGTTCTTTGCTATGTTGTAGAGAAAATTGAGGAGAACATTTTTCTCTATTTGCGGGTCAATTTTGTCATTTCGGAAAACTTTTTTATACCGTTTCTTCGGACAGGTTTTTCAATATTGCCCTATCGGCAATTTCCAATAAAATTTAATGTGGATGTAAGGCATCAACTCTGTTTACCGCATCTATTCTGATACGTACGGGTCCCTTCATATGATTTTTATTCTTGATTCGTCATCTAAGGACCATGATCGAAGCTCCACCCCCCTACTCCCGGGTCAAAATTAGGTTGGTTACAAACGTCATGGTAAACGCATAAGACCCCTTTTCGGAGAACTTCGCTCTTCGTACGGGTCTAAATGAATACCTAATTGCTGAAAGGGAACATGTCAAAGAACGCAATATCTCAGAAATTAGAAGACTTAGAGACTTCGGCCCAAAGCAAAAGTTGCCAATGATGACAAAATACGTAATTTTTTATTGGAGAGGGAGAGCCTGCTCGTCATCTTGAGGACCCACCTCCAGAATCTGGAGATTTCATGGGATTTTTGAAAACTTTGAGTGATTTCATTATGAGTTGAGGATAGAAAAATTGAAAACGGAAGAGCTTCCTAATGATCCACCTACTCCCAGTTCCAGAACAGTTATTTTTCCCAGTTGCCATCTAGTTTCTGTTTTTCTTAGAAAATACGCAAATTAGGACTTCGACTCAAAGTAATAATTATCGAAGATGAAAAAGTACGTATTTTTTCTTTGATGAGGAAGCGCCTGCTCGTCATCCTGAGAATCCACCTCTAGAATCTCAAGATTTCTTGGGTTTTTTGAAAATTTTGAGTGATTTTATTATGCGTTGAGGTTAGAATAATTGAAAGCGGAAGAGCTTCCTAATGATCCAACTACTCCCAGTTCCAGAACAGTTAATTTTCCCAGTTGCCATCTAGTTTTTATTTTTCTTAGAAAATATCCAAATTAGGAACTTCGACTCAAAGTAATAATTATCGTGTGATGACAAAATACGTATTTTTCGAATCTCGAGATTTCATGTGTTTTTTGAAAACTTTGAGTGATTTTACTATGAGTTGAGGCCACAATAATTGAAAACGGAAGAACTTCCTGATGATCCACCTACTCCCAGTTCCAAAATAGTCAATTTTCCCAGCTACCATCGAGTTTCTTTTTTTAGTAAATATCAAATTTGGAGAAATTAACTGTTCTAGAATTGGGAGTAGGTGGATCATCAGGAAGCTCTTTCGGTTTCAACTCTTCTAACCTCAACTCATAGTGAAATCACTCAAAGTTTTCAAAAAACCCATGAAATCTGAAGATTCTAGAGGTGGATCCTCAGGATGACGAGCTGGCGCTTCCTCTCCAAGAAAAATTCGGTATTTTGTCATCTTTGATAATTATTAATTTGAGTCGAAGTCTGTAAGTTGCATTTATTCTAAAAAAAACTGAAACTAGATAGCAGCTGGGAAAAATTGATTGTTCTGGCACTGGGAGTGGGAGGATCGTCAGGAAGCTTTTCAGTTTTCAACTATTCTAACCTCAACTCATGATGCAATCGCTCAAAGTTTTCAAAAAACCCATTGAATCTCGAGATTCTGGAGGTGGGTCCTCAGGATGACGAGCAGGCGCTCCCTCTACAAAGAAAAAATACGTATTTTGTCATCTTCGAGAATTATTACTTTGAGTCGAAGTCCCTAAGCTGCATATTTTCTAAGAAAAACAGAAATTAGATGTCAGCTGGCAAAATAAACTGTTCTGGAGCTGGGAGTAGGTGGATCATTAGGAAGTTCTTCCGTTTTCAACTATTCTATCCTCAACTCATAATAAAATCACTCAAAATTTTCAAAAATCCCATGAAATCTCGATATTCTGGAGGTGGGTCCTCAGGATGACGAGCAGGCGCTCCCTCTAAAATAAAAAATTACGTATTTTGTCATCTTTGACAACTTTTGCTTTGGGCCGAAGTCTCTAAGTCTTATAATTTCTGAGATATTACGTTCTTTGACATGTTCCCTTTCTGCAATTAAGTATTCAAATATACCCAAACAATCGTTTCCTAGAAGCAAGATCCGGGATGAAGAGTACCTGTGTGCAACTTCCCGCATTTTATGAGATACCAAATCCACAAAATTCACGTAAATACATCTACGTTGTCGACACGTGAAATAAAAGTTAAAAGTATCACATGTGTCGTTCTAGAATAAATCTGAATTCTGGGAATGAATTGGATTGAAATACGATAACATACAGGCTCTCATAAATGCTTCATTTTAATGTTCAAGAGATGCGCGTCAAAATGTTTACAGTGTTGTAGGTGACGCATTTTTCCTTATGCAGTGATATGAACTAATTGGATGTGACGACGACACAGCAAAATGGGGTAATGTCTGCATGGATGACATTGATGAACAATTGTGAAAATATACCACACTCGTTCCTAACAAACCTTCGCACCTTTTCTTAACACTTGGTCAATCTGATATGTGCTATTTTGAGTACAAATATGTCGCCACAAAGATTTGAAGCTCAAACATTTTAAAAGGTTTTAACATTATTACTGAAAACGGTTATTGTGATAAATTACAACAAACCACAAATAAGTAGCTAACTATTAAGTTATAAGTTACAAGTCCGTCAATTTGGCTATCGTGAGTTCTGATAAGATTAGTCTTACTATAAGACAAAGATTACAAAGCCTATGATAAGATGTTTGTTCAGTTTTTGAGCAACGTTTGCTACACGAATACAGTGTTGAACGTTTCAACCGACTGGAACGATGACCGCTCCGTACGATATTGACATAAGCGCTGAGACAGCTGAGCTGTTGGAAATTGCAAGAGTTCAGCTTAGAGAAACTCCGGAGAATAGGGAAAAGGGTTTCAAAGAGCTTCGTGAATTGATGAAAAAAAATCCGGATCTAACGTTTCCCGAAGACGACGCATTCCTTGAAGTGATTTTAAGATGTTGTCATTGGTATCCTGAAGGAGCTATTGAGTTGGTAAGTTTATTAACGACATATCTAACTCTATAGTTAAAAGTAACAAATGCAATCTTAGGGGCTGTTCATGTATTGCGTAGAGTCATACAATTACAGGTTCGAACCTTTATTAGACATTTTAAAAGTTCCCTTAAAAAGTGAATGATCTTAAAGTAATCTTTTTAGACCCGTTCAAGTTCTTCAAAAAGGGGTCTTATGCGTTTACCACGACGTTTGTAGCCACCTCAATTTCGACCCGAAAATAGAGGGGGAGCATCAATCATGGTCCTTAGATGGCGATCCAATTTAATGAGGACGTAATTGCAAATACTTAAGAGTTAGGAAAATCTTTACTTACGTTCGAGCCTTTTTGTAACATCTATTCTGTTTGCCACATCTATTCTGATACGTACGTACATATGTTTTTACTTGTTTCCACATCTCTATCTCCAATTCTTCTGTTCGACTTATTTAATACAAGATCTGGGTGGCAACACGTAACACATGAACCGCCTCTATGTTTCTATTCACATATGTACTCAATTGTACTTGTCATTGTCGATTCTATTTACCTTTTTTCGATAAGGTAAACTGAATTGCAAAAAAAATCAATCAACAAACGATTAGATTTATCGATAGATCGACTGAAATAGAAATGAACAATTGATAACCAACAAGAAGTCTCTTGAATTGTTGTTATCTTAATGAAAAATGACATCAAAGACCAAAGTTTTCTATACTATGAGTTTGAGCTACTTACTTTATAGCGTTTCTTGCTAGTTTACCAAATATTTATCTGGTAATTTACAGCTGAGACGAATCGCCGAATTTCGAAAGGACAATGAAAAAGTTGTGAAGACTTTAAATCCAGCTAACCACAAAAAAGCATTCACTGAAACTGATGTTGTGAATGTCTTGATTGATAAGGATCATCTTGGTCGACGCATTATTATTCTAAAACAGGGTTCAAACTGGAATCCTGACGAAGTTTCTACTGATGAAATTTTCCAGCTCTTGTATTTGAGTAAGTCAATTGCTTATAAGGTTCCATAGAAAAAGTACAACGTGATTTCTTTATCAAAAGTTCACGTTATCGCTCAACTTGAAAAATCAGCGCAAATTAATGGGGTTGTTGTAATCATGGACTTTGAAGGACTTTCCCTCAAACAAGTGAAAGGTATGGGTGCCCTGTCAACCAAGCGACTATTGACATTCATCCAGGACGCGATGCCTATTCGGTTAAAAGAAATACATTTTGTTAAGCAACCGTTCATCTTCAATATGGTATGGGCGTTGATCAAACCTTTCGTCAAAGACAAGCTTAAGAAACGAGTATGAAAAGTTAAACATTCCATTGATATCCAACTTATTGACAACTATTTTAGATGTATTTCCACGGAGACAACTTGTCGCAGCTGCATAATTACATTCCGGTGGACAAATTACCAAGTAACTATGGTGGTACACTGCCAGAAATAAATTATTCTGGAAAGGAGTGGTATCCTTGCGTGGACAAATATAAGGAACAATTTGATCAATGGAGCACATTTGGATTCAAATAAAAATGTCTTAAAGTTGCATTGTCTTTATAGTGGGAGTTGAATTTGAATTCAATTAACGTTTATCGCAGCATTTTTTTAGATGCACGTTTTCACCAAAATTTATGAAAGCATTACCGTAAAGTTTTGTTTTATAAACGTTTTTAGTGTGAGTCTGGCCCATACTAAGGACAGTACAGCCCGAACCACTCAACATATTTGCAATAATTTAATTTTCGTGAATTTCTCATGTCCACATCTTTCATTGAAGACCTTGCAGAGCGATTTCGGTTCTAATTTCGTAGAGATATAAGTGAAAAAGTTCCACTTTTTCGACCGTAGCCTCGAAAGTTTTCGACTGATTTTGACCAAATTCAATCTCGTAACAAATGTTTTGATTATCTTTCAGGAAAAAAAATAATTTGAAAATCGGATAAGATTTACCCAATTTATAAAGAGAAACCATATCGGGCTCTAGAGACTCAGTTTTAGGGCGATTGATGATTCGTCATCTAAGGACCATGATTGATCCTCCTCCCTACTCTCGGGGTGGTCACAATCACAACAAAAACCCTTTTTAAAAGGGAAACGTGACGCAAGTCCTCGTCCCTTCTTTCAAAACAACTGATATCAATTTGGGTGACGCTTGCAGCTTCGGAACGCACAAAATTCTTTTGAAATATTTTCACTTCTGAGTAAAAAAAAATGCGTCACAAATGCCGGACCCGCCAATGTAATAATTTTTCTACGCTTTCAGCTTTCATACGCAAACATTTGATTTCCTGTACAAAAATACAAGTCAAATTTTTGCATTGTGAAAGTTGAAATAACAGAAAAACTATAACACTGGGGGTCCGGCATTTGTGACGCATTTTTTTTACTCAGAAGTGAAAATATTTCAAAAGAATTTTGTGTGTTCCGAAGCTGCAAGCGTCACTCAAATTGATATCGGTTGTTTTGAAAGAAGGGACGAGGACTTGCGTCACGTTTCCCTTTTAAAAAGGGTTTTTGTTGTGATATCAGTTGTTTTGGAAGAAGGGACGAGGACTTGCGTCACGTTTCCCTTTTAAAAAGGGTTTTCGTTGTGATTGTAATGTTTTATATTATTTTGAGCCGCCGCTGCCGCCGAACCGAAGCGCAGCGGCTAGTACTTACATTGGCGAAAATGATCCCCTCATCCTCCTCTACAACATATCAAAAGTTTTTTTTGAGCCGCCGCCGCCGCCAAACCGAAGCGCGGCGGCTACTACTTCCACGGGTGAAATTGATCCCCTCAATTTCCTCTACAACATATCAAAAGTTTTTTTTTGAGTCCCCGCCTATTTTCCGCCAATTTGGCGGTCACCCTGATACACTACACACCCAACCCAACAACTTTCAACAACTGCTATCATACACACTACACACAAACACATACATATGGGGCCGGTACCCCCCCCCTTTTTTTAAAATCTCATACGACGTAGAATGCCCACCCGAAGGTCCCTGCAAAATTTCAAGAAAAGTTATCGAGCCGTTTTCGAGCACGAGCCAAAAAAGTGGTTTTTCACGGTTTTTCATACAAATGGCCCTGGAACTAACTAACTAACCCACTAACTAACTAACTAACGTAGGATGTTTACATTAACTTTAGCTTCTATGAAACAGCCCTTTTTGTATAGGAAATGATCATTTTCTAAAGGTCGTATCTTCGGATCCACCGAACCGATTTTAATGAGTGAAAAGACATTTCGCCTTAGAATTTTCCGTAGAATCCAGGAAAACTATTTGCCGGGGGGTACGTCGCAAGGGGGGGGAAGTCAAAACTTAGCTGTATATATGGTTCGGAAGTCTACGAAAAAAATGTTTCCGAATTTTTTGTTCGTATGGGGACTTGCGTCACGGGCGCATCGCTACCGCGCGCCCATGATCGTCGTTGTAAGCTCATAAGACCCCTTTACGAAGAACTTCGTTCTTCGTATGAGTCTAAAGTAAACACGATTTTTCGAAGGTAAGTGAAACTTTTACGCAAATATCTCAGCAAGTATATAGCACGGAAATTGATCATTTTGGTGTCAAATGAAAGAATTTGATCTAGCAAAAGTGGGAAAATTTTTTTGTGGAAATTGGGTCAGTGGTCTGCGCACCAATGGACTGGAAGAAATTGAGACATATAAGAAAGCAGATGGTTTCTCGTCTATGTTTAGACCCGTACGCAGAACGAACACCGATCATAGTCCTAATTTAGATGACAAATCAGCAATAAAAAAAATGTCCGTCCGTCAACACGATAACTCGAGTAAAACTCAACCGATTTTCAAAAACTTTTTTTCTCTGAAAGGTAATCGAAATATCTTTTATGAGATTGAATCTGGGCACTGTCAGCCCAAGGGCCGCCGAGCTAGGGCCGTTTAAGTGGCTTTTGGTCTTTTGTGCATAACTCAAGTAAATATTTTCCGATATTCAAAAAAAAATGTTTGTTCGAAAGATCTAGGCATGACCGACAATTTATAAAAGAAACTTTGGCCTGTGCATAGGGCTCAAGTGGGCCTCATGTTGGTCCTAAGGTCGTCCTCTGCTATGTTGCAGAGCAAATTGTGGGAAACATTTTTGTCTATGGAAGTGTGTGTTCGAGACCTCTACTTAGGGCCCTAGGTCAGTACTAAGGTCGGCCCCAGCCCAAAAAATAGTTTTTTGCTATGTTGTAGAGAAAATTGAGGAAAACATTTTTGAGGGTCAATTGTGTACTTTCGAACAATATTTCTACACCGTTTCTTCGGACGGGTTTTTCAATATTGCCCTATCGGCAATTTCCAATACAATACAATTTAATGTGGACTTAAGGCATTACTTACTTAAATACGTTCGAGTCTTTTCGTAGCATCAACTCTGTTTGCCGCATCTATTCTGATACATACGGGTCCCTTCATATATCTAGATCCGTACGAAGAACGAAATTCTTCGAAAAGGAACCTTTTGCGCTTAGCACGACGTTTGTAACCACCCCAATTTTAACCCGGGAGTAGAGGGAGCATCGGTCATGGTCCTTAGATGACGAATCAACAATAAAAAAAGTGTTCGTCCGTCCGTCACTTCGATAACTTGAGTAAAACTCAACCGATTTTTCTTTTTTTTCCCTGAAAGGTAATCGAAATATCTTTTATGGGATTGAATCTGGGCACTGTCTGCCCAAGGGCCGCCGAGCTAGGGCCGTTTTAGTGGTTTTTAGCCTTTTGTACATAACTCGAGTAAATCTTTTCCGATTTTCAAATTTTTTCTTGATCGAAAAGTCTAGGATGGAGATTTATGGAAGAAATTTTTTTGATTAGAATCCCTTGGACTCAGTCAGGACCCTAAAACTGAATTTCTACTAGGGCCCAACGTGTTCGCTTACATAAGCTGGATAAATCCTAACTTATTGGGAGGTAATCGAGTACCGAATTATTTTCAAAAACAAACTTGTGCTTAGGGCTCAGGTCTGTCCTGAGGTCGGCCCTAAACAAAAAAAATTTTTTTTGCTATGTTGCAGAGTAAATTAAGGGAAACATTTTTGTCTATGGAATTATGTGTCCGAGGCATTTCCTTATGGCCCTTGGTCGGTCATAATTTCTGCCCTAGCCAAAAAAAAAAATGGGGTTTTGCTATGTTGTAGAAAAAATTAAAATGAACGTTTCTGTCTGTTTGGTGGTCAATTTTGTACTTTCGGAAGGCCTTTCTTACACCGTTTCTTCGGACGGGTTTTTCAATATTGCCCTCTCGGCAATTTCCAATACAATTTAATGTGTACGTAATTGCATACACTTAAGAGTAAAGGCAATATCTACTTATATACGATCGAGTCTTTTCGCAACATCAACTCTGTTTGTCGCACCTATTCTGATACGTACGGGTCCCTTCATATGTTTTTATAGATCTTTAAAATTTATTTTGGGGACGAGAATCATAAATCACAACAAAGACCCTTTAAAAAGGGAAATATGACGCAAGTCCTTGTCCCTTCTTCCAAAACAACTGATATCAATCACCCCGCCAGGGGTGACGCTTAAAGCTTCGAAATGAACAAAAAAACTTTTATATATTTTCACATTTGATTTCACAACGACCCAGCAACGTAATAATTTTTCTAGGCTTTCAGCTTTCATACGCAAAAATTTGGCTTCCTGTACAAAAATACGTAATACATCCCATAGAGTCATTTGTGACGCATTTTTTTAATCGAATGTGAAAATATATACAAATTTTTTTTCATTTCGAAGCTTTAAGCGTCACCCCAATTGATATCAGTTGTTTTGGAAGAAGGGACAAGGACTTGCGTCACATTTTACTTTTAAAAGGGTTTTTGTTGTGATATCAGTAGTTTTGGAAGAACCTGGAGGAACCTGATGGAAGTTGAAAAGTGCTAGAGAAATCCTCAAGAATCCCATAAACCTAGGAAGCCCCATGGGATGACCTCACTCATGTCGAGAACATCAGAAAAATATCAAAAAACCTTATGGAAGTTGAAAAGTGCTAGAGAAATCCTCATACACACACACATTATTTTATATGGGATTTGTATGGCATGTAATTTAAGTGAAAAATAAGCATTGATTACCGAAAATTAAGAAATGATCGCTGAAAAATACGAAAAGTGATCGCTACGTCGATTATAACTGTAAATTCTTTATTTATAGCGATCAATCTTCATTTTCATCGATCAATCCTTTATTCTTTGGGTTCATTTCTTATTTTAGAATTATCGGTTTAAATTCTTCCCGATTTATATGGGAGCTTCCAGGAGCGATTTTAATGGCCAAAAGGTCAATTTTAATCAGAATTATACGTAGAATTCGAAGAACTGAAAAGAAGAACTGGCCGCAAGGGGTACGACGAAAGCAAAAAAAGTCATTACTTAGCTGTATGGTTCTGCGTATGGATCTGCGTAGCGGGCGCAATGCTACCGCGCGCCCATGATTCATTCAAATATACGAAAACGTTGATAAGAACGAGACAGATATAGTACACAATAGGGTGGATCGTTTTTCGCCAACAATTTTTTTTTTTTGAAAAAACTCACCCCTACACAGGTCGAGCAGTGTCTTCTGATTATTATACACGCAAAATATTTTTTTAAAAATACAATTTAGGGTTGCCGCAAGGCCAAAAACTGATTTTTTTCGACTTTCATAATTATGCTTCATATAAAAGCTTCGTGTGACCCATCTACAGACACTTGAGTTACAGTTAATATCGCTAAACTTTCAGGAGATATTGGGCAACAAATTAGCATAAATTATTGTTTGTAAATGTTTGATTAAGGTACATCGGTAGAACGAAAAGTGTTCCCGGATTCCATTTTTAACTAATATTTTCATACTTTCAGACCCTGTCAGCCGTAAGATATGAAGTGAAAGAAAAATGTTTTTGTTGTATTTTGTAGAGAATTTCGATAGCTTTCTTGCACAAGCAAGGTAGAAAAAAATATGCATCAGAGTGGGATTTATTCATCTTAAGGTGAAGGCCTGCACAGTGCAAGGGAAAATGATTATGCACATTTGTTCACAAAAACTTCGGAAACTGGTTTTATTTTTTGAATTATCGATAAAAAATATCATTGTGGCAAACATATTGATTTTTTGTATTAAATTCAGCCGTTTTTGACCGTGACATCAGTGTTGTCCGTATGAAACCGTCGCGTTCAACTGCTCCCACTACCTTTATTGAAGCTTCAGTCACCAGCTAAAAATGATTTGTTATTTTAGAAGTAGTATCTAGTAGTATTTGATAGATTCACTTATTACTTTTACACATCGTTCTACGGCTTGTGTATGCAAGGCAATTGGAATAATGAGACACTTGATTACGGGATTAAATTTGGGCAAAATCGGTTGAAAACTTCCGAAGTTACTGTCGAAAAATTATAACAAAACGTGGCTTTTGAAGGTTAGTGGAACTTTTTCACGGAAAACGCTCTTTAAGGTTTTGGATGAAAGATATGGACTCAGAAAATCACGCAAATTAAATTTGTGAAAACCTGTCAAGTGGTTCGGGCTATAGAGTCATTAGTGTGGGCCCAACTCAAGCTACGCGACCTAACACGATTTTCGTTTTTTTTTTGTGAATTCCTTTGATAATGAGGTTTTTGTACAGTGGTGTAGAGAAGAAAGAGGCGAACTTATGAGATATGAGTCAGAGGCCTCTGCTCAGCGCTCTAGGTCGTTTCTAAATTCTTGGCTTATTTTAAGGGCTTGGAGAAATTTGTTGCGCCTTTGCTTCGGACGGGTTTTCCAATTGACCTTTCATCAATTTCCAATCCAATTTCATTTGGACGTACATGCAAATACTTTAGAGTTAAGGCAATATTTACTTAGATACGTTCGAGCCTTTTTGTAACATCTATTCTGTTTGCCACATCTATTCTTTTTGACACATTTATTCTGATACGTACGGGCCCCTTGCATGTTGTTATATTGTTGTGTGTACGTCAAGATGATCAAAAATGTCGAAACTGTTTCGAAATACTTATTCTTTCTTCATTCATAACCCATACAAAGGCTAAGCCTCTTTTTGAATCGGTCTATAGAGCATTTAAATCACCTAAAACAGCAAGGCGAATATGGAAGGTTATAATAAACCCAATGAAATCGGCAAGAATGAGGACAGATTTTTACTTAGTGCGAAGCAACTTTACAGACCAGATTTCCGGTGAATTCATAAATTGGGATAGACTTCCACATTTTGAGGAAATATGACAAATACGTTTGAAATAATAACCTATTTTATATAAAAGAAAATTAGTTTTGCAGCGTATTACTGTAGTAGGAATAGTAGATTAAAATGGGGGTGCGGAAGTAAGTCATTACATGAGGGATCAATTGTGAAATTAGCCAAACTCAAGAGGGTGTTTTTAAGCAGAAACAGAAGAGTTTGTTTCTCGAGTCGAAGGCGAGGTATACAACTGCACGAATAAAGATAAAGAGTTTTTAAGCAAGTTTCTTAGATCCAGAATGTTTAATATTTTTGAGTTCCGACCTTCCGTACCACGTCGACACCAGAAGAACTGAATTCCCGACCCTACCCAGAAAAAAACCAACCGAATGTAGATATACATGCAATGACAAGTTTTCGGTGGGACACCGAGTAAAATATTTTCCCTACAACTAAGCTTTATTCTGCTTTACTTCCGTTGATTTAAAACCCAATAAAACTTATTAAAAAAACGAAAAAATCGCTTCCATATATTCATATTTCCAACTTCAATTCTAATGGAAAGTTGAACACAACTTTGTTTTATTTGTTACCGATTGGCATCATCTGGTTGTAGATAAAGTTAACTTAATTTTATTATCTTCATTTTTGCGGCACAGTAAAAGAACATATTTACATAAACACTCGTTTACCAAATTGATTTAGGAGCTTTGTCGTTCTCGTTTTTTTTTATCCTCCACATATTCCATCCCGTATGCATGTAACATATTATTGCCCGAAATGAAAACTGTTGGGAAAATTCATTTTTATTGCTCAACTTCATACCGTATACACACAAAGCAGAACAAATTTAAGTAGAGAAAATGTTCGTTATCTTTCGGTGAGTTATGCAAATCACATGCGGTATATGGGGCTTTTATTTGCTGTAATAGATATCCCATTCCATACACTGAAACAAAGAAAATATTCTGAAGAAATTGATAACTTTTTAGTTAAAACATTATATATCGACAGAGAATACGAAATTATGTTCCCTTATTTGCATGAATTATTATGTTTTGATTTATTGCTTTTTATTTATTCATAGGGTAAAAGTATAACGTTCCTAAGAAAGGTTAGGTGTGATGTAACTTAATCCCTATCTCATAGAAATTTATGTTGCAACTTAGATAAAACTGTGTCTTAATGAACATTTTACCATTTTCTTCTTCAAACTTATATGAAACAGTCGAGAATTCCTTTATGTTGAGATTTGTAATTTTAAGTTGCTTACGGTTTTTGCAACATTTTGAAAAGTTTAACAGTACCAAAGTTGGAGCTTCAAGCAACGAGCTTACCAGTTTTCATAGTTGTGTGCACAGCAAGGGGACAATGTGAACGAACCAAACAAACTACGGGGTCGTACATTATACTTCTCAGTAATTCGATGAAAATCCCGATACAGTGCTTGGGATCTATTGCTATCTCACGGTGCTGCTGAAAGAGAAAAAAGTTTTTTTGAAAAGGCACCCAAAAATTTGTTGTGGTTTTCGAAAAAGGGACTCCAATAGAGTTCAAAACAGGTTTCACTTGATTCCGATCAGATCCTTCCCCATATACCTATACGAGATTTTCGATTTTTTAGGTCTTTTTTCTATAGAAAAAATACCCTATTGTGGACACTTCATCCGTCCGTCCGTCCGTCTGTCCGTCTGTCCGTCCGTCTGTCCGTCTGTCTGTCCGTCTGTCCGATGTCTGTTCCACTTATGGCGAAAATATTGCAAAGCCAGCTATGAGTTGATAGTTCAAAAATTCACTCACCACTACTACTACACGCATAAGTTCATGAGGCGGGCAATCACATAGTGCATAATAGTAGCAGCGATGGCAAATAATTGTTAGTTGGCAGCTGGCAATATGTAGTATGTGGTTGATAGCTTGACGGAAGTTCATAGTTCAAAAATTCACACACCACTGCCACTACATGCACAAGTTCATGAGGCGGGCAATCACAAAGTGCATAATAGTAGCAGCGATGGCAAATAATTGTTAGTTGGCAGCTGGCAATATATAGCCTGTAGTTGATAGCTTCACTACATGAGCCATGAAAAAAGTTCTCAGTCCAATAGCCGACGTTCTTGCCAGTCACATTTGTGACCAATACAATATCATATGTGACTCAAAGCTACAGTCATATTTAATTCATCGTTGGATGACCGACATGTATCGCTTCAAGTTAGTCCACTGAAATGTATACGAGATGCAAGCGACGTACTCTTACAGCAAGACTGAAAACAATTTCGTAACTGCATGAGCCATGAAAATATATGGTAGCTGAAAATCAATTTGATTATTAACTCACCAACAACTGACAATCGACTAACGAAATTACTCGCTCAGCTCTCATCTTTATATCCGCCAATTTATAATTGTATAATTTATAAATTATAAAATTATAAAAAAAAAATTTTATAAATTATAATTTTAGGATTTGTAATGTAAAAATATAATTACAATTTTGTAATTTATAGTGAATATTGAGTGCAATATTAATTGGCGTACATGTTTATCGGTTGAGAGCTGCGAATCGACTAACGAAATTACTCTGTCAGCTCTCGTATTTATATGAGTCGATTTTTAATTTTATAATTTGTAATTATAATTTTACAATTTGTAATTATAATTTTATAATTTGTAATTATAAATTTCTAATTAATAAAAATTGTAATTACAATTACAAATCATAAAATTATAATTACAAATTTTAAAATTATAATTACAAATTATAAAATTATAATTACAAATTGTAAAATTATAATTACAAATTACAAGTATTTATAATTACAAATTACAAGTATTTATAATTACGAATTATAAAAGTATAATTTTGTAATTTATAGTGAATATTGACTGTAATTTTATTTCGCGTACATGTTTATCGGTTGAGAGCTGCTCGTCGACTGACGAAATGACTCGGTCAGCACTCGTTTTTATATCAGTCAATTTATAAATTTATATTTTATGACAATAGTTCATGGCAATGTCGATCAATTTCAAAATAGAAAAAAGACCCACCAGGCTTTAAGCCGGTCGTTTCT
>CM055404.1:53787835-53861291 GCA_029228625.1 Pseudolycoriella hygida | reverse complement strand
TACTGAGAGAGGTTTGGAGTCGGTAAATACTTCGGTAGTGACGAACCGAGGGGTCCCCATCTCAGTACGAAGAAAAGGCCCTTTTCAGGTCCAATGGGTTACAAGTAAGCAGTCTCCACGCGGCGTATCCTGGGTGAGTGCACACAAAATTGATATCCACTCAGCGAATGCTTACATTATCGATAAAATTTCTTTTTAAAGCGCCTAATTTGCCTTATGTATACTCTTTAGAGCGCCCAATTTGCCTTATGTAGACTCTTTTAAGCGCCCAATATATTTTCATGTTAATTTCCATTCTTTCTCCACTCTTCCAACACCATTTCACCACTCATCCAGCACTATTCAGCCTTACTAAGCCCTACCCAGCACTTCCCGACAATTCCTAGTACTAAAAGTAAGAGTAAAAGTAAAAAGTTAAAAAAAAGAAAAAAAAAATTTTTTTTCCCTTCCCATTCTCTCCAGAGTGGTGACCGCCGCCAAATGACTACTGATTATTGGTGGTGGGGTGGTCCCCAATCATTACCACTACCTTTCACCCCACTCCCACACCTGACCAGTTTTTCCGGAAAATCAGTTGAGTCGACGAAATTTTATTTTCGTTGCATTTTGTAGAAGAAAAATCAGTTGAGTCGACGAAATTGCATTTTTGCAGCATTTTGTAGAAGGAAAAATTAGTTGAGTCGCAGCATTTTGCAGGAGGAAAAATCAGTTGAGTCGATTAAATTGTAATTTCGTAGCATTTTGTAAAAAGAAAATTCAAGGTCGATGAATGAAGTTGTGCGATTTCTTATTGTTTTATGTGTCCTTAAGGGCGAATAACTTATAAGTAGACTAATCGCCCTTAAGGGCGAATAGCAAATGCATAGACTAATTCGACTAATTTCGTTGCAATAGGGTATTTCAAAATTGGGCGATAAAAATTTTCATGTTTTGCATTTGAATTTATTATCACCCTCTAACAAATGTATTGAAAAGTATTGGGTGATATTATAAAAGAGGCAACATACCCATTTATATTATCGCCTAACTATTCTCCTTACATTTCTTAGTGGGCGATAATACAGGAAATGATGTCACAAATTTTATTATCACCCAATTGGGCGATAATAATTTAGATGAATTGTGTCTATTTATATTAGCGCCCACCAACAAATGTATGGCAAATAGTTGGGCGATAATATGAAAGGGATCAACACAGTTTATTATTATCGCCCTCTTGCAAAATACCATTTTTACAAAAAAAAAAATTGGGCGATAATAAATAATGTGTATTTGCCTAAATTGGGCGATAATATAATTGGGCGTTAATATAGTTCCCCTCTCACAAGATCAATAAAATCGGCTTTATGATATTTTTAATGGAAAGCCACAATAATTTCCTTTCCAACGACGACCCACACGAGACATTTGATAAAGAATTAGATTTTCGGCGTCCATTACAGTTTGCTGATTTTTGCTACTTTTCAGTCACATGGTGGGTTTTGAGCTCCACTCTTCACGCGTTAACTGGAAACTTCAAGATTTTATTTTTCCTGGAAAGCATAGTCACCTTTCCAACGACATCCCACATGAGACATTTGGTGATGAATTGGATATTTGGCAACTGTTAGTGTTCGAGCACTTTTCACGTCTTTACCGCCAATTTTGAAGTTTTACAACCTCCAGACTTCAGTCGGAAGGAATTAATGTCTTAAAGGAATTTTTTTCTGGAAAGCCACTATCATTACCTTTCAAACGACACCCCACTTGAGAAATTTGTTGAAAATTTGAATTTTGAGTTTTTCGGATTCTACGTAAAATTATGATTGAAATCGATACTTTACTCACTACAATCGGTAATTTTCCATACTAAATATGCTACTTGTGGGTCGGTGGGTAGGTCAGTTAGTTCGAGAACCATTTGTATGAAAACCGACTTTTTTGGCTCGTGCTCGAAAACGGCTCGATAACTTTTCTTGAAATTTTGCAGGGACCTTCGGGTGGGCATTCTACGCCATATGAGATTTTAAAAAAGGGGGTTACCGGCCTCGTTTGGGTGCCGGGGCTCTTAGAAGACGCCACATAAAGCCCACATAAAAGAATGTTTTGTATGTGTGTGTGAGTGTATTCAAAGTATGGGTCAAATATGAGCAAAATTTTTGGAATGATTTAGGATGGATATAGATGTTTGGTGCCAAAGGAAAAGTTGATGGGTTGGGTGTGTAGTGTGTGAGGGTGACCAGCAAAATGGCCGACGGAAGTATGGGACGAACTTAGGGAGGAAATTAAATTTTGTTAAAATATAGAGGACATAGATGTTCAGAGTCAAAGGAAAAGTTATTGGGTTGGGTGTGTAGTGCGTCAGGGTGACCAACGTACTTTGGGGGAAAATTAATTTTTTTTTTAAATTTTTTTTAGGGAAATTTTTGTTGCTTCTTTTTTTCACCGGAAATTTTTTTTCGCCGAAATTTTTTGCGCCGGAAATTTTTGTTCGCACGCCAAAAATTTGGCTACCCGTACTCCACACATCTCGCAAAACGCAATTTTTTTTTGTGTTGAAAGAACAGAAAAACTTTTACGTTGTGAGGGTCCGGCATTTGTGACGCATTTTTGGCACCAGGCTGCGTTCTTTATGGTTAGATTAGATTGGAATGGGTGGACCGAAGTCCCGCACCTAAGCCTCCCTCCAGTGGGCTTGTTGTGCATACCCACATTGATTACCTAAATTCTATTAGTGCGATTAAGGTAATCCAAAATGAACTTCGGCGGAATACTCCATATAATGTTGTGTGGTAATATAGATGCTCCGATGGTTTTCGCTCTGGCGGATATATATTGCAGGCATTTGCAGAGGAGAGGGCTGGTGACGACTCCGATGTTGTGGAGATGCTTGTTAAGGCAGTGTCCAGTGAGGATTCCTGTCATTCTTCTGAGGTTCCTTCTGCTAAGTGAAAGAAAGAATCTAGAGTGACGCTCATTGATACTTATGCAGTTTTTGGACTGTCTTGCGTGGTTAATAGATTTCCAGTGATTTTTGAACGTATCGTGTTTCCATTTTTTAATGCAGCACTTGACGATCGATGGAGGAGTTTTGATGAACGGTTTAGGGCCTATGAATCCGTTCCTCGCTCCCGATTTAACTAAGTCATCCGCGATTTTATTGCCCTCTATGATGCTGTGGTCTGGGGCCCAGGTTAGAGTAAGCGAGTTCTTTTGGGTCAATAATTGTGCTTTCTCTCTGCAATCAAGGACTAATGACGAGTAGATTTTGTATGACTTAATGCTGTTTAGTGCACTTTGACTGTCTGAACAGATGAAAATGTTGGAATTTGTTATGTTATCATTTAGCATCAATTTACAGCATTGTGCGACGCTAAAGACCTCGGTTAGAAGAATAGACGTATACGAGCCTAAGTTGAAAGACATGGAAATTCCAGTGTTTAGATTGTAAATGCCAGCACCAGCTGCCCAGCTTGAAATGCAAACATTTCTTTGCTGCAATTTTTCTCCATGAAAATGTTCTACATGAAGATGACATAATGAGTTCATGCACTTGACAAAGGACCAGTCTGCTCGAAGGGGCGATCGGGCTTCGCCGATCGGCCGCTAGCTTTTTTCAGCCACACTCAACATTTCCATTTTCAAAAATCATCCCGGTTTTTTAACATCTTGTCTACGAAAGGCCATTTGCCTTAAAAACTTTGCCTGCGGCGCTGTAATGTTTAATGATGATGATGATGATAATAATTTTACTGTCTACTATAAAGCCGACATGGTAGAAAAGAGTGGGAATCATCCCACTTTGTATTAAACATCGGGGCAAAAAACCTCTCGCTTATGCCACAGAAATCAATGTTTCGGACGGACCGTTTGGTAGCCAGTCCGGCCTTGCTGCATGAACTCCTTATTTTATTGTCGTGTGGAACATTTTCATGGATTTAAATTGTAACAAACAGAGGCTTCTTTTAGCCAACAACCACAAGGAATTCCATTTCATTGCTACGCTTTAGGATCATTTATAAATTATGTCCCCCAAGAGGGGAGAGGAGATCTGAGCAGGGCTTATTATTCGGAATTTTTTAAGAATTTTGAGAATTTTAGGAATTTTTTAAGAATTTTTTGAGAATTTTTTAAGAAAAGCTTTTAAAAACCAGATAAGCGTGTCTTTGTGACTATTTCGATTAAAAAGAAAATATATTCAGAAACGGTATAAAATAACAGCTGTCTATAATTTAATTACACGATCATGACTAGTTGGCTTCTTTACAGTTGCTTCTTCGAAAACTCCCTTATACCAAGAGTGTTGTTTCGCTTTCGAAATAAATTTAGATCTTGGTTAAGCCTGTGCATAACCCGGAAAGAGGCGATGTGCAGTAATTGGCGCGGTATCACACACCTAAACACGATCAACAAAATCATCTCAATTATCATACACGACCGAATGTCAAAAGTGCTGGAACCGGTGATTCGCAAGCAGCAAGCTGGTTTTAAGCCACAAAGATCATGCATCGACAACATCAACACTCTCAGAATCATCATGGAGCAATCAGCTGAATTCAACACCCAACTGTTTCTGCTTTTCGTTGATTTCGAGCAGGCGTTTGATAGCTTGGATCGAAATGTAATGTGGAGGATCTTGGCGAGCTACGGCGTTCCTTTGAAGATTCGGAACATCATAGCCGGTCTTTACCGAAGCGGGAAATGCCGTGTCGTTCATCGTGGAATGCTCGGACGATGGTTCACTGTCGAATCCGGCGTAAAACGGCTCCCGTCAAAAATCTCGAAAATTAAAATCCCGAAAATCCAAAATCCAGAATAACAAAATTCCCGAAAATCAGTAATTCCGAATGTACAAAAATCCCGAATAACCATAATCCCGAATGATAACAAAAATTGTGAAATATTTAAAACTCCTAATTGATACGAGTGAATTTGAGTTTGGGGGTGTTGAAGTATTGGCAAAATTAAAATGAATTATCTGAGAAAGTATTTTTGTTATTCGGGATTTTTGTACTTTCGGCATTATTGATTTTCGGGAATTTTGTTATTCTGGATTTTGGATTTTCGGGATTTTTGCATTCGGGATTCGTGCATTCGGGATTTTATTTTTCGAAATTTTTGACGACCACCGCGTAAAACAAGGGTGTGTGCTATCGCCTCTCCTGTTTCTACTGGATTGGATCATGCGAAAAGTAAATGCCTGTGGTCGAGGTATCCAATGGACAACGATTGGAAGACATAGATTTTGCCGACGATCTAGTCATCATGGCACAAAGAGCACGTGATATGGAACAATCATTTCAACGACTTGTCAAATATGACGGGCAAGCTGGGCTGCGATTGAATAGGATTAAGACAAAACTAATGCGCATAAATACAACGGCACCGTGCTCTTTGTCGATCAACGGAGAATCAGTCACCGAAACAACGAGCTTCTGCTATCTTGGAAGCAACGTAGCAAGCCGATTCGGACGTTAAAAATCGCACACAGAAAGCGCGCCAGGCTTTCATTTCATTGAACAATATTTGGAATTCGTCTCAGCTGACCAGAAATTTAAAACTACGCTTCTTCAAAACAAATTGCATCTCAGTTTTGCTGTATGGCTGTGAAACTTGGAAAATGACATCGAAAATCGAAAATGACATCCAGGTTTTCGTTAATAGATGCCTCAGACGCATACTGAGAATACGCTGGCCGAAAGTTATAAGCAATGAAGAGCTGTGGAAACAAATATGGAACAAATGAAAGTCATGATCATTCGTCGAAAGTGGAAGTGGATTGGAGATACACTAGGAAGACCTGATGGAGATATAGCAAAAACTGTAATGGACTGGAATCCTCAAGGTAGTCGAAAAGTTCGCCGTCCAAAGATAACGTGGAGAAGAACCGTCGTCAATGAAGCAAGTGCTGCTGGCAAGCAATGGTTGGAAGTAAAGGCACTGGCAAAGAACGGAATTCGATGGCGAACTTTTGTAGAAGATCTACGCTCCCACATGGAGTAAGAATAAAGATGATGATGATTGTAGCAAGCAGGAAGTCACTTTATGCGAAAGGATGTCACGCACACAACACTCGCAACACAGAACACAGATTCACTTAGCGTATATTTAGGCTAGCATAATTATAATAATAATCTGCCTTAACAACCCATGAAGGGTTAGGGGCTAGATCATTATCATCATTTACTATTTTCCCTACTTTTGTGGTTCTACTTTTTGAGATCCTTTCATTACCGGAAAGTTTCTACTGTGGTAAGCTGTGCGACAAACGCAGTGTTATCTATGAGATGTACTAGGAGCGAAACTAGTAGGAGTATAATACCGGCACCTCCCAATAATGCCTTTCACAGGTAAGCCGTACGATGGCGCTACACTCAACTTTACATGATTTGAACAGCTTTGTTTTGTTTACAAATCTAACAATCGGAACAAATCCGTCTGCGGTTGAGTTTCGAACTAACGCACTGGCAACTCGACCTCATAGTAGCAAGCAGACGTGTTAACCACTACGCTATCGAGCTTCGTTACACATACATTCAAACAATCTGTTTGCATGTTAATGCTTGTATATCTCATATAAATAAGAAAAGTGCTTTCTTTTAGTCCAGGCGCAATAATTAACCTGTAAGCTTGGATGATTTCAGCCAAATGATTTTGAAGATAGGAAGATAGGCAGATGGCTTCAAAGCAAAACTTGTAGAGTTTTTTATGGCGATAAAAAATGGTAACATGTTTTATGGGCAATGGGCATATCTTGCACCCCAGAGGCTCCTCAGGCAGTTTTCGAGAGTAGTCGACTGTTGTTCATCTTTTTGCTGGGTGGACAGCTCTGGGTAAGGTTTCTGGGGCAACACTGGGCAAACAACTCGATACCGTAGTGGTTAACACGTCTGCTTGCTACTATGAGATCGAGTTGCCAGTGCGTTGGTTCGAAACTCAGCCGCAGACAGAATTGTTCCGATTGTTAGATTTGTAAACAAAACAAAGCTAATTGAATCGGTTCAAGTCATGTGAAGTTGAGTGTAGCGCCATCGTACGGCTTACCGGTGAAAGGCATTGTTGGGAGGTGCCGGTATTCTACTCCTACTCGTTTCGTTCCTAGTACATCTCATGGATGGCACTGGGTTTGTCGCACAGCTTACCACTGGCACAGTAAAAACTTTCCGGTAATGAAAGGATCTCAAATAGTAGAACCACAAAAAGTAGCGAAACTAGTAAATAATGATCTAGCCCCTAACCCTTCATGGGTTGTTAAGGCAGATTATTATTATTATTATTACTGGGCAATCCCAGAAAGACCATTGGGGAGTTGCGACCCCACAGCCCCGAGCAGGTGTAGCAGTGCCGGGAATGCAAGTTCTCAACTGTAGTAGTCACTTGTGGCTATTAGCCCTACCAGAGGGTCTAATATCAGTACCACGGAGTTGGGGGGCCCTCAAGTGTCAATAACATCGATGCTTGACTCCAACATGGTTGAGGTGCCTAACGGTGCTGTGACGTGGTGGCTGTGGTTTTAAAATCGGCGACTGCGCCATTCCATCAAAGCAGTAGAGATTATGATAGATCTTGGCTCCGACCCAGAGTGAAGGAATGCACCTGCATGTAGGATCTCGATTGGGTAGAGTTTTCATACTCGCGCTATTTGGGCGTATCCCAATTCCACGCCTATGGGGGCCGTGCGGTTAAGGCTATGCCAGGTACGCACGTAAATCTGCAATATATTCGTTGTTGTTCATGCCGCTAAATTTCGTTTACGTACTAGCTTTCAGTAGGTCATAGCTTTTACCAATACACTCCAGCATCAACATCGGTCTTAACGCATCTTCACGCATTCGAGATTTGAAATTGTCTTTTAATCCAAAAATGTGTCCAGACTATTCCATTTGCTATGAAATTCGACGCTTTAATGTCTCTATGTGAATTAAGGTGACGTGACATTTCTCCGCCGCAAATAACGCCCGGGGCGCTAATAACTCCCGCCCGGGCGTTAATAACGCCCGCACTCCGGGCGCTAATAACGCCCGGGGTGTTATTAACGCCCGCACTCCGGGCGCTAATAACGCCCGGGGTGTTATTAACGCCCGCACTACGTGCGCTAATAACGCCCGGGGTGTTATTAACGCCCGCACGCCGGGTGTTAATAACGCCTAGCTATATAATTCGGTACACGGTCACTATTGCGCTTCAAGAATAAAGGAATATATTTTTTGGTTACAAAAAATAAAACTTTCGTTACAAAAAAAAAACTTTTTGTTCCAAAAAAAAATCACTGAATGTTCCAATAAATAATAGAAATATTCCAACAAATAATACAAATGTTCCAAAAGAAATTGATTTTGTTCCACAAAAAATTGGAATTTCACCCTTTTACGAATTTTGGAACAAAACCATTTTTTGTGGAACAAAATCAATTTCTTTTGGAACATTTGTATTATTCATTGGAAAATCCGGTGTTCAAGATTAGAACAAAAAGATTATTTTTTGGAACAAAACCAATAAATAACGTAACAACATTTTATTTTGGAACATTTGAGTTTTTATCGGAACATTTAAATGATGCCAAGAATAAATTGGAAGTTATTTAAATTCAGAAGCTTAGGACATTTCAATGTACACATCTCGTCTTGTATTGTTTTTATTCATCCCTTTTACTCAAATTTTTAAATTTCAAAATCGTAGTGCTCAATGACTTTCATGAAGTTTTCATGTAATTTTTTGATTTCTTATTGACAACTTTTTTAAAAATAAAAGAGCAGAGAAAGAAACTCTTCCATCTAGTGGAATTCTGTATGATTCTCCTAATCAATCACTTCCAGTGACGTTCTGTACTTTCCCCTTAGTCAACTCTTTCTAGTGACATTCTGTATAAGGAAAATGTTCCTCTTACTAAACTCCTTCTAGTGACATTCTGTACAAGGAAGATTTTCCTCTAGTCAACTCCTTCTAGTAACATTCTGTATAAGGAAAATTTTCACCTTAGTCAACTTCTTCTAGTTACATGCTCTATAAGTAAAGTTATTTATTAAAGTGCCGTTTTGTAGCGTTTACCAATTATTCAGCTGGGCGTTAATATAACACCCCGGGCGTTATTAGCGCCCGGAGTGCGGGCGTTAATAACACCCCGGGCGTTAGTAGCGCCCGGAGTGCGGGCGTTAATAACACCCCGGGCGTTATTAGCGCCCGGAATGCGGGCGTTAATAACACCCCGGGCGTTAGTAGCGCCCGGAGTGAGGGCGTTAATAACGCCCGGGCGGGCGTTAATAACGCGCCGGGTGTTATTATAGCCCCGGGCGTTATTTGCGGCGGAGAAATGTCCTGCCACCTGAATTAAGTAGAATCTTTTTAGCGTTACGTCACAAAGGAGGAGGGCGTTCGACGATGAGTGACACAAGCGGCAGGGGTGGAAGGAGGTGGTCAAAAAATTGCCGATTTTGCGTGACATAATTTATGAATGGCACCCTTTTTTTAAGTGAAAAATGAATTTTTTCGCGAAAAACTAATTTTTTTCATGCAAAAGATGTGTTTTGTCTACTTTGGGAAACGATGTGTGTAAGCGATCTAGCTACGACCCTGGCTACAAAGGTAAAGTCACTTTCGACCGATCTCCGGAAAATTCCGTCAAGATGTAAATACGTAAATGCATTTCACGACAATATAAAATCAATATTTTCTGTTCTGGGAGTATATTTTTTTTCGTATGACAAAAGGGTTGATTTAATCGTGTTCTGGAGTTTGAAAATCTATAATAATACAATATATTGCGAATAATTTTCTCTAAAATTGTAATAATTAAATATCCATAGATCAAAAGGCCAATTTCGTTAGACAATTAGTATCTTGCACCAACGTTCGAACTGAAATTCTATTATCAACCTTCGTTATGTTCTATGGCAATCTTAAATCTATGGAAAACTGTTATACACTTGTATATTGTATCTGTTAATGTAGTAACATTTATTTTAAATTCTTCCCTTCTGAACTCGTCTGTTCGTTTATAGACATATTTTCTCATCCCCTTCCATGAGCAAAGTAAATGTCTTATACACCGAATAGCGCCGAAACGATGGGTATGGTTCAAGTTCACGACATCACATCTCACATACACATTGTCATCACTAACGTTCTTCTAAGATTTTGGTGGTATAGTGTAATGTGGGAAATTGCATTAATTATTTCATTATGATTCACTTAATGGAAAAGGTTGCAAATACATCTGATTGTTCTAAGTTGTGGTTTCTACGAGCTTAGTTGTGGCAAGACACTAAGTATATCTAAGTTTTCAACATAAATGCTGTAGAGAAAGGAAATTCATAGCATACTCTCCGTAAGATCGGATCGTTTTGCAACAAAGACGTCTTTATTTTATGGAGAGATAATTTTTAATTGAACTTTGTAAATCTTAATTAGTTGCAATCCCATATCTGACCCCCCCTTTTGGTTCGATAATTTTCTTAGCTAATTTTTCTCTCGTTAAACGAAAACGTGATTTGACTTTCATTTCTTTGGAAAAAAAATCATATTCGCTTTTACGGTGGCATAACCAAATTGTAGCCTTTATATAGGTTTCAGGATTATTATACTTAAAAATGATGAATGACCCAATTTACCAGCTCTGTTTTGAATGTGTTACATAAAATAAATGTGAAAGGTGAGTCGAAAGATTCATCGCTTGTTATTTTACTGATTGTTGGTAAAATACTCTTTAAGAACATTGGCTGATGTTTCTTAGCGTGTACGAAACTAAACCGTTCTACATCCAATGCCGAATTGAGTGGTTTGGTCTTTGTTCAATCTTTTGATTCGAGACTCTAAGATTTTCATTTTCCTCGTAAAAGTACGAGAAAAATATGTTTTCGATTTGTGCTTATTATTCTTACGAGCGGTTGTTGTTAAAAGTCTGAAATGATAAAAGATCCAGTTAAAGGGGTCGTATAGAGTCACGCTCCTAGTACATTTCATAAATGGCACTGGGCTTGTCGCACAGCTTACCACTGGCACAGTAAAAACTTTCCGGTAATGAAAGGATCTTAAAAAAGTAGAACCACAAACATCGAAACTAGTAAATAATGATCTAGCCTCTATCCCTTCGTCGGTTGTTAAGTCATATTGTTACTATTATTATAGAGTTTCTGGTTGTGATTGCTCTAAAGAAAACAACGGTGTTGATGCCGGATGGATAGATTTGGAGAACATTGATCCAGACAGCATATAATTTTGTCAGGAACGAAATGGTGTATGACTACCATAAGAGTGCATTCTTTGGAAGAACACTTCAACCGTCCGTAACAAAATGGCTAACATTTTCTTAAATTCATCGTCGACTTATGTCTTTGAAGGGGTGGGATGGGATGCGTTAAAAAAGGCACCTACGTGAGAAAGGGGTAAAAAGC
Organism: Pseudolycoriella hygida; assembly: GCA_029228625.1. Taxonomy (NCBI): domain Eukaryota; kingdom Metazoa; phylum Arthropoda; class Insecta; order Diptera; family Sciaridae; genus Pseudolycoriella; species Pseudolycoriella hygida. The sequence continues at coordinate 53,849,922 of CM055404.1, read as the reverse complement.
AATGGGAAATACGGAACATGGGGAAGGGGGAGTCAAAAAAGTAAAAATGTGTGGCAATAATTTCTACACTTAGGGACAATTCACAAAGTACGTACTTCGAAAATTACGATTTTTAGCACCCCCTCCCCGCTAGTACCCCATTAAAAGTACGTAAAACAATTCATATAAAGTAAAGCTACCTTATAGACATGGAAGAAAAAAGTCAATTGGAATATTCAATAAACCGATATAGTGAGGAAGATTTCCGTAGAGAAGTTAATTAGTTTTCTGGACCTACATAAACAAAAATGTTTTTAACTAGAATAATAACTTCTAAAAACGTCAAAACTTCGAATGGGATTTTTAGGACTACGAATGTCTGTTCTGACAGTGAGGCGATGATTAAAGCACTCATGTCAATCAGGTCACGCTGGTCTGGGTTCCCGGACAGTCTGATGTGGAGGGAAACGAGAAAGCGGATGAGCTGGCTAGGAAGGGCTCGGCAACATCGAGTTACACCCATCCCACATTTGGAATGAGTTGAAGCGATGAAAAAACTGGGTGAAATGGGAATCTCTAACGATCCCAACTGTACCTGTGGCCTCTGATTAATAGGTGTCAGCGAGTAGTGCTACAAGCTGGCTTGAATGTGTGCAGAACTGTGTCCACGGTAGCGATGCAAGTGCTCCACGGTGAAATGCCGTGAGATCTTGAATGTAGGCTGAAAGGCATGCTCTCAAGATGTAGGAGGGGTGTCGCTCTCTTGGCCACAGACCGAGTCGATGGCGAGGAACTTGCGAGCTTGACCAAGCCGCAAAGAACCGAGCTTATCAGGTAAAAACTGCTGGATGAATGGCAGAGTAGATGGGAAACGGAAGAGAAGGGACGTACGACGTTCAGGTTCATTCCTAACGTTAGGTTCGTCTCGACCCATTGCAAATTCTCTTTTGGCCTGAGTCTGGGCTTTATGCTCACTGGACACGGCAGTATAAAGGAATTCTTGTTCAAAAGACGTTTGGCGGACGATATGGCTTGTTTCTGCGGAGCACCGGTGGAAAGCATTGATCATTTGATAGGCGAATGTGTCCTCCACGGGGACTTGCGAGGTTTGAATGCATGTGGTATAACTGTTGACGAAAGAGGGAACATCGAATTGGGGAATGTCCTGAGTACGCGTGAAAAGTATGAGGAATTCAACAAGTTCGCAGTGGCTGTGTTTAAAAGGCGTAAGAATGTGGCGGTACATGAGTGAGTGGAGTAATTACTGCAGGGTGGACACCTCTGGGCAACGTTTCTGGGGCAACTCAGGGCAATCCTAGAAAAACCATTGGGGAGTGGCGACCCCACAGCCCCGAGCAGGTCTAGCAGTGCCGGGAATGCAAGTTCCCAACTGTAGTAGTCACTTGTGGCTATGAGCCCTACCCGAGGGTCTAATATCGGTACCACGGGGTTGGGGGGCCCTCAAGTGTCACCAACATCGATGCTTGACCCCAACATGGTTGAGGTGACTAACGGTGCTGTAACGTGGTGGCTGTGGTTTTAAAATCAGCGACTGCGCCATTCCACCAAAGCAGTAGAGATTATGATAGATCTTGGCTCCGACCCAGAGTGAAGGAATGCACTTGCATGCAGGATCTCGATTGGGTAGAGTTTTCATACTCGCGCTAATTGGGCGTATCTCAATTCCACGCCCATGGGGGCCGTGCGGTTAAAGCTTAGGCTAGGTACGCACGTAAATCTTCAATATCTTCTATGTACCTGTGGCCTGAGTGAGGAAACGGGCGTTCATGTTACATGCGATTACCCGAAGTTCTCTTCACTGAGGCTAAAGACTCTAGGACGTCATGTGGTCGAGCCCGCAACAGTATCCAAGATGGGGTTCCTGGTTTAGACAGGTTCCTGGTCGGGACTGGGAGGTTTCTAAGATTTACATGATTAACGGGTCATCAAGGATCATCAGATCTGTGTTTCAAGGACCAAGAATGGTCCGGCCCAAACTGATAAATCTGCAAAAAACTGTATTAAGGACTGACATGAAACGCATCTGGAAAATCAAAAACAGAGAAGCTTCAGTAGTAGTAGTTTATCTAATGTACAAGTGAAGGAAATTCTACGGAAAACAGAAATATAATTCACAGGAGCTCAGTAAGGACGTGCACGGAAAACTTCGTGATGAACTCCAAAATAAGTGAAATGCACTTCTTTCATTACAAAACATTTTTAAAGATTCAATGTATCTGTGAAATACGAAGCCATGCATCTCATCTACAGAAAAATCTAATTTGTTTTTTGAATTTTCCAGATGCGTTTCATTCCAGTCCTTAATTCATATTACTTTGACTGCAATTTTGTTTGTTTGACGTAATTCATCGTTACCAAACAATTCAAAATTTAAAAAAATCTTGGAAGGGGTACGTACGCTTTAACACCCCTCCCCAATCGTACTTTTTTGTACGCTTTTCGACAACCCCCTCCCCCCATAGGAGCTTACGTACTTTTTGAATGACCACTTAGCACTAGTACGTTCCTAGCGAGTATTTGAAAAGCAAGGGAGACTCACGTCTGATTTATTAAATACTGTAAATCACAGAAAATCAAACTGAAAAATAGTTTTATAATAACAATAATCTGCCTTTACAACATGTCCGGGTCAGAGGATAGATCATTTTATTTACTAGTTTACTATTCCTTTCGTTACCGACGTTTTTACTGTGTCAGTGGTAAATTGCACACGAACCTAGTAACATCTCTGATGTACTAGGTGCGGAAACAAGAAGGACTTAGAATGCCGTCCAAAGTCATACTCAGGTATTTGTACACAAAATTTGGAGCATTTATTTCGTTGCTTTTTGGTCGTAAAATTCTTTAACTAACACAAATCACAGCTTTTTTAGCATACAGTCATTTTGATCGCAGACCAATTGGCCTGGGACACACACACATAATCTTGGGGATGAAAAGTGTAGCTTTCACTTTTGTAAATAATTGTGTAAAAAGTATGTGCGTATGTGTACAGAACTGGTCAAAACAGAACTACAAGATTACTTACACGTTGTGGAAAGCGAGCGCTATCGCTCGCTCGTTGTGTGTAATATACACCTGAACGGTTATTCGAGTGTCCACAATGTGTAAGTATATTATCTTATTTTATTAGCGACGATATGTCGAACATTAAACACAAGTACTGATAGTCGAGCGAGCTAGCGCACGGTAGTAGCAATTGTTTTGAGATGCGGTTTCTTGAGTATCAAAAAATTATTATTTCAAAAAAATTATTCAAAAATGTGTATTCAAAAAGAATCTCTTCAAATAAAGTAAATATTTTCGGTCGTCGAAGCACAAAAGAAAAGACGCTGCAACCACATTCACACACACACACACATAATAAGTACGTTTTATGTGAGATTTAAATTGAATCCCATTAGCTCCTAGTATACAATTCGCTATTCGTGTATATTCTAAGGCTCTGTGGTGTAGTGATGTGCATCGTTGGCCACGACGCAGAACGTTCGGTGTTCGATTCTCAGCATTGGAGTTTTTTTTTATTTATTTAAAATACTATGAATAATACAACAAATACTCATTTACTATCTCAAAAATTGTCATTTAATGGTAGACTTATCGTCGATATAAAATAAAACAAATTTACATGTTTCTGCACGGTAAATGGGTCACCACATCGTCGCAAGCGACTCGGCAAATGTATTTACCGTGAAACAACATGTTAAATATTTTACGTGTTTCAGCAATGTAAATGCGATTTTACATTCGCTTCGCTCATGTAAAATGCGCAATTACATTGCTTCAACACGTAAAAAACGGTACGTAAGTGCTTCCAAATTTTTATTTTGACGAGTAGGGTCGGGCCGTAACCTTCCCACTCGTCAAAATAAAAATTTGGAAGCACATACGTAATGTACTATTTTCTTACTGAAGCTTACTCACTCATGTATAAGTGAAAATGAATTTTGAGTTAATTGCAAAACCGGTGAACGTCGAGTGATAAACCGATTGGGAAACTGAAGAGACCTGTACCAGTAATGCACGACTCATTGGTAAGGAAACTACTCCAACAAGAGGAGGAATGAGAAATATATAAAATTTTAAACGCCTTTTAAGTGTCATTTAAACGTTAGAAAATCGTTAATTTTCACAATTTAATGTCCAATAAGGACAACATTGCCAAAGGCTGTCTGTAAATACGAACTCGTGTAACTATGACGGCAATTAAGTAATTTTCTGGAAAGTTTTTTCCACGGTTAATAAGCACTCAAGATAAAAAAAAATTGAAAGAAAATGCTCCTATACGGGAATAAAAAGTTAATTTTTTAATTTTTATGTAACTATAAAAGAGCCAAGACTTCGTAACAAGTGCAAGAAATTGCTTGTTAACTCCTTTTCGTAAAAAGATTTGAATTTTGAGGAACTTACTACTTATGGAATATAAAAAGACAATAAGCTTCCTCTGACAAATTGTGGTGCTGTGAGAACAAGAACTGCTCTAAAGAGGGGATCATTTTTCCCGACTATGACTTACAACAACGAATTTATGCAATCCTACGACATAACACCAACTACATCCTTTTAATATTAAAAAGGAGTTTTGTTATGTTCCACACCTCTTACCATTTGTGTCATGTCGATACATTCTGTTTATAGATTTCGGATAAGGTTGAAAAATAAAAGAAAATCGACCATAAATCAGGAAAAAAAACACAATTAATATAAAGCTTTAAAATCAGATTAACCAACAACTGTCACCATCACCATTCTCATCACGTGTATATATGTTCCGCAATGCTCGATGATAAACAAAAGAACGAAACACTTATGTACTTCCAGTTTAAACTTTTGTAAGCTTTTTAATATTCCGAAAGCGATTGTGCGGTGTGCGCATGTTCTATTCCCACTAGATGGGAGTTAAAGGGTGGTGAAAGTATTCAGCAACGCCTATTAATTCACAATCATAACGAATTCGTACAATTTTGTGAATGCTCCATCGAGTATATAACATTCCGTTATTATATGATCGTCTGTATGTTCTTTGGATTCTGTATGAACATATTAGGAATTATTTAGCAGACTCTAAGTTGTTGTAAATAAATTTTCTTGTATATAGAAATAAATCAACCTTAAAGGAAGTACTGAGTTAGTTAGCGACTAATAAGTTGATAAATCCGCATACGACAATATGAATATCATATTTCTTGTCTTTGAAGTAAAAGTGTGTGTTTTTGAGATATTCAGGAAATACTTAACATTTTGCAGTAACAATTCTGCTATTTAACTTTTCTTTATATTGTAGTCCGTCAATACATCTTTATGCAATAGATGGCGCCCAGATCACACAATGGGTTCGTGAGGTCCCAGCAGACAAAAGAGTCATCACTCGGTCGTCGGAACTGTTGGCTAGCCAATCTCCCCGGCAATAGCATCGAAAAACAAATCAACTACGAATGAATAAGTGTGAAAAATAGAAATGTATTAAAATCTAATGTGCAATTGAGATATAATAACCGAACCTGTCGTAACGACCTCTCGGTCACTCACAATTGTAATAGAATAGAATAAAAATATATAATTGTAATAGATGTAAGAAACCATACGCTAAATAAATAAATAAATATGCAATAGTACAACGAAATATTTGTTTTTTAAATTCAGATGAGTCTTTCTGCAACCCTTTGCCATCCAAATTCACATCCTTTGATATGAAACATTCCTTTTGGCATGGATAACAGTTTTCGCACAATTAAGAATTACATCCTCAAATTTCTTTTAAAACTAAAAAATATTGAGGTTTAAGAGCCTAATTTCGAACATTCGTCACTTCATAAGGCTGTCAAATGACTCCGAGAAATGCTCCGAGTTCTTGTGTATGTTAGACGAAAGTGTGTTTCTGATTGCTTTTTCTTCTTGATCCGCAGTGGTCACCGTCTATAACAAATTATGTTTTTCAACTTTACGTTACTTGATTATAATCTTAACACGACGTTAGTTGATAGAGCTGACTTGAATTTCATTGAAAACTGAAAATGTGCGGAAAATGTGGATGCAATTCGATTTCATGAGATCGCGTATTTGTGTTAACAAACATTGAGTGCTCCGAAAGCCTTTTCTATTTTAAAATATGATGATAAGAAAGGGAATTATCTACTGCAGGTGCTGCTACGCAAATGATTCCAATGAATAATATCTTAAGTATAGATTGGCAGTCTTTAAGAAACAATTAACACAAATTGAAGCAAACATGAAATGGAAAATGTTTGGTTGTGTTGGTAAATTTATGTGGATGACGTATTTTCAGCGGAACAATTCAACGTGAATTATGTATGTAATCGTTTATGTATGCACGTCTATACATGTCTGCCCTAATTTGCATAAGAAACTTAGTGTGAAAGAGACAAAAAATTTTGTATGGACTTTTGCATAGATTTTTTTTTCTCTTTCGCACTAAGTTTCTTATGCAAATTACGGCAGATGTGCGCCGGCGTGAAATCGATCGGCGGCGGCGCGCCGATTGCATTTTATAGGCGGTGCGCCGGCGCGCCGACTGCGTGGGGAAGCCTTAGATTTTAAAATAATCCCGAAAATTAATAGATGTAGAAAAGAATAGCGGCCACTTCATGGCACTCCTATTACTTACTTACCTTACTGAAATAGGAATTAAGTTGAAATTTTGAATGAATTCACTCAAAATTTGAATGTTGCAGACGATGAATTTTGGCAACAAGATCGCAATTTTTCAAGTTTTAGGCTTCCTATAAAATTTATTGTGCAAATTATATTATGAAAATGTTTTGAAATTGTCCGGGAATTAGGATTTCTCTGGAAATTCTGATTTTTCGGGAATTTATATTTCCGTGAAACAAGATTCTTCTGAATTACGATTCCTCGTGAATCACTATTTCATTAGAATCACGATTCCCCGGAAACCACTGTTCACCTGGAATTACAATTCTCCGGTGAATAACAATATCCTGGTGAATTACATAAAAACTGAAAGCCTTAATTTACCTACCTAATAACTGTACAATAGATATCAACATGCCTATAACCAAATTTACAGTCAAAATTACAGTCAAGAATGAATATGACAGAAAAGTCCTCCTGAAAAATTTTCTTTTGCTAACTTCAGGGACATAAATTTTATTAGGACCAACGACATATTAAGTATAGACTGGCAGTCTTTAACAAAAAATGATCACAAATTGAAGAAAACATGAAATGCGAAATGATTAACCTTGGTTTCCACTCAAAAGAAATACTCCGTTTGGCGCTCTATTTAGGATTTTAATTAGTTGAAAAAATCCCGTGACAAACGTGAAACTTTGTAAAATTTTGAAACATTCCATTAACTGAATAATGAGATTCTCAGAAAATTGCAGACAAAGTTTTCATGTTAATTTTGTTAGGCGCATAAACCTAAAATGCAATAGAAGAGATTTTATTGCAGTCAAAAAAAGTATAATGAATCCTGTAAACTCGAAGTTTTTACGATATTTTCCGCATAGTAAGAGCAATTGGCGGGGTTTCGGCGCGCCTACGGTAATTTTCAATCGGCGACGGCGTACTTTCGGCGTAGCCTTTTTTCGGCGGCGCGCCGGCGTGAAGTGATCAGCGCACATCGAGGGGTCACTCACTTCCGAGCTTAGAAGATTTAATCGATTTAATGAGATTTAATCGATTTAATGAGATTCAATCGATTTAATTGACTCCATGGAACAACATGATTTTTACTAGGATTTTTAGATTATAATTTGTTTCTGTATTAAACTTCTTTTAAAACTGTGCGAATTTCATCTGAGAAAGGTTTGATATGTCAAAAATAAAAAATCAAGTCCCTCCGTCACCAATTTTTTTTTTTGGAAAGCGTTCAACAGTCCATCGTTTTTTCCTCCTTTTTAATCAAAGTTCAAAGATGAGGAAAATCAGTGAATTCGTTTCGGAGATATAAGCGAAGAATTTCTTGCATTCATAACGATAACCGATTTCACAAGAATTGCTTCGTTTAAAAGTTTTGAAAAATTTGCACTGTTTTATTGAGATGTTACACCTCAAATGGTTAATTTATTTTGGATTATTATAAACGTTACAATAAAAAAATGATTTTTGTCCAATAAAAACGATTAATGTCCATAAAAATAATTAATTTTCCTTTCACAAAATAATTACGTCCAATAAAAAATAAATTTTCCTTGTACAAATTTGTTATTGGACAAAAATCGTTTTTCTATTGGACATTAATTATTTTTATTGTACAAAAATCATTTTTTTATTGGAAGGTTTATTACGATCCATTTATTTTCAATTGGCATCTCAAAAATTATAATTTTATTTCACATTTACAGCATCGGTTATTTCTAGTCAAATTAAAAAAAAAATTACACGTTGAAGTTCTTCGAAAAATGGTCTTATGCGTTTACCACAACGTTTGTAACCGGTCGATTTGAAGGGGGAGTGGGGGGAAGCATCGATCATAGTCCTTAGATGCATAGTCCGCAAAAAAATCTTTGCCCGTCCGTCTGTCTGTAAGCACGATAATTCGAGTAAATCTTGACCGATTTTCAAGTTTTTTTTTCCTGGAAGTTAGTTGAAAAAGTGAGGTCAAGTTCGAACTTGAATGTTTTTGAGCTAAGAGCCGCCTAAGTGGTTTTGGGTCTTTTGTACATAACTCGAGTAAATTTCATCCGATTTTCATAAATTTTTTTAATCGAAAGATCTTTGAAAGGACAACAATTTATGGAAGAAAATTTTTTAAGGTCGGGCCCTTGGACTTTGCTCGGGCCCTAAAATAGAATTCCTACTAGGGCCCAATGTGTTTTTTGTACATAACTCAAGTAAATCTTATCCAATTTTCATCAATTTTTTTTGTGTTTGGTGGGTTATAAGAGGCCCAACAGTATTCTAGAAAGAAATTTGGGCCGAGCCCTTCTAAGACCCAAGCTCGGTCCTAAGGTCGAGGGAGGGGGTGGTCAACCAAAAAGTGTTTTATTACTATATTGTAGAGAAAATTGCCCATGGAAATATGGGTGGGAGACTCTTTCCAGAGGAGAGAGGGGAGGGGGTTGTCAACCAAAAAATTTTTGTGTTTTGCTTTTTTGGAGAGAAAATTGAATGGAGCATTTTTGTCCGTTGAAATATGGGTAGGAGGCTTTTACTTAAGACCCTAGGTGGGTCCTAAGGTGGGCCCTGACTCAAAAATTTTTATTTGCTATGTTCTAGGGAAAATCGAGTGGAACATTTTTGTCCATGAAAATATGGTTCCGCTGCTTCTACTTAGGGCCGTCCCCTCTAGATCATTTTTTTGCATGGATACGACCCTCCGGGCGAAATTACGTGAAATGGAGTGTTTTTTAATTAAGTTGATTTTACGTCGAATTCATTTTTTAGACAAAGTGTCAAGATAATAACTTAAATAAAAAACACTCCATTTCACGTAATTTCGCCCGGAGGGTCGATTCCATGCAAAAAAATGATTATAAAAGGGTTCTTGAGGGATCACAATACCAAAAATGGTCGAAAAATGGACTTTTTTGTAATTTTACATAGGAAATTCAACCCAAATTGGGAAGGTTGGTGTCCATTGGTATTGAATGTAAGCAAGGTCATGAAATGCTATTGTTTTGAGTCAATTGTATTGTGTTTAGAGGCATTTGCAAATGTTTGTCGAAGAAAAAGTGAGAAAATTGGCATCTTTTCACTAGAATTACCATAAATAACGCTGGAAATCCACAAGTCCGTCAGCTATCTAGTATAGTCGGACTCTTTTCATCTGAACTTTCAATAAGAGTCAGATTTTAGTCATTTCACTTAAGTTTCAACCACTGAAAATGTGTAAAAACCAAGGTTTTGATGTAGTAAAAAATTGAGCCGGGGAGTCCTACGAAGCATTTTACAAAATACTGCTATCAGAAAAGTGTGACGCATTAATCACCTAAGGTAAAACTATTTTCTTCCAGTTACAAAAGTTCTGAAATCAGAGGGGGGCGACGCATAAAGCTTCGATTCGCAACAGAAATTTTTAAACAAAATTATGTTGAGTTCAAAAAATTGCGTCACAAATGCGTCACAGCTTTTGTAAGCAGACTTAAAGACTTGCGTCACATCTCCTCTGTAAGAGGTTTTTTTGCGGATATCAGTACTTTTGTAAGTTTGTAAACAAGTTTCTAGCTGCCATAGTTCTAGAGGTATAAATCATCCCTCTGGAATCTGGGAGTGGCGTTATCCCGGGATTAGGCAACATTTTCCCAAAACCATGAAACACGTGTACGCTAAAACTTAATTCTCTACAACTTCGCCTTTGGAGCAAACTTTCTAACTCTCATAGTTCTGGAGATTTGGGTCATCCTGCCTAATTATGGATGTGGCCATATACCAGGATTGGGCCATATTTTCCCAAAACCCTGAAACACGTGTTCGCTTAAATTCAATTCTCTATAACTTCCCCTTTGGAACCAACTTTCTAACTCTCATAGTTCTAGAGATACGGAATACATTTCATGAAACTTTCAAAACCTTACAACGTCAAAAAAAAAATTTGCCACAAAGAAAGAAAGAAAGAAAGGTTTACCAAATTGACTAGTTAAAAATATTCGATTTGGGTCCGTTTCCATACAAAATAGCAAAATTGTTTAATTCATATATATTCGACTGAACCGATTTTAATGAGTGAAAAGGCACTTCGGCCTAAAATTTTCCGTAGAATCCGGGAAAAATATTTTCCGGGGGTACGTCGCTCGGGGGGGGGGGGGGGGGGGGGGGGGGGGGGGGGGGGGGGGGGGGGGTGCGCGGAGTCCAAAAAGTTCCTGTATATATGTTCCTTAGTCTACGAACAAATTTCTTGTGAATTTTTTGGCGTGTAAGACTTGCGTCACGGCCCCTTACTACCGTGGGGCCATGATAGCGAATATTTGTCACCCAATCATGTACTTTCGATGCCACACCGTGGATTTTTTAAACGTCTTTTCCTTCATCAATCGGGACACCCTACTGTCTATGCACGTCGCTACCTTTCGTTGGCATTTACTCTTCGAATTTTGTTGCCGACCGTCATAAGGAATAAAAACTTAGAGAAAATCGGGAAGATTTTCAAGGAAATTCGTTGAAGAAAATCAAACTAGCGACAAAATGCAACAAAAAATTCTCGACGATTGTTTTGTTTAATGATTTTCTCTAAGTGTTTGTTCCTTATGACAACAGTTTAGTTAAGGAAACTATTATAAAATTGACGTGGATTGTGTCGCACTCGTTTCTGAGCAAATTTCCTATTTGGAAGAAGTCAATTTACTTAAAAGACATTGCCGAGACGATTGAAAACAAAGATATTACAATTACATACTTTGACAAAGGTCCTAATAACATTTTGTACCGTGTTTCTGCTGAACACCGAAAAATTATCAGTATAAATGTACCTATTCTCTTTCTCTGCAAATTTATTGATATCGGTCGATACGGCGGTTTAACTTAATGCTACAAAAACCACTTAATTTTCTCTTATCTTGATTCAAGAAGCGGATAATTTTAAAGACGAAATCACACACATAGTTTTTTGTATCAATTAAAAATGAAAATTTCAACAAGAAATTAATAATCATTTTATTTAACCTTGTTTCCTATGAATCTTTTGATTAATGTGAAATGTATGTTAACAAATTTTTATTTTTTAAATATCAAAAGAGCGCGAAACATTATAAAATCACACAGCGCGCACTTTAAAACTAATCTAATCTAAAAACAAAAGTTTAATCAGATAACACTTTTAGTTATTTTTTTAATTACTTAATGCACTCATTAGAATTATACTTAGGATTTTTTTAATATACGACGTATCATCGATTGTTATTTTGAATGTTAGTATCAGCACTTAAATTTTCGCAAAAAAAAGAGACGACATCTTATCCCGTTTAATGTTTTGCCTGTTTGTTGACACAACAATTGACTAAATTGTATTTGAATCAAGGAAATTTCGATTAGTCAATTTGAAAATCTGACTTCTCATGTTAAGCTGCTGTTATTGTTGACAAGGTTGATATAATTTTTCTTTCTACTTAATACTGATAAACCCTTTCGAAGAACGAATCGCACTGTGTTGATATAGCATTGCAGGCTATGACATCAAAGAAATAAGCTCAACGTTTGCTGCTAAGTCGGTGATATCGCAATTAGGTTTCTATATTACAATAACTCATAGTCAGAAGTCAGTCTACTGACGAATGTCTTAAAAAACCGAAATTAGGGAGTGACCCTAAAAATCAATAACAATCCGCTTCCTTAAGCTTTACAACTGTGTGGTGTTCACTGACCTTTACTTTCTGTTATTTATTTGTATAGCTAAAATGAAGAAAGAGGCATCTTGCTGGTCTGGAATATTCTCGGCCGTAGCCCTTCTAGCATGTTCATATAAAAAAATAGAGTACCAAAAACGTACAGTGTACCGGTGTCACCGAGGAAAAACACTGTTAAAAATTTTTTGATTAGTGATATGAGCCGAAATTTCTTTGAAAAAAATTTTATTTTTCATATAAATTTGAATAGCCGCGAAACGGCTCACTGCACGCCGACTCATCTTCCAAAAAAATATATCGGCAGCTCCGTATGAAAAAGTACTCTATTTGACACATGCCAAACCTATGCACATGCTAGAAGAGCTATGTCTCGGCTATTGTTTTGTTTAATTTTGTCTCTAATTTGATTTTTCCGGCGAATTTCGTTAAAAATCTTAGCTGATTTTATCTAAGTTTTTTTCCTTATGACGGCAGCAAACACAACCGATCACATTTTTCGAAATCCAAAACCCTTAAGTTTAGTTTTTAGTTTTTAGTTTTATTTATTTAATTAGTTATACAACTATTAATATCACAATTCGTAATTTTTATTATTATTTTTCTTTTTCAAACTTCGATTTTAATTTTAATAAATTCCAGGCACAATTTTTTGAATTTGTTTAAATTGTCACATAATTTGATTTCCAACGGGAGTTGATTGAATTGCTTGATCCCATTGTACATAAGACTTCTCCTTGTTGAACTTTTCATGTAAAGCGGTAGTCTGATGTCGCCATTCGTAACACTTCGTGTGATATATGAACGCCCCTCCTCAGATTGGAAGCAGTTATCCAGATACTGCGGTAGCAGGTGATTCCTAATTTTGTAAATAAAGATGAGAACATCATATTTGATTTTTGATCCACAGAGAGCCAATTCAAAGGTTCCAGCAACTCTTTTACTTTCGTTCTACGATCCTTTCTTAATATAATCCGCATGCACCTATTTTGCAGCCTCTGTATACGTTCGATGTGTGATGCCGCAGACAGGTAGAGAATCGTTGAGCAATAGTTTATGTGTGGCGCGATGATAGTGTTGTAGATTAAAATCCTCGTTGATCTGTCTAGTTTTTTTGAGATCCTTCCCAGAAAGCCGACTTTCTTGGCCATTTTTTTGCAAACAAAATTGCAGTTATCGTCGAAATCTAGACGATCGTCAATTATGCAGCCAAGATATTTCATAAGGTAAACTCTTCCGATAGCTTCTCCATTAATCATTATTGGATTCACGTGTAAGATTTTCTTGTGTGATAGTACCATGAATTTCGTCTTGACCTCATTCAATTTCAATCTGTTTACTTTGAGCCATTCGTTGAAGGTTTCGAGATCCTGATTGATTTTTGCAACCATTCCGTCTATGTCATTTCCCACGATGTAGCAGAGAGTATCGTCCGCGAACAGGTTAATTTTGCTGTTTTTGAAAGCGTCTTTCACGTCATTCAAGTATAAAATGAAGAGTAAGGCAGCAAGTACGGATCCTTGAGGCACGCCTATGTAATTGTTGATATCATCAGACGTAGATTCTCCGAAGTTGGTTCTTTGACGTCTTTTAGACAGATAATCCTCGAACCATTTCAGCTCCGTACCACGAATTCCATAGCGTTCTAATTTCAACAGTAGTATCTTTCTGTCGATAGTTTCGAACGCTCGTTTGAAGTCTACGAACAGGCATAAGATGACATTTTTACGCTCAAGTTCTTCTTTCCAGTCAGCAATTACAAGATTTAACGCTGTTTCACAGGAGTGTCCTCTTCGATATCCCGATTGTTCTAATATCAAAATGAAATTTTCGACTATGTGTTCCATCAATTGCTCCTTTACGACTGACTCCAATATTTTTTCGAAAGTGCACAGCATGTTCACTGGTCTGAAATCACAGGGTTTTTTAGCGCGGCATATCTTTTCAACAGTCACAATCACCGATAACTTCCATGTGTCTGAAAAGCTGCCCGACCTTAATGACGAATTCACAATGTCTAAGAGACTTTCGTTAATATAACTCCAAGAATCAACAATGAAATTCAAAGTTACACCATTGAAATCTTTTTTGTTTTTCAACGAAGAAGTTATCCTCCACAATGCGTCCAACGTTATTTCCTTAAATTTAAAAACGCTTTCGCAGTAAGGAATTTTCAGCGGGTCGAAAAACGAATTGCTTTTGTCTATGGTCTCATTTATATCTATGACACTATTTATGAAAAATTTATTGAATAAGTTGGCAATTTCAAGTTCATTTTCACTTTCGTTCACAATATTGCCACAGTCGAACTCAATGCATTGTGGTTTGCTGCTTCTTTTACCTCCTACCAAAGTCTTTAAATGTCGCCACATTCTTTTTTGATCACCGGTACATTTCTGAATTTTAGTTCTGAAGTCTGAGTTTGTAGCATATTTCAAGCCATTTGAATATTTATTTCTTAAGGATTTGAAACTTAGACAGTCAGAAGATAGGTTGGTCAGCATCGCCGTCTTATACTGAATGTCTCGTTGATTTTTTAGTTTCTTTAGGTCAGAATTGTACCACTTAGTACCATCTTTATTTTTTTCCACAATAGTTTTAGTAAACTTTCCTACACTGTCCTTAATCACAGACATGAAATAATTTGTTTTTGTGTTCAAGTCACTATCTATACATTTGTTCCAATTCACTTTTCGCAAGTGTTCACACAGTTCACTACGTTCATATTTCAATAACTTAAACGATTTCTGCTGACATTCACTGTTATCACTCTCAATCAACAATTCGATAGTACTATGATCACTTATAATTTCGTCGTGCAAAATTTTGTACCTGATCTTGCTGTCATTCGTTATAACATGATCAACTAATGTTTTTGTTGTTTCGGTAATTCTCGTTGGCTCCTTTATGATTTGCTTCATTCCTGAATCATCAATTGCTGATTTCTTTTTTTTCGCGTAAAAATCGTCACTTAATAAATTGATATTTGCGTCACCTACAATAATATTGTTCGATGCAAAATCAATGTCGTCAATTAAATCGTTGAAGAAATTTATGTACTTCGCTTCAGTAAATGTTTGTGATCGATAAAATCCATAGACACAATAAGTCTCACTCAATGAACACTCAACACTTAACAACCACAACTCTTTGTTCACGTTGAAATTCATACGCGACTTAAATTTAACTCCTTCACGAACATAGAAAATCATACCTCCAGTGTGTCTAGAATGACTATCACAGCGTAACAATTCATAGTTGTCAATGCGTATCTCAGAATCGCTAATGTCTTCAGTTATGTGCGTTTCACTCAAAATCACTAAAATAGGCTTCCTCGCCTCAATTAACACTTTCAATCCATTTATATTTGTTGTTAGTCCTTGAATGTTCAAATATATCACTCTTTGAGTATTTAATTGCTATTTATTTGATTTACTTGACAAGTATTCTATCCTGGATCTTTTTGATTTTTCTTCTCTATGTAAAACTTTACATTCCTTCGAATTAGCTGTATGTTTAGTGTCTAATTTAAGTTTGAACTTTTTGTTAGCATGAAAACAATTTACACATTTTTCACTTGTTGCCTTACAAACTTTCAGCTCGTGTTCACCGGCACATTTTACGCATGCCTTCTTCCTTGTACAGTTCTTTGCAAGATGATTAAATCCGTAACACTTGAAACATCTCATTATATTCAAATCTTCGTAAACCGGACACTTTGCCCATCCTATATTCAACGATTTGTCACGCGAATTCATGATAAAATCAAAAGTTATGCCGTCAGTTTCTAAAATTGCACTATATTTTTGTTTGCCATAAAATGATAACACTTTTAATTCACCTGAAATTTCGTTTTGCGCTTTAATTTGGTTAATAAGCTCTTCATTAGACAGTTTTTCGTACATTCCTGTAACTTTTATTTTAGGCTTTTTTAACTCCGTTAACTTTACTTCGTAAGAGTCACTCATTCGATTAATCGCGTAGTTTTTAATTTCTTCGGCCGACCTTTTCGATTTTCCCTCGATGATAACTGTACCATTTGATGCTGTTCGCATCTTGTTTATTGGAATCTCAGTAGGAACTAGAGACTGCATAATTGCGTTCTTTGTTGCAGTTGAGGTTTGCTTATTTTTGGGAACAATGAGTACAATTGGCTCATTTATTTTCACCTTGTCAGCGTAACTACATACATTAACATAGGCTTTGTCAGTGTTCGTTTTATTGTTACCATTTCTGCTAATAGAAATTTTAACTTCGTCAATATTGTCAGAAATTATTTTCAAATCGTCTTCTGATTTATTTACAGTTTGTTTAATGTCATTCACATCCTCAGATATTTGCCTTATTCTGCATACATCGTCCATCATTTTCATTACATTTTGCAATATTATGTTGTGTGATGTACTTTCACACCCGTCACAAATAAATTTTAGACGATTACACTCATTTAACAACTTTATTTGTGTTGAATTCATTCCCACACATCGAGCGTGGTACTGTTTTCCACATATACCAAAGCACTTAATAGGATCCCGATTCAATAGTTCCTTACACACACAGCACTTGTTGGTCATTTTTGAATAAGCAAATCGTCTATTGTCTTCAATTAAAAAATTTTTAAACCCGATGTTTATATAGAGATTAAAGCTCGAATTCGATTTACTTCACTGATTATCAAGGCAAATACTTAACTTAAAACTTTTGTGCGAATTTTTATTAAAATGTTTATGTTTTCTCGCTAAAAAACTTGCTTTCGCGTCAGAGAGTGAAGCTCAGTGCTCATAACGCTAACACGTTGACACGTTGAAAGTAAAAAAAAAAACCCGAACTGTTTCGAAGCCTGACCCGAACCGCGCCCGGCCACTTTAAATTTTTCGAATTCTGAACTGTTTTGAAACCCGACCAAACCGACATTCTAGTTTTTAAAACCCGAAGCCCGTCGATTTTGAAACCGATCCCGATTGAATGTTTTGAAGTCCGAAATCCATAAAAAGTAATTTGAGTTCGGGTAAACCCGAACCCAAATTACTTTTTACATCTAGTGACGAAAACAACTCATTTCGCAACTAGTTGCATAAATAACTATTTTAGTTCCAACACAAACAATATTTTTGCTGATTCCTCATCTTTCGACGAAGTGTTTGCGCCTTGCTTTGAATTGGATGAGTTACAAAGTACTCGCTATGGGACGTTCGGATATAAAAACTTAACATAATCTCCGAACACCCCATACCGAGTACTTTGTAACTCATCGAATTCAAAACAAGACGCAAACACTTCGTCGAAAGATGAGGAATCAGCAAAAATGTTGTTTGTGTTGGAACTAAAATAGTTATTTATGCAACTAGTTACGAAATGGAGTTGTTTTCGTCTTTAGATGTGAAGTTATCAAACGAGCGAAGCGAGTTGGATAACCACATCGTGTGACAAAAGCAACCAATTTCGCAACGTGTTTCATACAAGACTTCATGCAACAACTTGTGAAACGTGAACTTTTGAATGAACTTTTTATCACCCAAATATGTGATAAGGGGCCATCCATAAAGGACGTCCACTTTATTCAGTGTTGCCGTAAATATTAAATCAGCGATATCTCGAAGTAGAAACATTTTTAAAGTGTCAAACGTATGACCGACCCCCCATTTAGGGGGATAAAAGGGGGGTCGGCCATACATTTGACACTTTAAAAATGTTTTTACTTCGAGACATCGCTGATTTAATATTTACGGCAACACTGAAAAAAGTGGACGTTCTTTATGGATGACCCCAAATGACGTCCAGTTTTTTCAGTGCTGCCAGCACATTTAAATCGTTAATAACTCGATAAATATGCTTTCTGGTGATTCAAATGTGTGTTGTACCCCTCCAAATACCCCCTAATTGAGTTTTTAACGATTTAAATGTGCTGGCAGCACTGAAAATACTGGACGTCATTTATGGATGGCCCCTAAAAAGTTACTTTTTATCACTAGTGACAAAATGTACCTTTTTATCACCCACATGAGTGATAAAAACTTACTTCCAAAAGTTCTTCCATAAAATGATCAGACTGAGTTGCCAGACATTGGTAAAGGGGACGCTTTCGAAAATAAAATAATTTTTCTAAAACACTGCACCCTAGTTTGTAACCAGTCGATTTGAGGTGGGAGGGGAGTAGTGGTAGAGTTCCTCAGATGCTGAATCAGTAAAAAAAGTTTTTATGCAACACCGTTGTGAAAAGCGAACTTTTTCATGCATCGTTTCGGTGACGATGACGTCTGATCATTTTATGGAAGAACTTTTTTTTTTACCCAAAGTTTGGCTTTCCGATGGTCACTGTCTAAAACAAATTTTTCATAAAAAAGTACGAAAACTTTGAGGAAATGTTTGAGGGTATGGTAAAAAGAATAGTCTTAATGCGGAAAATGCAACAAAAAAAAAAGTTTCCCTCAAAGTCTTTGTACTTTTTTATTAAAAATATGTTTTCGGGAGTGACCTTCGGGAAACAAAACTTTGGGTCTGCGGCCATTGAAGATCGCAATTTAAAAAAAAAAAGTTCTTCCATAAAATGATCAGACTGAGTTGCCTGACATTCGTAAGGCGGTGGGCTTTTGAAAATAAAATAATTTTTCTAAAACGCTGCACCCTATTACAAACGTCGTGTTAAACGCATAAGCCCCGTTACTTCGTACGGAGCTAAACATCCGAACTGAAAGTATTCTGCAGAAAGAATAACAAAACATAGATCTTTGACCCGCTACCGAACTGCTGGATTATTCTGATTACTCATAAATCAACATAAATAAGGTATTCTCAATCTACAACTAACACCAAGTCCTGAGTCCTGAGTGGCCTGAGTGTATTGTATTGTAAAATATGTATAAGCCTTGCAAAATATAAATTAAAATGTTCGAAACCCGAAATCTGTAAACCCGATAAAAACTAGAAAGAGACTATTTGCACATTGTGCAAATAGTCTCTTCTACATATTGTTGGCTATTTGCACATTGTGCAAATAGTCTCTTCTATATATTGTTGGCTATTTGCACATTGTGCAAATAGTCTCTTCTATATATTGTTGGCTATTTGCACTGTGTGCAAATAGCCGAAGGTATATAGAAGACACTATTTGCACAATGCGCAAATAGCCGACAATATATAGAAGAGACTATTTGCACAATGTGCAAATAGCCAGCAATATATAGAAGAGACTATTTGCACACTTAGACGTAGTACTAATTCTAGTTTCCTTACCCAAAAACTTTCTGCGACATTTTGTGAAAGGAAAACTTCCTGACCTTCGTTACGTACCTAGCTTTGATAGCACTTTTTCGTGACATTTCGTAAAAGGAAAATTTTCCCAACTTTGTTAGCCACCTAGTTTTTGTGATATTTTGTAAAAGTAAAAGTTCCCTAGCTTCGTTAGCCAACTAGCTTTTCGTGACGTTTCATTAAAGCGCAAATTCCATAGTTTCGTAGGCCACCTAGTTGTCGAGACATTTCGTAAAAGGAAAAGTTTCCCAACTTTGTTAGCCACCTAGTTTTTGTGATATTTTGTAAAAGTAAAATTTCCCTAGCTTCGTTAGCCAACTAGCTTTTCGTGACGTTTCATTAAAGCGCAAATTCCATAGTTTCGTAGGCCACCTAGTTGTCGAGACATTTCGTAAAAGGAAAAGTTTCCCAACTTTGTTAGCCACCTAGTTTTTGTGATATTTTGTAAAAGTTAAATTTCCCTAGCTTCGTTAGCCAACTAGCTTTTCGTGACGTTTCATTAAAGCGCAAATTCCCTAGTTTCGTAGGCCACCTAGTTTTCGTAACATTTCGTAAAAGGAAAAGTTTCCCAACTTTGTTAGCCACCTAGTTTTTGTGATATTTTGTAAAAGTAAAAGTTCCCTAGCTTCGTTAGCCAACTAGCTTTTCGTGACGTTTCATTAAAGCGCAAATTCCATAGTTTCGTAGACCACCTAGTTTTCTCGACATTTCGTAAAAGGAAAAGTTTCCCAACTTTGTTAGCCACCTAGTTTTTGTAATATTTTGTAAAAGTAAAAGTTCCCTAGCTTCCTTAGCCAACTAGCTTTTCGTGACGTTTCATGAAAGCGCAAATTCCCTAGTTTCGTAGGCCACCTAGTTTTCTCGACATTTCGTAAAAGGAAAAGTTTCCCACACATTGTGCAAATAGTCTCTTCTATATATTGTTGGCTATTTGCACTGTGTGCAAATAGCCGAAGGTATATAGAAGAGACTATTTGCACAATGTGCAAATAGCCAACAATATATAGAAGTGACTATTTGCACAATGTGCAAGGAGTCTTTTCGTAAAAACTATTCGGGTCGGGTTTTTCGTAGTTTCGGACAACCCGCTCATCTCTATTCACAACCTATGATACGTAAGAGATGGACATGGAACTATTATTGTTTAGACAATTTTGACCACAATTTTTCGATAATGGAGAGTTAGCGTAAATGACATATAAGCGATAAGCGAATTTATAAGTTATAAGTTATAACTTATGAACTTATTTATAACTCATAAATCATAGACTTTTTCACGACCCATCTTATTTTTTACTATAGTAAATTTTAAGCGCATATTTTGCGTATACCGCAAATTTCGTATAAATTATAACCTATTTCTTGATGATTTTTATCTGAAAGTTATCATTGTACCCAAATATTATTAATGAAATCCGTAGATCAGATGTTTGCAAACGGATTGGCAGATAGCTGGAAGAAATTGTTTATGCATGTCAACCACATTCGGTCAGCAAATATGTGCTTTGACCTAAAAGCCTATGAGTTCATGTTTGTCTTAAGAAGCATAAGAAGCACATACAATTTTGTCCAGCTATCTGCTGATCGGTTCGCAAACTTCCGATCTACGTATTTCATTGATAATATTTGAGTCCAATGCTAATTTTCAGCTAAAAATCATCAAGAAATAGGTTTTTCACAACTGCTCTGAGAAAATGCGTACTTTCTCTCCTCAAAATGGGGGAGAAAATTGATTATTTCAAAGAGAACATGTTAAATGACAAATGCGGGAGTGAAATACTTTTCACTCCCGCAAAATGACAGAAGAGTGAGTGAAAAGAAATTGTTTAATATGCGCTTTTACTATTGAACATTTATTTCAACACATTCTTCGATACTTATGAAACAAATAATAGACAATTATTTTATAAACAACATCGTACACAATAATTTTAACTTCTGTAACACTGGCACTACACTTTTTTCCGATTAAAACATACTTTTTCGGTTACACATTTTTGAAAATTACGTTGACAATGTTATGCTGCTGATTAAGGAACTTAGATTAGAGATATGAGCGCAGTTTACCCTTCATCATAGTATTTTTGAAATTATAAATTGTGGAGACCGAGTCCCGACTTTTTTTCGGAAGCAAAATATCTATTTTCTTGATTAATTGTAGAAACAGTTTTTTTTCGGAGATAAAGTACTTATTTTCTCAGAGCAGTTGTGAAAAATATAATTCATAACTGGGGAAGGATAGAAAATTCCTTAACTTGAGTAAAGCTTGTGACCCTCGCCGAATAAATTGTAACTTGGGTGAATTGCGGTCCCTCGCTACGCTCGGGGCGCAAATTCACCCTCGTTACAATTTATTCATCTCTGATCGCAAACTTTACTCTTGTTAAGGAATTTTCTATTTCCTTCCCTAGTTATGAAATCTACTATTTCAATGGTTTGACAGTTCTTTCAAATTTATACGAAATACGCGGTATATGCAAAATATGCGCTTAAAAGTTACTGTAGTAAAAAATAGGAGGGGTCGTGAAAAAGTCTCATGTACTTATAAATTATAAGTTATAAGTCAAATGGCCATAAGTCATAAGTCTACTTCTATAAAATTAAGATTATAAGTCTATACGTTTGTTAAACTCCGAAAATGTCGATTTGAAAAATCATTGTTACTTTTGTGGCATTAAGTGTTAAGTCTGACAGTTCTATACTAAACTTTTGGAACTAGTTGAAAAATAACTGAAAATGGGAAAATTTACTAGTAATTGTACTCACATTTGAAAGTCCAGTATGTTTTCGTTAAAATGGCTTTGCCATTACATAGATTTATCAAGCTTTTGACTAATGAGAAAACGTTTTCAGAAGTGAAAAAGCAGTTATTCTTCAACTAGTTCCAAAAATTTAGTATAGAACTGTCAGACTTGACCTTGACATTTAATCGCGGGGTGGCGCACTTCATTTATTCCATTTATTCCCAAATTTTTTTTTTGTTGTTTCTGCGAAATTTCTGAACCAAACACATCACAAGTTAGACAAATAAGTTCAAAAAAAGGTTTGCACAAATTATAAAGCATTTAAACCGTCTTGAGATGAAATTTTATTTTTTTGGGAATAAATGGAATAAATTTATTTATTTCATTTATTCCATTTTTCAACAAAAATTCTTTTAAGTTTTCAAAAGAGGGGTTTTTAATTTTTGACACATTAGTATGGTTTGTTGTGTGCGTTGCCATTAAAATCAAGTCTATTTGAGGTTTTGACTAATTTGAAAAAATTATCATTTATTCCAATATTTATTCCATTTATTCCCATTTATTCCATTTATTCCCATTTATTCCCATTTATTCCATTTATTCCCATTTATTCCATAAACCGCAGAAGTCCGTCACCTCTCGCATTTAATGCAAAAAATTAACAACGATTTTTCACATCGACATTTGCAGAGTTTAACAAACGTATCGACTTATAACCTTAATTTTATAGGAGTAGACTGATAGCTTATGACTTATGGCCATATGACTTATGACTTATAATTAATTATTTATTAGATGATGATTTATTACATGATTTATAAGTTATAAGTTAACAAGTAATAACTTATAAGTTATAACTTGTAAATTCTAACTTTAATGAATTTTACGACAAAAATGTACTCAAAAGGTGCGCATTATTTTTTTGAATGTGGCAACTTGTGAAATTTAAATCGTCAACACTCAAAATAAATGTTGGAAATCGAAAAAATGTAATTTTGACGGAAAAACTCAGTTTATTGATGTGATATTTAGTAGACTTTTTAATTATTTGTTTTTGTTATGCGGAACGAACGAGTATCGGCAAAATATTATGTTTCTGACACTATAGGAAATCAACTGTAGGCAGAGCGTATGACGACAGTGATATGTCAGATAAGATTATACTATGATTAGGGATTTAGGGGAGTTCTACCCATATAACCAAATTCTTCCGGTGTTAAAAATCGAATCGTAATTAACCTTCCAATAAAAAAATGATTTTTGTCCGATAGAAAAATGATTTTTGTCCAATAATAAATTTTTACAAGAAAAATTTATTTTTATTGTACGTAATTACTTTCTAAAAGGAAAATTAATTATTTTTATGGACATTTATCATTTTTATGGGACATTTATCATTTTTCTATTGGACATTAATTATTTTTATTGTACAAAAATAATTTTTTTATTGGAACGTTTACAATAATCCTTAAAAATCTGATGTCTTTTGGACTTTTTTTAAAAAAGGACGACATAAGTACTTCCTTTAGAAATATAGTATTAGGCTAAAATATCCGTAAGACATCAGATTTTTAGAAAATGTCCTAATAACATCAGACTTTTAACACCGGAACAATTTGGTTATTTGGGTTGGCTTGTAGACGAAACAGGAACAAATGTCTAGGATCATTTGTGCCATAGTCCCAGAGCATGAGTTCTAAATAAACCTTCATATTTGCACCGACAAGTGGTTTGGCGCCTGCCATCAAATTGTCATGAATCTTGAATCCTTATTTGCATCTGATGAACTATTTTTCTCATTTCCGATATCCAGCTTCGAAATATTTGTTGTACTTTCATCCATAGTCTATTTTCAAGAAAATATTGTCTTCTTTTTCGCCAGAGTTGCTTAAATTTTTGAAATTATCTCGGTTTTCTGATCTTCCAACATGCCACTCGCGTCACACGCTCGTCAACACATATCTCCTAAATTTTTAAGTCGTGTCATCAGTAATAAAGATGAAGAATTACGAGACACCTGATAGAACTGTCCAAACATTAGAATTTTCAAACTTCTAAAAAAGTTCAGTTCGAATACAAAAACAATTGAGAGCATCATCTCAAAGACCGTTTCCCCTATTTCGACGAATTAACAAGCTTTACCACTGTAAAATCAAACAAAAATCTTAGTAACTCAAGTTACAAATGCTAAAAACCACTTTTTGTTTAAGGTCAAAATTTCGTTCGTAAAGTTACGAATCTTCTTTTGAGAATAGCAAAACATCGACTTTGTCGTAAGTTGCGATGCCTTATGTCAAGTTACGAATTCTTAAAATTACGAACGGTATGAGAATCGGGGCCCTGGGCTTGTGATGCCCGAACAACAATTTTTCAGGACTTCGATTATTATGAGAAAGTTTTGTTAATTTTAGACTTAATGTTTCGAATTAACGCTCAAAGAACTGCCAAAAACGGCACATTTTTCTCGTTCATTTTAAAATAGCAGAGCCATGTGTAATCGAAGGATTTAGTAAGGAGCTAGTGGAAATGAGGCAGTCACACTGAAATTTTCTCTTACAAATTTTTCTCGGGGAAATTTTGTGAATAGTTATTTTAAGGCCCATAACTTGTATGCTAAAATATAGTCTACCTTTAGGCGCTAAAATATTATATTTTCGCTGATATCAGTGGACAAAGACGCAGTTTCAAAAAACTAAGTCAGCATTTCCCTTCCTAAAAATGTTGCATTTTAATAGCAACTAAACTTATTTTTTGGGATCCTACCTACTCTGAGAACGGCGAAAAAATCGTAAAAATTTGCACAAAAACTCGTCGTTCTGAGACAAGGTTCAATCCCAAAAAATAAGTTTAGTTGCTTTTAAAAGGCAACATATTTAGGAAGGGAAATGCTGACTTACTTTTTTGAAACTGCATCTGCGTCCATGGACATCAGCGAAAATATAATATTTGAGCGCCCAAATTTATACTATATTTTAGCACACAAGTTATGGGCCTTAAGTCAAATAATTGTTCATGGCCCGTATTAGATAGGGAATCAGAGAATTAAGTTTATAACAACATTTATATTTCAACAAAGTTGTCCTGCGTTCGATTCTAAATGAAAGGATTAGAGAAAATAGAAAATGTAATTATCTATTGAAGATTTAATTTACTGAGAATTTTGAGCATTCTCTTAATTCACTTCAAAGAAAAACATTTTTCTTTCGTCGTAAACATCTTTACATGGAGACAATATAAGATTTAGTTCTATTTTATCTGCAATTGGTTGCCATCAATCTGCAAGTAGATTCAACAAAATAGTACTACTTATGTGTTTCCAGTAAATTTTCCGTAAATTGTACAACATTTTGTAAGAAGCTATAAACATGCATAAAGAACTCACTGGTACACAAAGTACATATTTTCTCTTTTAAATATCCCATTTAATACGACAGACTCGCGTCATTAAATACTAAATACATTTAGTTTCGAAAAATAAGCTTTCATTTGATACCAAAGTTCCATATTCCATTGCTATGTACTTTGATGATGCCAAGTAAAATAATATCCTTAGCTTCGGAGCATGTATTTATATAACATGTTTATATTCCAAAAAACATCATGTGATACATTTTCCAGAACGACGAAGCAAACATACCTTCTTCTCGTGTACATAGAAAATATTTTCCCAAAATATACAAAAATAAAACGGATAAAATGCAAAGAAAAGCTGCTACTTGGTTCGAAAGAAGATGTGCAATAAGCTTCTACAGTCCAATCAAATCAGTGGGCGGTACGAATCGTTTAGTGTTAATTCTATTAAACAAAAATAATCCAAAACCGAATGAAAAGTCGGTTGTAGTTTCAACCGAGAATATAACAATAAAATGTAGATAGCAACATAATGTTCTAACACGTTCATTAGCTGTAATATCTCTGTTACACAATTCAGTTCTCTTACAACAGATTATGAATTAAGAAAAATCAAACTAAAAATAAATAAAATCGAACGTTTGTTTATCGAGAAAAGTTTTTACAAAAAGAATGCTCTAAGAAGAAAATTCTTCAAGTACATGCAAACCACCACATACCAAAAAAAAAAAACTATGAAGATTGCGCGCGCATTATCAACAAGTCAATTCAAATAAGGGGTGGGTGATATGAGCCCGAGGTGATCCCTAGTCCATAACACCCGATTATGCACGAATAAGCTACAGCCAAGTAGAACCGACTGAATAATTTTTTATTCGTTGGGCTGAATTTAACTTTGTGCGATATCAACCATACCAGCAGTGTGTCATGTTTTAGTTCCGCGACAACAGCCGGTACGATTAGATGTGCTAACAGAAAAAGATGTATTTGTATAGAGACGAAAAATGTGTTTACAATTTTTGAATGTTACGTTTCCGTTGAGTGTATAATAACATGTTGTTGTGTGAATAATGGATTTAAAAAGGATTTTCAGTTTAATTGATTCAACTGTTATTATGAAGGATATTTGTATTTCGTAATTTTTTCGATGTATCGTGCGGATTGTAACTATTTACGGTTGTATTAATTTGTCGTTTATTGAGTTATGACGATTCGTATTTTCAACTTGAAATGTTGCTGAAATTAAACAATTGAAGAATGTAATTTACTTTTGTGACTGGTTCGATTGGCATGGATTTTCGAAGTGCAATGGAAACGTTCGCAGAAGCTTGGGTTGCTGCCAATAGTGGAACACAGGTTCGTAGATGACTTTTTTAACAATTGACTGTGAGAATGCTGGATAGACTCTTGATCTTTATTAGTCTTATCAGTTCCTTAAATAAACTGATTTTTTAACTAATGACACCAAATATCGCAATAACTTACTACGTATACATGACATTTTTATGTGTTCCGATTCAAATAGTTTTTTTTTACAATTTCTCAACTGAGTTCTATTCGGATTAAGATAAGCTGGCGTAAACATTTTATTAAAAGTCCACATCCATAATAACAATATTTGTAGTATTGTCGAAATTTAAATAGTAAACTCACAACACTCTAATCTTCTATTATGACGTCGAATTGATATTTTAATTGAAATAGAATTGTCTAGAACTCAGGAAAGGAAATTTAAATCGTGGAAGTCACCGAAAAGCCATTACATTTCCAACCAATCTTTTGAAACTGTAACCTTTGACCAAGTAGAATGATTTATTTCGTGCTTTATCGTTGCAAGCTACAAAGAACCGAATGAAAGTTCAACACGTTGCATGAATTCCATTGTTAACATTGCTATTACTTCAAGTGTGAAACTTAAATTCTCGTAACTGTATGATCGTAAAAATTGTGTAATTCTTAAAGGTCCGCGATCTTTACATATAATTATGTCAACATCAACAAGCTTCTAAGATGGTAAATATTTTCTCAAATAAGGGGTCATCCATAAATGACGTCCAGTTTTTTCAGTGCTGCCAGCACATTTAAATCGTTAATAACTCGACAAATATGCTTTCTGGTGATTCAAATGTGTGTTGTACCCCTCTAAATACCCCCCTAATTGGGGGGGGGGGGGTAGGACACACGTTTGACTCGCCAGAATGCACATTTATCGAGTTATTAACAATTTAAATGTGCTGGCAGCACTGAAAAAACTGGACGTCATTTATGGATGGCCCCTAATTTATATTCACGTCATTCAGAGCAACAACATTTTTCGTGCATGTTGTCCTACACTCAACATGTGGACGGTTTTAGTGTGGCTAGAGAGCAAAAAAAAACCTTCCATCCAAAACACACACATTATATATAAAAAATCATTAATATTGAGTCAATTTACTTCTTATGTTTATTACAAGTAACGTAATTTATTTCATACAAAACCAACCACAATTCTAACGAAGTATAGGGCTGTATAGAGAACCATATCTTAGTGTGAATCTTCACATGTAATTGAGGGTGGCGAAAAATTCATCTGATTGTAACCTGCAGAAATGAGTTTTTTAGAACTGATTTTTTAATCGATGTTAAAGCTGTGGCAGTATTTAATCAGCTCAGGCAGCACCTTCTAAACCTCTGCTCAGTAGGGCTCAAATATTACAGATATATAGTAATTGTAGATTGTTAACGAAAACAAAGAATCGAAAAGTGTAACGATTCCGTATCGTAAAAAGTCGAATTCTTTTCTGTTAGAAATGTTCTGCACTTTATCTTGTGACCCTCTATTAGAAAAATATGATTTCTTAAAACACCAAATAGCCTGTAAAACTTGTAACCTTAAAATAAAAAGGGGAGAAAATCGTTCATTTTCCCATTTAATTGTTACGTTTTATTCGGCAAGTCTATTAGTAAATATTTTGTCATAAGATTTGAACGGTGAATTAAAGATTTGAGTATTCGACAGATTTTAATAGACCGTGTCTACAACATTCCTGCTTTTGATGACTAGCGACATCTACCTTTTTTCTTACATTCACACGGTTCAACAGAAAAGCTAAGTCGTTTTTATCCAGTAGCGCCGCCATTGTTTCATTGATAAATACGGTTCAGTAGAAAACAAATGACACAATCTAATACTTTTGCATGGAATTCACTGAACTTCATTGTCACTGCGTACGATGACGCAACAAAAAACAATGTTATGCTAAAGTCCAAAAACCCAAGGCTTTATATTCGGAGGTAGCGCAGATCGTTGAGGGCGGCAACGCAAAAATCTATGCAACTTTTCGAATAAAAGTGAAAGTTAATATTTTTACACAGAAAGTTCGATTTTTGAGTACTAAATCATTATTTAGAAATCATAATTCAAACTTGCAAGGTAGAGTTGTTAACTTTCAGTTTCGTTCAGAAGGTGGCGACTCGATACATTTTTGCTCATGCTGCCGCAGTGATCTGCTCTACCTCCTAGTATGAAGCCTTACAAAAACCCTTATTGATGACATATAGTCAGATAACCGAATAACGCCTTTAAGGCCCATAACTTGTGTGCTAAAACATAGTTTACATTTAGGCGCTTAAATATTATATTTTCGCTGATATACGTGGACAAAGACACAGTTTCGAAAAAGTATGTCAGCATTTCCCTTCCCAAATAGGTTGCCTTTTAATAGCAACTAAACTTATTTTTTGAAATTCAGCCTACTCTGAGAACGTTGAAAAAAATCGTTAAATTTGCACAAAAACTCGTCGTCCTGAGACCAAGTTCAATACCAAGAAAGTTTAGTTGCTCTTAAAAGACAACATTTGTGAGAAAGGAAATGCTGACTTAATTTTTTGAAACTGCGTCTTTGTCCACTGATATCAGCGAAAATATAATATTTGAGCGCCTAAATGTAGACTATGTTTTAGCGCACCAGTTATGGGCCTTAATGGGTTGGCACAGTGGTTAACGTACTGGCCCTACACCAAAACGATCAGGGTTCAAATCCCGTGTCGGTAAAATTCTACATGAAATTTTTCTATCAAACAACGTCCTAAAGTTTACTCAAGTTTCAGAAGCTGGGTAGTTGTGGTGTATTTGGTGCCCATAACGACGTACACACTGAATGAATCGTATGACGTAATCCATATACGATGAATCTGTGTACGAAATATCTAAGCCTACATTAAGGCGAGATAATAATCATGAGCCTCACAATTATTGGAGTAATTGAATAAGACGCTACATTCGGATTACTCTGAGACGTGGTTCGGATGTCACGTTAAGCCGGTGGTCCAGACAACACTTGTTATTGGCTATAAAAAGCTGTTAGTGGAGTCTCTAAAATACAAATACGAATACAAACGTATTTAGAAATCGGTACTCAAAAAAAGAAATTATTTCACAACTTCAATCAAGTTTCGATGTTCTCAGGATTAGAAATAATTTACTGTGAATTCAACTGAAAATCCACGGTTTGATTCACAAAATCTCCTCGTTATTCCGTGGACAGATTTTGTACAATTATAGCATGAGTTTGAGTAAAGTTTTTTGTAAGTTTCTAATTTACTACCACATTTTACTTATACTGGCCATTGGAATCGCTGAGACATTCGTTTGAACATTCTGCATTATTCTCTGTTCTACAACTTTATTAAACCTTCTAGACCGATCAAAAGATAAGTACCAAGCTTGTAATAGGCAATGCCAAAGTGTTTTAACTAATGATACTAATGATGCAGTTTTAAAGCTCATCATTAGTTACCACTAAGGAGCGGGTTAGCTCAGTGGTAACGTAATGGCCTTCCACCAAGAATATTCGGGTTCAATTCTGGAGGGGACAAATTCTATATAGGATTTTTCTTCAATGTATAGCATAAAATTAACGTTCCTAGGCATACCCAGGCTTGTTGTGAATTTGGTGCCGCACCGAATCGGTTGTAACGGCGGATTATTATTATCATTATTAGTTAACACCAAAAAAACAATTTTTCTCGGCGGAAATGCATAATGGGTTTTCGCCGAAAAAATACATTTTCAAGTTAGTGACAATATTCTACAACAAAACACTTTTATCGCAATATATTTTATAGCAAAATTTGTGGTTTTATAGCAAAATTTTGGTTTTGTAGCAAAATTTGTGATTTTATAGCAAAATTTGTGATTTTACAACAAAATTTTTGATTTCATAGCAAAATTTGTGGTCTTATAGCAAAATTTGTGGTCTTATAGCAAAATTTGTGGTTTTATAGCAAAATTTTGGTTTTATAGCCAAATTTGTGATTTTATGGCAAAATTTGTGATTTTATAGCAAAATTTGTGGTTTTATAGCAAAATTTGTGGTTTTATAGCAACATTTTGGTTTTATAGCAAAATGTGTGATTTTATAGCAAAATTTGTGGTTTGGTTTTATAGCAAAATTTTGGTTTTATAGCAAAATTTGTGGTTTTATAGCAAAATTTGTGGTTTTACAGCAAAATTTTTGGTTTGATAGCAAATATTGTGATTTTATTGCAGATTTTGTGATTATATCGCAAAATTTTGCAATAAAGTCACATTGGCAACTTCAGACTATGTGTGGAAATATGTGGAAAAAGAGCGAGAATCACTCTTTCTGGAATTATGCCAAATGAAAAATCCTTTCAATTTCAAATTATTTCGTGAAATTAAATGATAGGCAGATCTTTCTTTTCGTCTATTAACGAGTTAATTCAAAAAAATGGAAGAAAAAAAATCGCATTCCTTATTGTTTTACGTCAAGTCAGTGCTTGCAAACATTGTTGATGGATCAGGGGTATGGCAGGTAAATTAGTGTGAATGAAAGAATATGTAGGAAATAATCAGGAGGGAAGAAGGGAAATAATAATGGGATAAATCTACAGTTTTTTTATCTTATGAACGTAGTAGTAAACTAGAAGGGGAAAAAACGAAGTAAGAATTGAAAGTCTGCCAAAAAACACATTGAATCAACGAAATAAAAAATTTTGGTCTTTGATAAGTTCCATCAACTGTCATGCGACTAAAAATCAGTCAAAAAACCAAATTGGGACTTTTTCGACTTGTTTGTACTGACATAAGTTATCCAACTCCAAGAATGAATGGACAATGGCTATTTCGACAAAAGTGACGTCAAATATTATTTTAAACAAAAAGTTGTTTTACGACATGCCGGAAAAATGCACCAATTTTTTTATAAAATTAATGAAAGGAGCAGTTCAGTTAGTACAGCCGCCGAAATCGAAAAAAATGAGCGATGGCGGACACTTAAATTGAATTTCAAATCACAATGTAACTCTTTATAACCCTAAAAATTGTATAATTTTTGATTTCCAGCGTAAAGACCGCTCAAAACATGGTAAATACTATTCGGTAGTGCATTCGGCCTCCGTCAGTTCGTTTGCGGCTGTCAAATGGGGCTAAAATTTTGTAATTTTTTTCAAGAAAAACAACAAACTAAAAAGAAACGGTACGTTTTGAAGGTATGCCGTAGAATAATTTATTGCTTACAATCACGTTTTACGTCTGTTAAAATTAACTTGTCAAAATAGCCATGGACCATTGCATTTGGACGACTTTTAATTAATTAACATTTTCCCAAATAAATAAAACTTATGCATTTATAGGGTTTGTGTTACTTTTACAGAGGGAATTGGAGGTTGAAAAAAAAGGTGAGAAATAATAATCACGGGAACGTCAATTTTGGGTTTATTTTGACCACTTTTGCCCACCGAAATAAGTGTGTTTATTGAATAAGAGTTATTTCGCACTGCTGAACATTCAATGTACAGCCCTTTCTGAACATTTAATGTACAGCCCTAACGGCAATTGTAAATCAATTTGTGTTGCAGTGTTTGCATTAATAATTTCTTACAGTTACCAACAAATAAACCCGGTAAAGCCGGTAAAGCCAATGAATCTGAATGAAAATCAAAATCCAAAAATTCTTCTCGAGTTTTACGAACTGGCAAAGGAATTAAAAAAATAAACGATTATTTCTATCCAGTTTGATATCGAATTCTATACGTGTGCATGCACACATAACAACTAAATCCATTTTCAATCCATTCATTTTATACAGGCACCCAGAAATTTACTTTACCTCTGCTACATTTCAAAATACAAATCTATATAACATTACGATATCCGCAAAAACGATGAGATCTCAAATACTGTAATATAAATCATGCATCATAAGATAAAAGTTTATA
The DNA here is from genome assembly GCA_029228625.1 of Pseudolycoriella hygida. NCBI lineage: Eukaryota > Metazoa > Arthropoda > Insecta > Diptera > Sciaridae > Pseudolycoriella > Pseudolycoriella hygida. The sequence continues at coordinate 53,817,089 of CM055404.1, read as the reverse complement.
ATCCTGGATTAAATGAAAAAAAAAATCTGATTCACTTCGTTCAATATAGAAGCGTATACGGCAAGTAAAGCGAAAGATAGGTCCCTCTTTATAATAAAATAATACGCAAACACATACAAAAACCGAAATAATAAAATGTAAGTGGAAGCTTATTAAGATTTTCCATATAGTGAATGATAGTGGTTGTGTATATGTTAAGACGCTCAAAGTAATGCATAAATTAATTATTTAAATCCGATTGGATTATTATAATTTATAATGATTATATTACGCTGAATGGCTCAAGGGATTAAAATATTTAATCTTTCGTCGTTTCCATATTTTATACGTACATATTTCAGGCATTCTTCAATATCGAAAATACAAAATTTTATTTTGGCCCCAAAAACATAAAGAAGAGCCAAATGCGTTGCTTAATTTTTACTAAATGGTAATCATTTCTTAGTTCTTAAAGCGACATTATAAAACAACTTTTTTTATTGGCGATGTTTTTGTCAAATAAAACGAATGATAATACACGAATAAAAGCGTTAAACAATTTACAGCCGATTTCTGTGTATACCCAAAATCTTACGGTATAAGATTATCGTGCGGGTGATATAAAGATCTGAGGTATATAAATGCAAAATCTTTTTATGGCCGTCGAAGAAGATATGTTTTATCATAAAATGAAAATATAACTCCTAATCCACCTTTGTTTATTCTTTTATTCATGTAATCTCGTTTTCGTTTTATAGCTTAAGCTGATGAATTTATTTTATTTTTAATGTTAATTAACTGTTGTTAGTTGATCGTTCTGCTGTTTAGTTGTAAGTATTTGATAGACGCATCGTCAGTCAAAGTCCTATCAGCCATCCTGAACTGCATGAATCATAAAAAAAAAGATAAGGGGAAATCACACGGTCTTATAGAGAGAATATTGACAATAGACTTTGCCCGACTTTCTTACGCCAGGTAAAAATTACCTATCTTAGTCCAAAACTTAATTACACAAAGTTTTCTTCCATGTAATTATTCTAAATTCGATTCTCAAATTCATTTAGTTCGAATAATTCCGAAGAATTCTTACACATTCTAAAAGTTCTCAACAAATCTAGAAAACTCCTGAAAATTCTAGAAAAAATTTAAATCCGAAAATCCGATCCCAGTACTGAAAGGATCTATTTTCCAACTAAGTGATACGAAATCACTACGCCACACGCTATCGGCTCGCATGTGCAACAAAATGGATATACTATCTTGAGACATACGTCTCTCAATATTTTCCCGACGTCGCATAAGATTCCGCAATGCGCCCAATGCAGTTTGTATGGGCCTGAAAAATAAATCGAATGTGGACGGATTTATCTTTTTTACAGTTCGTTTGCTCTATGAAATTTCCATTAACAAAATAATCTTTCAAAATCGAACACATTGTAAAATTGATATCGTACATTCGAAAAAGAGATTAACCTTATACACTGGGTAATATAACAGTCATGATATAATCCTAGATTGAAATTTACGTATGTTTGTTGAAACAATTTAAAAAAAAAACTGAATCCAAAGCACCGAGTAAATCATAAGCAATGCTGAGGACTTAATTTTATTGTTTTTACTACCAAATCTTTATTCGGATTAATTTCTATAAATCCTCCGGCAAGATTAAAATAAAAATTTTTCAACGTGTGATTCTGAAACGAATGGATTAAATTAGATTACAGTAGAATATAAAATACAGAATGCTTGGAATGAATGCACTTCAAGTGTAAATTGTTGATTGAGCCGAAGGCGAGTTGAATGATAGAATTTCTGCCTTGCAACGAATAAAAATCTTGTAACAAAAGAGAATATAAGATTATTGCCATACGTGGATTACCAGAACATTATCGTTCAAGTGGGTATTAAACGGCAACGAGCGCCAGCGAGTCCGTTTAATATCCACGCTAACGATAATGAGGGTATCCACGTATGGCAATACATTTTTTTATTGTAGAGGCGATGATAATTCGAACATTGAAATAACGCATTTAATATAACGATATAACGATACAATATATAAAATTGTATTTCTTTTCCTATGTTTATTATGAAAAGTAAGTCTTTCATTGCCTGTTGAAACGTGGTCTTTAACACAGGAACAGGAAGCGAATTTCAACTGCTTCGAGAGAAAAGTGTTAAGATCGATTTGTGGACCAATATATCAACAAGGAAGATGGAGGATAAGGACCAACAGAGAGCTGACTGAAATTTACTGGGAGGAAACAATTCTCGGTGCTATAAAAGCAGCTAGACTGCGATGGGCAGGGCATGTATCGAGGATGGAGGAAACTCGAATGCCAAGAAAAGCGCTGGAAAAAAGATTCGACAACAATAGAGCGAGAGGAAGACCCCGAAAAAGATGGTTGGACTGTGTGGAAGAAGATACGGAAAAGTTAGGCGTTAGAGAATGGAAAAGTTTAGCCCAGGATCGAACTCGATGGAGTCAGCCAAAACCCGCTTGGGTTAGTACGGCTGCTAAGTAAGTAAGTAAGTAAGTAAGTCTTTCATCGATTTAATCCATAATTATCTCTCGAAATATCATGACAATGATTTAAATTCAGTTTAAGCACTGAAATTGACTACACCTTTGGCAAGCTCAATTTTCGCACCAGCGTTACAATAGTTACCACTCTTTTAGTTCCACTTTCCCCGCTTTAAAAAAAAGAGGAACTTCACGCTGCATATATGCAACGTTACAATAGTTCCACTTGTACAAGGAAAGTGGAAGTAAAAAAGTGAAACTATTGTAACGTTGCATATATGCAGCGTTAAGATAGTTCCACTTTTTTTTTAAAGCGGAGAAAGTGGAACTAAAAGAGTGGTACTATTGTAACGTCGGTAGTTTTCGCAGAGGTACAATGTGTTGTTCATTTGTTCGTACAGCGAAAGCATTTTTGCTGATGCGTTACTTGAAAAAAGATGACAAACGTTGCATTTCGTACGGAAAATATAGCAGATTCCTCAATATTTCGATCAAATGCAAAATTTCATGTCATTTTATAATTTATGGCATGGTCCGCGAAATTAGTTATTCGAAACGAATAATCCGTAAAAAACCTCATTTCTCCATGCAAAATCAGTCGTTTGTCATCTACGAAACACTTGAAACGTCGGTAAAAAAGAGCGTCGTTCACTTTCCATTTTCCGAATAAGACTCAACCCATAGAAGACAATTTTGCTGCTGCTATTGCAATTTTTTTTGTAACTTTAACGGAGATCTTTGCTTTTCCTTCTTTCTAAATTTCACTTCAAGTGAATTAAGTGAATTAAATGGAAGTAAGAAAAGCTGTTTCGGTTTTGAAATCGTTTGCACTGGTAGCCATCATTAGTTTTTCCAGCGTTATTCTTTTATAAGATCGCATTGCAATTTCACTGTTGATTCGCTTACTGAAATTGTTCTATGGAAATATAATAGAAAAAACACATCTTTAGACTTGATTCACGAGTTATTTGAAAATTGAACGAAATAAATGCAAAGTAAAACTTTCAAAAATATTTACAAACTTTTTCGAATTTGTCATTGCTAATTAAGTATTTGATTCCATTCAATAAATTCAAATTCGCACTTTATTTTGACAGTGTATGCTGCACATTAAACGTTGTCATATAAAAATGACGCATGACGCATGTCAAATCATAGAAGAGAAAATCGGATTTATCCCTCTAGACAGAGGAATTTATACGTCTAGAAGGATAAATACTGACGTTAAAGTCACATTTACCGCCTCAAAATTTGACCTGTAATGTGAGAGTTATCATCGCCTATACAATAAAATAGTATATTTCAACATACCCCAATACACACGAGATGTGTACGTACGCGCGGGCGAAGTCCAAGCGAAAAGTACACATCTCGCGTATATTGGGGTATTTTGAAAGATATTTTTCTGTAATGGTGAGAGTGTGTTGGTACACACACCGCGGAAAGCAACTTTTCGCCCCAAGTGATGGGAAAACATTTTCCGTCACAATCAATACACTCTCACGTATGCAGAAAAAGATTTGGTATGGATTTGCGCATCGTTCATCGAAAATCTTTTTTACGTTTTTGCAATTCAGTTACGAAAATATCCATTTTCCAATTGAGAGTGACTCAGTGCCGTATCTTCATAGAGACCATATGGATCATGGTCCAGGGCGCTAGAATATTCAAAATTTTCCTAAATTCCCGAAGAATTTTTATTAGATGCAGAAAAATTCTCGCTGCGCGGCCAAATATCTTTGTAGTTATTGAGGCGCTCAATTTAAATAGTCCAGTGCGCTCAGTAGACCTAATGCAGCACTGGAGTTACTTAATGGGTTTTCATATGTTCGTCACTTTCACACTTTCATTGAATGATTGAAAGCATCGTATAAGGTGTCCAGTTTCATATGAAAGGCCCAGTATTTATTAAGTCACTCCCAAGTACTTTTTGCATAAAACGTTGTATGAAACACGTTGCGAAACGGAAGATTTTTGTCACACGATATGTACGAGCGTAGCGATTCGCATCTCTTGACAACAAATTTTCCTTTTCGCAATTTGTTGCATAAATTTCTATTACAATAGCCGAAAATTCACACTTGTGATTTTTGAAGACGACGATAGCCGTTTTCCTCACTGTGTGTCGTTTCTATTTAATTTCGAAACACGCATCGAAATTAGACTTTTCGTGCAAGATGTGTGATATCACAACATTCTGACTAATTCTGAGCAGAGCCCAGAGCTGCCAAAAACGGTTTTGGAACGGCTAGCCGCCACGCGGCCGCCGTGAAAATAGTCGGCGGCTCGAACGCATTTTCGAAAATTGTTGAAAAACAAAGTGAAATTTTTTATTCAAAACAAAAATTTGTACAAAGGAAGCCCTCTGGCACTTGTTTTGCCCCTCCTGGTATTTCGAAGTAAATGAAAATTTTACACTGAAGAAGCAAAAGAGATCAGTGAAATCTTTAAACAGATTTTAATGAAGAAATTCTTTGCTCGCTTCGCTCGCACATTTCATACTTTTATCATTTTTCTTATAAGAGTATCAAAATAATGCAAAGGAAAGTGCTACAAAAATTAGTAGTACGGTATTAGACTCAATGTTATCACTTTTCTTATACTTTTTTAGAGGAATGAACGGAAATTACTCAGTTTAGATGATTGATGAAGATGAAAATTTAACTCATTTAACTCTGTTTGGTAAACGGCGCGGCGGCACCGGGAATTTACAAACAAAGCTTTGATAATTCTTGCGAGAAATGAAAGAAATTTAAAATCCTGACATCTAATGAAAATGATAAATATTGAAACATAAGCAAAGCCGACCCGTACGTAAAGCCTTCACGTGCGAAAAGCCTCGACGTACTAAAGTCTTACTATGTATCATAAATATAATGCGCGTCAGAATGCATAGTCAAGTTCTCTTGATATAATGTTTGTCAGATTCAAATTCCTTTAGAACTATAAAAGTTTGAATCATCATCATCATCATCATCACACTTTATAGACCGTTTGTACCTTTCGGTGTGAGGTCTTTACTAAGTTTGAATGACTCATAAAAATTACCCAAGGGAATGTTGAAAGCCCTCCCGAAGTACGTTTAAAACTTAATTCTCTACAACTTTGCCATTGAAAGCAACTTTGTATCTGTCATAGTTCTAGAGATATGAGTCATCCCTCTGAACTCTAGAAGTGGCTGAATCCCAGGATTGGGACATTTCTCGAGAAAACCCTGAAACACGTGTTCGCTAAAATTTAATTCTCTACAACTTTGTCGTTGGAAGCAACATTGTAACTGCCATAGTTCTAGACATATGAATCATCCCTCTGAATTCTACATGTGGCTAAATCCCAGGATTGGGACTTTTTTCGAGAAAACCCTAAATCACGTGTTCGCTAAAATTTATTTCTCTACAACTTTGTCTTCGGGAGTAAGTCTCTTTGTTTCATAATCATAATAAACCATAGGTTGATGAAAACCCATCTCGTATTGTATATGGCTGAGAAGTAAAATTTTCTCCATTACGTGGGTTCCAGTGCCCAAACCACTCAACCGATTTCTACAAATATTTTTCCCAGTTTTGTGACATCTAATTCTTTCATTTGACGCTAATTTGAACAATTTGCGTGAAAAAGTTTCACCGACCTTCGAAAAATCACGTTTTTGGACACCTTTTCGACCATATCTCCGGAACTATACGACCGATTTTGCTAATCTTCGAACTTGACCTCAGCTTTTCGACTACCTTTCAAGGAAAAAATAGTTTTTGAAAATCGGTCAAGATTTACTCAAGTTATCGTGTTGACGGACCGACAGACAGACGGACATTTTTTTTGCTGATTTGTCATCTGGAGGCAACAAAAAAAGTTTCCCCCTTACTCCCGGGTTCGAATTCACAATGTAACAAAAGTGGTAGTAAACGCATCAGACCTTCGTACTTCGTACGGGTCTAAAAATTTCGCTCGCGATTCTAAATTTCCTTCCCAATATAAATTATTTTCTTGAGAGACCAGAAAACGTGCGTGTTATATTTTTCTTGTAAAATTCATATTTTCCAATCACACTTGAGGGGGCACCGCCGCCCCGCCTGTGAAAACATCCTGGCTACGGGTAAGTTAACACTAACATTGACGGTGGTTTCGATTCAGTAGGTCCAACTCCGAATTTCCTATTACATATTTGTAGCAAGACATACGAATGTGATAAATGAGCAAAATAAAACGGGACTTGTTCGATTAGCATAGTACGAACTTATATCAGCAACGAATTAAAATTTTCAATTACCTTCGAATAAAGAAATTTTGAAAGTAACACGTAGTTATTACTAAAATTGTTGCCTTCAGCCGCCGCCAGTCGGCTTTTCAACCGCCGCCGCTCAAGATTTTTTTTCGGCTAGCCGAATTCAGACGCCGCCACCGAACGTTTTTTACCCTCTAGCCGCCGCTAGCTTTTTTTCCGGCTCTGGACTCTGAAAACTGCATTGGCATATGCTCTAGTTTAATAACATTTTGTTCTAAGTTTGTAAAAAACTGCAAAGTGAAATCGTACGAAAATTTCGACAATTCCAAAGGTGATCTTGCAAAACGATGAAACATTTATAGTATATTATGGAATATAATAATAATGGTTCATGGAATATTGGCAGACAAAATCAGCAAGAAAAATTCTAAATTTCTGATAAATATTAGTCGCACAAGACTTAAAACTTATATCGGTATTACAACAGCTCAATTCGGTTTCAACAAATACTTGACTACAATAGGCAAACGATCGAACTCTGGCTGCGATCTATGCGGTCATCACACGGAGTCAGCTGAACATTATTTGGGCAACTGCCCAGCTTTTATCACGTACAGAAGAATACATTAAGGCAACTACAGTCAGATGCGACCTAATAAAATCTCTTCACCCAAAACACATCCTGAACTACATTACTAGTACAGGCAGGTTCGAAGCATAAATAAGCGTTCAACCTGATTGCCAGCACAATGGGCCCAAACAGTGGCCCCCGTGCGCGATTTACCTAGGTAAACGGCAACAGATTAAAAAAAAATATTATAAACCGGCCGATATAATGGCGCGATTATAGTCGAGATACACCATAATCAAGCTATTTACCCCTTGGTTAATACGTTTATATCATTTGGGCATATAAGTAGCTATTCGACTTGTGGCTTTTTTTAAATTTTCATTCAGATTTGACGCGATGATATTAGAATCGGACTATGATGAAATTTATAGTCGGACTATAATGATAATTATAGTCGAGTGGACAATAATATACCTATTATATACCTGCCAGTTTGTGTGAAACTCGGCTATAATAGGGTCATTATACCCCTACTTTCAAGTATATAAATGGCTAATTATATGTCCAAATGATATAAATGGATTTAAAAATTCTTTCATAGCTGACGGCTACGAAAAAAAAACCTAAATTCATGCAAAGGTTTGTATAACCAATAAATTCACAAAGTCGGAATTTTATATACGTAGACGCATATAATAAATCTTTTAATCTCTATCTCTAATCCGATAAAATTTATTAGTGCATTTCGTTGATTAACAAAATCTTTGTACGATGAAATCATTCATTCGTTTGACGGAATTTTTTATGAAGACGTGAGTAGAAAACAAAAGCCGTACGTATATACGTACTGTGTAATGAAAGATTAGCGCTGCAGTTCTATATTTTTCATTGATACCGTACAATGAAATGCAGACGATGTACATAGATTCATATAAATGTAAATTGTACATTTTAGCGTTTGGATCGTTCCACAAACAATAATTATTGAGCTCTCATTCCACTCTGAACTAACGAAAATTTCCAACAGATTTATATAACATTATAGAGTTATGACGGTTATGACCATACTTACCAAACAATAAAAATCATATTTTCTGGGTGACACTGCGATATATGTATATATATATATATATATATATATATATATATATATACAATTTTGCGTCACAAATGGAGCCAATGCTTTAATCTACAGTCTTACAGGTCAAATGATGTTAAGTAGAATCACGCACACTTGTAATTGAATATTGTATGTAGCTTTGCTTGCTCATAATATTTAAATCGTAATAATTCTTGATACTTGTTCTTATAGCATTGAAGTGTGATATGTGTGTCAATCAATAAGAATTAAAATCAATCCGATAAGATTGAGCAAATACTAAGATTCAAATTCCTCTCTGTGTGATGTGAATGTTTTGATTTGTTTTATTGATTCAATTGGATATCATTGGAATCACTTTAGAATTTGCTACTTAATAGTTTGTTATGTTAGAAAAACGCAATTATACCTTTCAATGCCCGAATTACCGCACAGAACACCTGTTGTCCATATACGAAACAGTATATAAAATGTTCGACCGTTGCTTTCTCAATTTCAACTGAAGCGATATGTGAACAAAAATATTGAAAATAATTTTTTGGTCAGATACTCACCCTCTCAATTATTATTTTTACAAGAAAAAAAAAACAGAATTCAAATTTGATTGCTAAACCATGCATGTCTAAACGATCGAAATATGTTTGTCCCCAACCATATCCTTTCAATGTACTTTATAAAACAATATATCCGAACAAAAGGTAACTTCCGCCTTGAATTAGTTCGTCTAACATTGTTAATAATGGTTTTATGGCATTATTTACCCCTTTTATTGTTCGAAATCATTGGGGTATGTCGTCAAAATGCATTAACTTTTTTTTCAGTTTCGAATATACGGATTAGATTAAGGTGCGCTGTGGTCTTTATTTCATGTATTTGTATATTACTCGTACACATGCTACATCTAGGATTTATGTGTGCATAAGTGCTACGCAAGGCAGCTATTTGCATTATGTAACGAATTTAAGTAGACGACTTTGTTTAAGCGGTAAGGATACTTAGAATATTTTAATTATCTGTGAAAGATTAGTGCTATTATTGGTCATCCAGTGAGGATGATATGTCGATTAATCGTCAATATATCTGTAAAATGTATGCATCATGTGGTGAGTAACGGACAAATCAACATGACGCAATTACATGTAAACGATTGTGTGAAAAGGATTAGCAATTGCGAATTTCTGTTTGATAATTTAAAGAGCAATACAATGTTGAAAAGTGTGTAATGATACGAGTTTCTCAGAATACTAGTAGATTGTTAGCACGTTGCAAAATTTCTGATTAATGATGTGAAATACATTCAGATCAAAAAGTTCATGGTCCAAATTTGTTTATGAATAAAATTCGGTACTCGATTACCTCTCAAATAGAAAAAGAATCAACAAAATCAGTAAGGATTTATCTAATTTATGTAAGCAAACACCTTTGGCCCTAGTAGAAACTCAGTTTTAGGGTCCTGACTGAGTCCAAGGGTTTCTACTCAAAATATTTTCTGCCATAAAATGGGAGACAGTCCTAGACCTTTCGATAAAAAAAATGTTAAAAATCGAAAGAGATTTACTCGAGCTATGTACAAAAAACATGTAGAGTGCTAGCAGAGACTCGTTTTTAGAGCCCTAGCTAAGTCCAAGGACTCAAATCCAAGAAAATTTCTTCCATAAATTATCGGCCATGCCCACATCTTTTAAACAAAAAATACTTATGAAAATCGTATGGCCCTAGCAGAGGGTCGGTTTTAGTGCCCTAGCTAAGTCCAGGGACTCAAATTTAAAAAAGTTGCTTCCATAAATTGTGGGCCATGCACAGATCTTTCAAATATAAAAATGTATGAAAATCGGAAAAGATTTACTTGAGTTATGTACAAAAGACCAAAAACAACTTAAACGGCCCAGATTCAATCCCAGTTTAAATCGAACTAAAACAGCACATTACATAGTTATCTGCCACCGCCACTATAAGATCGCATAGTTAGGCTTGAATGAACGTAATTAGCTCTTGAGTTAACTTTGGAGACAATACACTCAGTGTTAGAGCAAGAAATGTTTCATACAACAGATGGCAGCTGTAACCATTTCCGTTACACTTCGCTAGTCCAAAAAATACCTCTAACCGAGACAAATAGATACGTCAGCACTTTGTCCATCACGTCCATCAGCATATCAAGGTGCATGACTTGACTAAAGATTGGCACTAGATGCCGAAATGTTGATCTCTTCTAATTATCTCCATAACGCAACTGTTCTAGATGTGTTAATGTCTGAGCGTCATGTCAATGACAAAATAATTCAAACAAGAGCTTACACGTTCATAGTAAAAGTAATACGTAATATGTTGTATCCTAAGATTGATTCCAAGTTTGCGGTAGAGATTTGAAAAGTGTGGAATGACTTTTCATAGTTGGGTTTACTCAACAACAAATTTACATTTTTTTAATTGCTGATTCGTCATCTAAGGACCATGATCGATGCTCCCCTCTACTCCCCGGTCGAAATTGGGGTGGTTAGAAACGTCGTGGTAAACGCATAAGACCCCTCACTGATTGTGAGTTGTCCAACTTGAGTTTAAAACAATGTCGATGTAGGTTAGATCGTCAGACCTATAGATTCGACACCAGCCTTAAAGGAAAACTACTTAGAGGCTTAATTGGGCGAAACCCAAGAGTTGTTCGGTCAAAGTTAAAGAGTTTTACTGTAAATAAAATAGGTTTCTATTTCATCGACGTCTACATCACTTTCAAGATACTATACAGACTAGAGAGCCGCCGATCAAGCCGCCGCCGACCTTTTTTGGTCCAGCCGAGCCGCCGCCGACGACGTGATGAAAAATCGGCCCAGGCTGGCTTGAAATCGGCTGGAGCACAAAAAAAAAACAATAAAATTAAATAAAAATTTTAAAGCAAAAAAAAAGGAATTAAAATCATATTTATCCAACCCTTAGCTTTGTGAAACATACACACACTCACACACTTTATGTGAGGCAAGTTCTGCGCATTAACAATTGATATCTCATCGTAATCGGACGATCAGGTTTACAAAAATCAAATCGTGTTACGTGTGACGTTATTGTAAATAAAATTTGATTTAAAATATCAAAAGTTATATGGCATCTGCCATCTACATTTTTAGCTCTACCACTTAAGATCGCAGCCTGGTGCTGAAAACCTTTTTTTGCCAAAATGTTGGCAGGAGTAAATTTTGTATGCCATATTAGTTTCAATTTGGCACCAGGCTGCTGCTGCCACCTACATCCATAAAACAAAAGTTTAAGTACGCAGCCTAGTGCCGACTTGAAATTTATACGACGTATAGTGTTCATTATTGCCGTTACGATGACATTGACCGATTTTCGGCACTAGGCCTTCTAAATTGTCAATCAAAATTATCAAGTACAAAGTGCAAAGTTCGAAACTAGTGCATAGTTGTGTTCTTATTACATCATCCAACTTGTTATAGACACTTTTTCGGCACCAGGCTGTCCAGTCTGAAATGCAGACCTATCTTCTAGCGAAATATTGGTTAAAAAAACTAAGCAATCGCAAAAAAGTAGCTCAACTACTAGATTAAGATGAGCGTAAACGGCCATTTAGTTACTTTTTTGAAAATGACACATTTTTATCACAAAACTATAGCTAGAAAAACTACGTTTTTACAGAGAGTGCTCGTAAGCACCTCATAATTTAATAAATTGGAAACGTTCTTAACAACGACATTTTGTTATCTTAGCGTTTTGGCAAAGATAGTACTGTCATCTCCGAGCAGCTCTGGTGCTACCGAGCATTATTCTGTCAAACAGGCTACCTCATCAATAACGAAAGGCTACCTGTTGAAATTCAATTCTTTCAACTGAACATTCAAAAGTTAACTCTCAATTTTGACAAAGACTTCAATATAGCAATAATTTTCATGACGTTGGGAATTTTCTTGGGTCATAGGAGCTTCAATGAAACCGATAACCCAAGAAAATTTCCAACATTATGAACCAACGGCAGAGAAACATCAACCACACAAAGTAATTTTCTTACTTTGTGCCTAAGTAGTGAAATTTTTTAAAACTTTCTTCCGATTTCTTGTTGATTTCACTAACTTCCAGCCACCGCCGCCGTTTAAAGCCGGCTTAAGCCGTGTTTTCAGCCGCCGCCGACACTCTTTTTTCGGCTAGCCGCCGCCGACGTTTTTCAATCGGCTCTCATGTCTGATACTATACTAAAAAAGAAAGTAAAATGTCAAGTAAAGAACGCTGGAATGGAAATATTAGATTATCTATATTTGAGGCTTAGCGAGATTTCCCCTCATAGATATCTTGCTTTGTCGTATAAACGTGAACGAAGCAGAAAATCCATGAAAACAAAGTAATGAATGTCTTATCCTTCTAGACATGTAATTTTTACGTTATGTCCTACCTACCGTATAAGCTGCTTCATAAGGAAAGCATACGTCGCGTCGTTTAGCCTTGAAAATCAACTTCCAATTTTGGAATTTAAATTAACAAAAGAAAACCACGGATTCCTTCTTCTTGCACTGTAATGTTGATAGAAGGGTGGATTTCAAACCACATTGAGTACCGCGGTTGTTGAAGACAAATTTTTCTCAACTGTAATAGTACTAAAAAACCTTTTGAACTTCTTCTTGATTTTCTAACAAGGAAACAACGAAAAAATGAGCCTTACCTTTGCGTAATACCATCTTGTGTCATTATACTTACGTATGGTATAAAATACTTATTGTTAGAATAAAAATACTCTAATTTTTTCAGCTATTCAGTGTACTTTAAGCACTTTAAGTTAAAAAAGACATTTATCTGCTCTGCATAGCCAGTTTATAGTTTTCTTATCACCGGAAAGTAATAACAGTTCACAATTCGGACAATGTAACTTAAAAATTCAGTATATTTGTCATGAAGTTTCGAATTGTTTGCTTATTCAAAACTCGTAATCGCAGTACATTTTTAATCGCAGACTCTGTTGCTACAAATGTATGCTCGGAAAATACAGGTGAAACATGTTTCGCTTTATTGTATCTATAGTTGTCAGGATTCGTCATTCTATCAGATACATTTTGCTGTTTCCATAAAACTCAACAATTCATTCGTCATCATATCAACTACTATTCAAACATAGGGTTGACACGTTAAATACAACATCCAGATAATTACAATATCAAATCAAAAAGCGTTACAAACATCATCCAAACTTATGTTAACATTTAATGTATCATAAAGAATGTTCTTCGCTATCATTTTATACCGGAACTGGATATTCAAAGATACCAAAATAATATATTTTCTGAAGAATACTACATCACCACCATGTAGTACATTTTATCTCTTATTCGCTATTTTATTAATGCTGCTTGCAAGACTATAATGCTACTGTATAAACTCTACGTCGTATAACGCCTTACACTATAGCGTATATGCAGTCCGTATATTCAACGATTCACTGTGAGGATTTCAGCATATTTGACACGGGTGTAGCAGAAATTGGAGTCAAGGTAATGTCAATGAACGAATCCATTGGTCAACCCAACGAATTTTCATGAAAAATCCCTTTAAAAAAATGTTTATGTAGGTTATCGGTAACACAGAGCGCTTGTAATACGCATCACAGTCGGAAAGACATATAAAATGTTGGGTGTAAATGGCATATGCATGCTAACACCAAGATAAGCTTCTTAGTGTTATTGCAAAGCCATAAGCCCCACGACTTCATTTGGGACTAAAAACTATTGAAAGAGAAAAGCGTAAAGTAACGCTAACTGCGCCCCTGGGATATTGGAATAGTTATTACCGCAGTGGAAAATTGATCAAATGTTATGTATGTTAAAGTATCGCCATTGTCAACACTACGCAAAAATAATTTTCTTTTCGAAAGTGCATTCGAACATACATTGAGGCAATTAAATTAGATATTTTCAGAATTTTCGAGGTGAATAGTCGCGTTATGCTTTCAGTATGTATGCGACGCTTAGATTTCATTTCACCTATTTTTGTTTTATTTAATTTTGTATGGAAATTATTGACAAATTGTTCCCGGAATTTTACGACACATTTACAGCAAAATGTTGGAAGTTTTATTAATTTGTCATAATCATCAGATTTTGTACTGTTTCTTATCAATATGGTGAAAGAGGTGAAAAAGGATCTCTAACTCTTAACGGAGCATTATCGTAATCGTTTTTGAAGACGAAAAGAAGCGGAAAACAAAGGGTGATAGACACATCATCCTTAATATTTAAATTCACAACATTGTTGCGGGGGTTGTAAGCATAATACCAGGACTGTACATCGTATAAGCAATTCATTTAAATATTTGAAAGCAGTGTTTGAATGAGAAATTACTTTAAAATGCCACAAATTATAGCAGTGATTTGCTTCTCAAGCAAATAATTGTTTTTTAGTCAACTTTTAACGAGACTATGCATTATCATTGAGCATTTAATGTTTTATTGGATAAACAGGTCGAGGCATTTGGAGTGTGTTTTTATCTTAGAATGAACATTTCTTTATCCGAGTAACTTTTGCCAAACTTTTAATTGATGAATTTTATATCGACTTGAAAATATTTTGCTCTTATGATTTATGGTATTTTCTATAACTTTTGGGTATTTAAATATCTCAATTTTACATTCATATCAGTTAGAAAATAGTGAAATTTTAAATTGTCACTCTTATACAGAGCACCAGACGAAAATAATTGAGCTTTCGAATTTTCACGGTTTCCAAATGAAAAATATTACGCAAAATGTCCTAATAAATTCCAAAACAACTCAATAATGTAATAATAAAAAACTAACAGTTTCACCACGGGCGGAGCGAGTGTCTAGTCTATCACCAAGGCTGACTGGAGCGCTTCTCATTTTTAGCTTTCCCACACTTTACATAATAGGCCCCGGCGTTTTCTCACTGGTTGTATCCGCTGCTATAACTCACGCAAAATAAATTCTCACGCGAGAATGAAGTTGTGAGATAAAAGTGAGATACGCGTTCTTTCTTGTTGAAGATAGAGACCCTGCCCTGTTTTCTATCAATTTCTATCACCTGAAAGCGAACGCAAAAATATCTGAGTTGGCCCAAGTCTCATTACTTATACGGACGACGAAAATGCAGACAATCAAAAGTCTGGATGTTGCTTGCGGCTCACTATTCCGAAAAATCTCTTCCCTGATCAAAGATTATTCATTTTCTATCTTCTTCTTTTTCTTCATCTTTTATGTTATCCACTTGTTGCCAGTTCGTGTATGCTGACCTCTTTATATTGTTTGTCCATCGTTCTGGTGGTCTGCCCATAGGTTGTGTTGTAGGCGGTTTCCAGTTCATAATGGTTTTAGTCCAACGTTCGGCAGTCGCAATGTATCCTGCCCAATAGGGTGTAGCGTTTTTGAAAAAATATTTTATTTTTTGAGGCCTGGGGGTATGAATGATCCAGAATTGTCCACTGATTGTTTTACAAGTCGAAGTTTTTTTTAACTCGTTGACCTTCCCATGCGCACGCTATTTTTGTGAGTTTTTGGTACTTGTCACCATAGTACGACTCCTCCGGCTAGACGGCTACATTAGAAGTCAGTGTATTTTGACGACAATTACTCCTGAGATACGTGGCCGCAAATTAGCGTTCGAAGCCGTTCCAAATACATCGACCTTCCTGCCGATAACTATCAAGAAATATTGCCGACGCTGACTTTTTAGTAAATTTTCAGACTTTGAAGGCCTGTCGATCCTATGAATAGTGAGAAAAAGTATTGAGTTATATCTTGTTTTGTTAGGGCTGACAAGAGCTTTCAAACGCGTGTATGGTTGGCCATAAATGTGCATTGGTTAGATACTTATGTGCTGTCTTAAGTGTGAAAAAGTCAAAAAAATTGGTTCAACGAAAAAATGGTTTTCAAAAATTTCGTCGAACGAGTAAAAAAAAACTTCGACTTGTAAAACAATCAGTGGACAATTCTGGATCATTCATACCCCCAGGCCTCAAAAAATAAAATATTTTTTCAAAAACGCTACACCCTACTGCCCAATTCCACTATTCTTCCATAACGTTAACGACTTTCGTTGGTTGACGAATCCACTTTTTATCTCTGAGCGAAATTCCAAGCATGGTTGGTTGGTTTATTGGGCCGAGTAGTATGATAAACTTATATAATTAGTCAATAGTCAATACAGCACAATATAATACACATTTCTAATACTAAAACTCCTACGCACTCATGCTGGACACTGAAAACCTTGTTGGGCTCATTGTGAAGCTTACTTCGTTCCATTGCTCTCTGGGCTAATCTCAGTTTATTCTCAGATGCTTTCGTTAATGTCAACGTTTCCGTTCCATACATGCGTCAGCACTGCCGTGTTAAGCCTAAACAACGTAACGCTTTCAAAGCTTCTCATCAGCTTCCTTGAAAATTATGATCTCTAAACGCACTCATAGGACTTTCAAAAGCTTTGAATACTTATTAATTTTACGTTATTTATTATTAAAGTTTTTGAATGTCATATGAGTGCGTTTAAAGATCATAATTTTCAAGGAATCCGAAGAGAAGCTTTAAAAGCTTCTTAATTTAACGTTATTTGTTCTTACAAATATTTTTTGACGGTACGTTGTTTATCTGAAGTATTGTTGTTTTGCTTGGTCGGTAATTTAAAATTATAAAAGACTGGAGTTCTATTTTACGATAACAGCTTTATTCGTGGATAATTTATAAAAATATGTAATCTCTTCTTTAATGTTCTTGAAAATGCGCCTAGAATGGCACCACTGGGTGATACGTCCGCAACGGAGTTAATACAGAAGGTGTATGTCGTTATGATGATTCTCTGTTGTGTAAACGATATGTATGTGTTGCCAAATTGCTGATGATAAATCTTGTTGATAATGCCTAACCGTATGAGTCACGTCCCTATATTAAACTAAAGAATCAGGGAATGATGTTAAAAGCCAGTTGCTAGCGAAGTTAACACCACGGGGCATGGACCTCAATTGACTTGTACGCTGCTATACGACCAGTATTTATACCAACCAAACCGTCATGGCGTCTAGTCTCGAAGTTTCGATGACGTTGTTTGTGTTGTGTCACTGTCATATTGAATGCGTTCACTTTTGATCGAATGGTACATGTGTTGCGATATTTTAGGGTTGCCAAGTTATTTTCTGCTTTCATATTAAAATGTTGTTGTCAATGAACAGAATATTGTGGTGTGGTACTACAAAATTACTAAATCTTTTGTATTTCTTCGAAACGACCAAAGTTGATAAAACAACTAAAAAATACAAATAGACTTTTTGAGCAAGGGACGAATAACAAGGACAAAAACTGATATCGGCGTGTCACGACCGCTTCAGTACACCCATGTCTTGCTAGAACTATTTGTAAATCAGCACAACACATATTAGAATGAGCAATCATTCCAAGTATATGGGCTTAAATACACTGCCTCGTCAACGTTAAAGTTTGTTCTTTTATG
The DNA here is from genome assembly GCA_029228625.1 of Pseudolycoriella hygida. Taxonomy (NCBI): domain Eukaryota; kingdom Metazoa; phylum Arthropoda; class Insecta; order Diptera; family Sciaridae; genus Pseudolycoriella; species Pseudolycoriella hygida. The sequence continues at coordinate 53,799,244 of CM055404.1, read as the reverse complement.
TAAACTGCTAGATCCTACTTCTAGATATTTGTTGGATCTCTCACATCCAACATTTTGTTGAAGTGCTAAATTAAAAATTTCTACTTCATAATGATAATGAAAGCGACTGTTTTGCAAAGGATAGCAGCGGTGTTTGCTTTCGAAAAACACCGGAACAATTATCTGAAGTATTATTGTTTCGCTTAATTGCTTGCGTAATTTAAAATTACGTTGTTTAGGCTTAACGCGGCGGGGCACTGGGAGGACACACGAATCGAACACTTTCCGTTTTAGGCTGTTGTTCGTGTTGCTTTTAAATATCAGCCTAAGTCCAATTCTTCGTTTTGCTGCAGGAGTCTGATTGTCGAGACACATTTTAAGTTTATGGCCAAGGTACACGTAACTGTCTACTCTTTCGATGACGGTGTATCGAATTTTTATCTAGCCCTGCCAACGTCACCACTTGTCATGATCTTCGTCGTCGAGAGCTGTTGCAATATAACCTGGGCTTCTTCCATGTCTAACGCCATCCGTTTATGTTGATTCCCATCTTACTCTAATCTAACTTCTTGAAAATACTTTCCAGAGTTGATGTAAATAGTTTTGGCGGCCGACCTTGAACTTCGCCGTACTCCCGCGAAGTCTTATGCATGACGCAGCATTTTTACACATAACGGATCAAATTGGAGCACCTCGCGTCTATCCTACTTTCGTTCAATGAGTCCAATATAGACCATGTCTCAACTGAGTCGAAAGTCTTCTCGAAGTCTATAAATATCAATACTTTGCCAATCTTGTATTCATTACATTTCTCTATCAAGGTTCTCATTACCTATATATTATCATTTTTGCTGAATCCGGATCTAAATCCAGCCTGTTAAGTGGTTGGTAGAAATCGAGCTTTTTTGTAATCCTTTTCGCGATGATTTTCATGAACAACTTGTAGAGAGATGATAGAAGACTGATTCGGCGGTAGTTTTCTAGTTTCGTGATGTCTCCTTTTTTATGCAGCAATATGATTACTGCATTTTCCCATTTATTCGGTATTTTTCCCAATTCAAGACATTTATTGAACAGGACACATATTGCTTCCAACAACGTGTTACCACCTAAATTAATGGCTTCGACCGACAGCCCATCCTCACCAGGAGACTTTCCATTTTTCATTTCCATTAGTGCTGTCTTAACCTTGGTTATATCCCGCAGCTCTTCGGATCCTACGTTCATAATTACTGGTCTATCGTGTTAAGCGTTTTGATAAAAATAAATCTTCATAAAATTCCTTTGCAACATTCAATATTGCATTCCGGTCCGATTGAATTGTTCCATTTTTGTCTTGGAACTTGACGTTTTTTTTTTGGCATCCGTCAGCTTGGATTTTTAAGTTGCAGTTCGCTTAGATCTAGCGTTTGGCTAGTTGAATGTTGTATTTCCTGAGATCTGATCTCATCGCCTTATTGATAAGTCCGGTTAGATATCGGTATTCTACTGAATCTCATTTTCCGTTTTTGATCAACACCGCCCGGCTTGCTATCAGATTCAGTGTTTCTCCACTTAGCTTCGATTCATTCAAGTGAATTGATTTGCATTTGGATTCTATGAATCCCTTCATTGAATCGACAACCTTGTTGTTCGATTCTGTTCTTGTTGTCTACATCGCCTAACTCTGTACTCATTTTTGTTGCAAATTCTTCACTCAGTTCTTTCAGACGTTGCACATCGATCATGTCATTTTTCTTCACCATTTTCGACCGTTGTAACTGTGTATTTAAGCACGACCATCGCGCGTACCATCCGGTGATCAATTCTAATCGTAAACTTGTTCAGCACCGTGACATTCTTAACGGTTGACCTGCGATTTGTTATAATATAATCAATTTCATTGTGACTCACCCAAGTCCATTCCCGGTGGAAAATGAGTTCCTTGAGACCAAATTTTGCTGCTGGAGACTGGGGAATGTACTCGGGAAATCCCGGTACCAATTAGAACCGCTTCCCGAGATTTCGAAATTTGATTCCCGGTTTTTTATATTTTTTTTTGTGCTTTAAATTACGCTTAATCCATGATAATTTTAACTAAAAGTAGCCGTTCAATCAAAAGCCACAAATATTTTCAATTATTGTTTAAAACTGATTAACCATGATTTACCGTGACAATCCAATCATTTAAAGACATCGGTATCGGTTTTCTTAGATTTATCAGGTTTGGAACGGTTTAGAATCATAAAACACAGATCTGTTGATTTTTGTTCCTTATCCGTTCATCACGTGTATCATTAATCCTAATCCCGCTGCACAAGAATACCGAAAACAGGGAGATCAGCGATTATAGGCTGATTAGTATGTTGCCAGCAGTGTCTACGGCCCTCGAGAGGCTGATGAAGAGGCAAATGACGGACTTTTTCGATGAGTTTCGTCTTCTCCATCTCTTCCAGTCAGGTTTCCGTTCTAACCACGGAACGGTAACGGCTTTGTTGAAGATTACGCACGACGTTAGGATGAACTTTGACAGCGGGCTGAGTACGGTTTTGCTGCTGCTAGATTTCTCAAAGGCCTTCAATACGGTTAGGCATAATTTGCTCCTTGGTAAGCTAGCATCACATTTTCACTTTTCGACGCCCGCCATTAAGATTATGAGGAGCTACTTGACTGGTAGAAATCAGAAAGTAGTAGCTAGTGGATCTCATTCGGGTTTTCGCGATGTTGTGGCTGGGATTCCACAAGGTTCAGTTCTTGGGCCCCTGTTGTTTTCGGTCTGCATAAATGATCTGCCGCAGGTTGTGAAGCATTCTCAGATCCATCTTTTCGCAGACGATGTCCAATTGTATATGGGCATTCGAAAGGACCGTTTTCGCGAAGACATGGAAAGGATGTCTCAAGATCTTAGTTCGATTTCCTTCTGTGCTGGCGAACGACTTTCCAGAGTTGCGGCTTAATGGTGTTGCGATTGGTTATTCGGACGTTGTTAGGGATCTCGGGATAATGATCGATGATCAGTTGAATTGGCGGTCGCACGCTCAGCATGTGTTCGTGAAAGGTTTCGCTGGCTGATGTTGCCTGTGGCGGGTTCTTCCTCGGGTCACTAAGCTTTTGCTGGTGAAATCGCTCTTTCTGCCTAACTTTAGCTACAACTCGCTGGTCTTGGGCAGGCTCCAATCATCAACGAAAGAGATTTTGCTGAAATCGTTTAATCGGTGTGACCTTTTTAGTTATTTTGACTACCTATCTTGATGTTGCACAAAACAGTTTTGACAAAAGAACCTGAGTACGTGTACGAGCTTTTAACCCCTGCTTCCAATGGGAGGACTTTCAATATGCTTCTGCCGAGAGTTGGGTCCGATGTTTTGTCTAGATCGTTTTTTGTCATCGGAGTCTCGATTCATTACCTTCCCAGATTAAGAGGAGGAGGAATCTTATGCCTAAACATAGGGAAATTCGGACATTCACAAATAATGTGGTAGCCCGTTTTCTTACCAAAACCACAGGTGCATTTGGCATAAGTACCCATTTTAGCCAAGTGACTCTTCCATCTACAGTGTCCGGTGATCGCTCCTACAATCCAATTCCGGTCCATGTGCAACAGTTAATTCGTTCATCCGATCGGCCACTCGGAAGAATTTTTTCGTGTGTACCCTTCCCTCATAAGCGTGCCTCTGACCACGTCCAACCCTTAAAGCATTGTCGCATAGTGACTGAGATACGGAAATGAACGACCCCGGTCCGTGGTTGACAGATTTACAACCCAGCTTCGCTACCTCATCTGCTTTTTCACATCCGTCTATTCCACAGTACATTTGCAACGGTTAATCGGAATAGTCGCGAACAGAGGTGGTCAGTAGATATTGTATACACGCACTTATGTCTAAAGATACAATGTCGAATCAACGCGTTTGCTTACACCTATTTCGAATTTGAAAGAAGTGAAAAATACAAACAAATGGTGTAAGAAACTATTTTTGCCAGTTTCTGAAGAAAAGTTATGTTTTATCTTCTCTGAAAATAACATAAGAAATTTCATTTCATCGTCGCTTAGCACATTTTCATGGAGAAGAAAAATTGTTACAAATAGAGGCCTCGTTTAGGCAACACCACTTAACAAGTTTATGATGATATGATGATAATTGTCTCATTTCAGACACAAGCACTGGCCCTTATTTGCTCCAAATCGCCTGTTAAGGATCACACAGAAACCGTAACCGATCGTGAGAAAGAATCAAATGGTGTGGAAGATTGTAGCGCAAAGAATCGATCGCATCAAAGTAATGGCAACATTGAGTCAAGTCAAACGAACTCATCGACAACACCAGGTGAAAGTAGAGAAACTGCTGTCAATTTAAAATTACGTTCAAATTTGAACTCACCGAGTGAAAACGGCATTTCGTCGACATTTATGTTAGAAAAAGGTGCCTCGTCACCAACCAATGAACGGAAAGGATTTGACTTTTCCAAAGTTAATGGTAAGTCCCCCTTTTTTTTTAAAAAAAACCATTCCGTGTTTCAAAAATAAATTTATATTTAGAAAAAATTTTTGATGTGAATTTATAACTTTCATAAACCGTTTGTTGCCTTTTACGTAAAATATGAGAGATTAGCAGAGAGTCTCTAATTCGTATTTGCGTGCTTTGTATTTACAACTGACTGATGGTATTTATATTATAATTCTCATTTCGTATTAATTTTAATGATTTATAGAATAATAATAATCTCAAACGATATTCCTAATGCAGATATATTTCATATCACATCTTGTGCTTGGTGGAAGACGTATTTGATATCTTAGTATAATCACAGATTTTCTATAATGTTAGTTATGTAATACACTCGTATTCTTATATATCCATGCGAACTCAATGAAAACAACCAGAATTAAATCTCATACTAATTAGAATGGATAAGCTGCTTCGACTTAAAGATCTCACTCCCCAACACAAAACGCAAATTCTATTTATGTACAGGATATTCGACTAACAAGCTATCTTATAGCAAATATATTATAGTACGTGCCATTGTGTGTGGAGGTATGCCTGCCTATACGGTTGTATGAAATATCATGCAATATGCCTCCTTATCCAGCAGAAGAAGGTAAACGTTTATCTACTGGCAGAGATATGAAATGATATCATTATGCTTGGTAATCCGCTCTTAATATATGACTGAAAGAGAAATTTCGGTAGAGATTTAATGTTCATGTATTTTTAACATAAAATTAAATTCGAATTCAGTTCGCTTTATTTTTTTTAATGTTGGGAAACGAGAGGCACTAGCCTATGACAGTTCCTTCTTGAGTTTGTAATGCATCACCGTTCCGCTGCTGTAACACGCAACAAATATATTTCACAGGAGTCTAAAGGCAACAGATAAAATGGTTTCGAGATTTTAGTAAAAAGTTTCTAGCTAGGAACTTGATTCCTCGCAGATATATAAAAAAGGCGTGTGCTAAATGCACTGCAGTTGAAATAGTGTTCTAATAGACTATTTGTACTGCAGTGCAAATAGTGTTCTAATAGACTATTTGCACTTCAGTGCAAACAGTGTTCTAATAGAGCATTTGATAATTTCTATTATTTCTTGATTATTTCTGAGGGACCGTCCATAAAGGAAGTCCGTTTGAGGGGGGGAGGGGGGGGGGTTCCTTAAAAGCGGACAAAATGGGACAGGGTGAGGGGGGTAAAATGCATTTTGGACCTCCACTTTTTTTTATCACTTTAATGAACTGAAGAAAAAATTATTTGAAAATTTACAATAATGCAGTTTCGTTATCTTCAAAATATTTCGCAATTACTAGAGTATAGTCGGCAAAGGTCAACCGACCGTCAAATATGTTTTGATCTATTGTTTTTCTGTCAGCGTGTAGATGAGCACACGAGCACACGAGCATTAATTTGTTTGTTGTATAGAGACGAATGTAAACGTTAACGAAATGGAAGACGCTGAGTAGCATCTTCAGGATGATCTAAATTTGGAAGGTGCGTAGAGATCCCAGATGAAACTTTTGCTTTGGGAAACATTGTAATATCCGACTAGTCTGCACTGTGAGTGGCAGAGCCTATTTTCGTGAAACAATTTCACGAATCTCACGAAGAGTTGACGATATTCTCGAAAAAAAATCCGTCAATTTGCGGACGTCCTTTATGGACGGCCCCTGATGGAAATTTGGTTTTGGGTGCCGAGAAAAGGACAATGAAGAAAATATCGACATCATTGAATATGAAAGTTTCTATTATAAGCAATGTTGTTGTTTTTCTCAAAACTTAAATCATATTAACATACATTATTCGATCGTGGTATTCGTTTCCCGGAATTTCACGTGACATTTTGTAGAAGGAAAAGCTAGTTCCTCAATCACTAAAAGCTAGTTCTTCACGTGACATTTTCTTGAAGGAAAAGCTACTTCTTCACGTGACAATTTTTCAAAAGGAAAAGCTTTTTTCACGTGACATTTTGTAGAAGGGAAAGCTAGTGCTTCACGTCACATTTTGTAGAAGGAAAAGCTAGTTCTTCACATCACGTTTTGTAGAAGGAAAAGCTAGTGCTTCACGTTTCATTTTGTACATCGAAAAGCAAGTTCTTCACGTGACATTTTCTACAAGGAAAAGCTAGTTCTTCACGTGACATTTTGTAGAAGAAAAGCTAGTTCTTCAATCACATTTTGTAGAAGGAAAAGCTAGCTCTTCTCGTGACATTTTCTAGAAGGAAAAGCTAGTTCTTCACGTGACATTTTGTAGAAGGAAAGCTATGACATTTTGTAGAAGAAAAGCTAGTTCTTCAATCACATTTTGTAGAAGGAAAAGCTAGCTCTTCTCGTGACATTTTCTAGAAGGAAAAGCTAGTTCTTCACGTGACATTTTGTAGAAGGAAAAGCTAGTGCTTCACGTCACATTTTGTAGAAGAAAAAGCTACTTCTTCATGTCACATTTTGTAGAGGAAAAAGCTACTTCTTCAAGTCACATTTTGTAGAAGAAAAAGCTACTTCTTCACGTCACATTTTGTAGAAGGAAAAGCTACTTCTTCATGTCACATTTTGCTGAAGAAAAAGCTAATTCGTCACATGACATTTTGTAGAAGAAAAATTTGGTTGTTGACGTCACATTTTGCAGAAGAAAAGCTAGCTCTTCACGTGACATTTTGTAGAAGGAAAAGCTAGTTCTTTACGTGACATTTTGCAGGAGGAAAAGCAAGTTCTTCACGTGACATTTTGTAGAAGGAAAAGCTAGTGCTTCACGTCACATTTTGTTCAAGGAAAACCAAGTTCTTCACGTGAAATTTTCTAGAAGGAAAAGCTAGTTCTGCACATGACATTTTGTACAAGGAAAAGCTAGTTCTTCACGTGACATTTTTGTAGAAGGAAAAGCTAGTGCTTCACGTCACATTTTGAAGAGGAAAAAGCTACTTCTTCATGTCACATTTTGTAGAGGAAAAAGCTACTTCTTCAAGTCACATTTTGTAGAAGAAAAAGCTACTTCTTCACGTCACATTTTGTAGAAGGAAAAGCTACTTCTTCATGTCACATTTTGCTGAAGAAAAAGCTAATTCGTCACATGACATTTTGTAGAAGAAAAATTTGGTTGTTGACGTCACATTTTGCAGAAGAAAAGCTAGCTCTTCACGTGACATTTTGTAGAAGGAAAAGCTAGTTCTTTACGTGACATTTTGCAGGAGGAAAAGCAAGTTCTTCACGTGACATTTTGTAGAAGGAAAAGCTAGTGCTTCACGTCACATTTTGTTCAAGGAAAACCAAGTTCTTCACGTGAAATTTTCTAGAAGGAAAAGCTAGTTCTGCACATGACATTTTGTACAAGGAAAAGCTAGTTCTTCACGTGACATTTTTGTAGAAGGAAAAGCTAGTGCTTCACGTCACATTTTGAAGAGGAAAAAGCTACTTCTTAATGTCACATTTTGTAGAAGGAAAAGCTAGTGCTTCACGTCACATTTTGTAGAAGAAAAAGCTACTTCTTCATGTCACATTTTGTAGAAGAAAAAGCTACTTCCTCACTTCACATTTCACACTTCACAGGATAAAGCTAGTTCTTCATGTCACATTTTGCTGTAAAAAAAGCTAATTCGTCACATGACATTTTGTAGAAGGAAAAGCAAGTTCTTCATTTGTACCCATTGTAGAAGGAAAAAATAAATTGTGTTGGTGGAAGAAAAAAGCCATTAGCTTATAAAAAAATCTATCAGTAAACAATTAAGTTATTCTATTAGAACACTATTTGCACTGAAGTGCAAATAGTCTATTAGAACACTATTTGCACTGAAGTGCAAATAGTCTATTAGAACACTATTTTCACTGAAGTGCAGATAGTCTATTAGAACACTATTTGCACTGAAGTGCACTTAGTCATTCCGTATAAAAAAACCGCGGCCTAAATAACTTCCCTGGTACACTGAAAAAAAGAAAACTTTACTATACGTCGGGTATGTAAATTAACCACACGGTACGTATAGTTAACTTCTCATAAGTTAGCATACATATGAGACGTAAGTTAACGTGAGTCATTTAAAATTTTGCTTTTAATCATATGCCCAGCGTATATTGTTAACCGCTTACACGTGTGATGTTACTGTTGTACATGTGGTATGCATAGTACATTGGAAACGTATTGTAACAGAAATAGTTTTTACAGAAGAGATTACGTCATATAGCAGCATTGGTAACGTTGTAGAGTGAAGTTGGGATTAGGACTTGGATGGGGGACCGCTTGAGTTGAAAAAAGGTTTGATAAATTTTTTTCCAAAATTGAATTCTGAGTACAAGTACTCTTGAACGCAATAAAAGTACAATATTTTTAGCACACATTGTGATGGTATCGTTATCATACATGCCAGGCGTTTTTCTATACAGACCATGAAACACAGATCCTTTGTTTCTTAGCCCGGTCAACATACAAATTACTCAAACCTTCCCGTTCCAACTAGGAACCTGTCCAGAGCAACAACTCCTAGTTTCATGGCCTCTAAAGATATTCTCAGTCTCAAAGAACAAAACTTAGGGCATTTACAAATCACGTGGATGCCGGTTTCCTCTCCGAAGCAGCAGGAACAACTAAGGTGACTTAATAGCCCCATCTTTGCTAGATGTTTTTTCAGCTCACAGTGTTCGGTAATCGCTTCCACTAGTCTCCTTATGGTGGTGTCTCTTATAAAAGGCCTCTGTCTGTTGGAGTTCTGTTACATGAAAATGTTCTAAACGACGATGAAATAACGAGTTCAGGCACTAGACCGGTCCTTTGTCCAGTGCCTGAACTCCTTATCATATCGTCGTCTAGAACATTTTCATGGAGAAAAATTGCAACAAACCAAGGTCTGCATTTCAAGTTGTGCAGCCTGGTGCCAAAAAAGTTTCTGTGAAAATGCTGGAGTGGAAAACGAGTACATTACTATGCATTCGGTTCCAACTCGGCACCAGGCTGCCTACTTGAGAAGTTTAAGTAACAGTGAAGAACGTAGCCTGGTGCCAAAAAACTGTTAATGTCATCGAAACCGCAGTTACAAATATTACACGCACCAGGCTGCGTACTCAACATATTCTACTGTCAACATAGAGGGCAGCAGCAGCCTGGTGCCAAAATGAAATTTATATGACGTATAACATTTCTTATTGCCGCAACAATAACTTCAACAGATTTTCGGCGGTAACGGAGAAGTTCGCTCCCAGCGCGATTCACAATAGAACATTTTCCTTATACGAAATGTCATATTGTGAATGACGCTGGCCCGAAATTCCTAGTAGCCTTTTCGGCACCAGCCTGACTTCTATAAGGCTTCTAATACTTTTCAAGTACACAGCCCGGTGCCGAGTCAGAACCAAGTGAACATTTATGTACTCGTTTTATTGTTTCATCATTTAGAAGCAAATTTCTTACCGCCATACTTCTAGAGATATGCGTCATCACTCACAATTCAAGAAGTTGCTTTATCCCGAGATTTGGCAACTTTTCCCTAAAACCTTGAAACACGTGTTCTCTACAATTTTGCCTTTGGAAGCAGTTTCTTACTTCTATAGATCCAGAGATATGAGTCATCCCTCTTAATATTATAAGTGACTAAATCCCGGGATTAGGTAATTTTTCCTCAAAATCCTGAAACACGTGTTCTCTAAAATTGTGTTGTCTACAACTTTGCCTTTGGAACGAACTTTCTAACTCTCATAGTTGTAGAGATATGGGTCATCCCTCCCAAATTTAGAAGTGGTCAAATTCCAGGATTTTCCTTAAAAAACATTTTTCCTTAAAACCTTGAAACACTTGTTCCGTAAAATTTTATTTTCTACAACTTTGCCTTTGACAGAGAATCTCCATATTTCATAGTTAAGGAAATATAGACGAAAAACCCACTGGTTTCGCATATGGCCAAGAAGCTTAATTTCGTCCATTCCATTGGTACCAGTGCTCAGGCAGATTCCCATAAAAAAATTACCAGTTTTCTAAGATCAAACGCTTTAATTTGAAACCGAAATGAAAGATTTCCGTGCTCTATTTGCTGAGATATTTGTGAAGAAGTTTCACCGACGCTCCAAAATCCTTGTCCGACTTCGACTTCTTCGACCTCCACTTCTTCGACCATATCTTCGGAACTACTTGACCGATTTTGCTCACCTTCGAACTTGAATCATGGTAGGAAAAGTGTTTGGGGTAATCGCTCGAGCCGTTTGGAAAAAAGTGGGGACGGGCGGACGGACATTTTTTTTATATACTGATTCGTCATCACTAGACGATAATAAATATATCTCTCCACCACATACCACGATCTTTCCCATGTTACAATAGAGTTGTGTGTAGTAAACGTATAGGAACTTTGTACTTTGTACGGGTCCAAAAAGGGTACCCAAACATACAACGATTGTGGAAGTCTTTTCTGTGGAGAGTTCACACATGTAATTGAAACTTCCCATGAAAAGTCGACTGTGGGAGGGATCTGATATGGAGAAATGCCGGAATGTTTCGAGCTTGTAATAAGTTCCTCTTTCGATTTCAGGTTCAATTTTTTGGTTACCATTTTTTTGAATTTTTTTTTTACTTGAGGACCACCGTGTCCAGTATAGGGAATGTAACTTCCAAAACCGGAAACCAGTAACCTCAATTTCGAAAACCGGGTTTCACTCGAAATTATTAGTTTTGTTTTGTTGCAAATTTAAAGAAAATCTCTTTATTAAAACAGCCAATGAGCTCGTCGGTCATAAATTTCAAGATTTAGGATATTTCATCAAATTTAGAAACATATCTGAGAGATTTTTTGTGAGAAACTTTCCTAAACGAATATATGGCTTTTGAATTTCTTAATCTCTCTCTGTTAGTAAACTCTGTCAGGCTAAAAGGAAAAAAGTGGTGGTTCGGAAATTTCGTGTGGGAAAATTCAGGGACGAGGAAGTTAAGTCTCGCTTTATGTCAAAATTCAGCGAAGCTTTCGAAAGGCTTCCTCCGGACTGCG
>CM055404.1:53756891-53778846 GCA_029228625.1 Pseudolycoriella hygida | reverse complement strand
GGGGGGGTATGGAAAATCGTACGTACACGACAGGGGGAGTCTCAAAATTAGTACGGAAGCGTACAATGGGGGGGAGGGGGTCAAAAACATAAAAAAAAATTGGGTACGTAATTTCTGCATGACCCCATAGGGACAAAGAAACACAGTTTGCGCCCGCGTTGGATAGTTGCAGAAGTAAATATTTGCAATTTTCTTTAAAGAAAGAGGTTTAAATTTACAAAAAGTTTCATTGAGGGGCCCACTATCGGGAACAGTTCTCAAGCTTACCCTCCATTTATTTGAAATTTGAACGCACGTCACTCGAAAAAATCCCAGCGACGACGTCGGCTTATACGAAATTTCACAGCGAAGTGCAAAAGTTGACAAGCGCACCATTTTCTGGGCCGTCGAGCTAAGGCCGTTTAAGTAGTTTTTGGTCTTTTGTACATAACTCAAGCAAATCTTTTCCAATTTTCGAAAATTTGTTTGAAAGGTCTGGGCATGCCTGACAATTAATGGAAGAAATTTTTTTTAGTTTTGAGCTTTTGGACTCAGACAGGGCCCTAAAACTGAATCTCTACTAGGGCCCAACGTGTTTTTTCTACATAAATCGGGTAAATCTTATCCGATTTTCGAAACATTTTTTTTGCTAAGAAAATTGATTACAGGATTAGACCAAAACGGACGAAAACTTTTGAAGTTACGGTCGAAAAAGTGGTGAAAAACGTGGTTTTTTGAAGGTTGGTGGAACTTTTTCACTTATTACTCTGCGAAATTAGAACTGAAATCGCACTTGAAGATTATAAATAAAAGATATGGACATCAGAAAATCACGAAAAATAAATTAGTGGAAATCTGTTGAGTGGTTCGGGGTTGTTTGTGGTTTTTTTTTTTAATATTCCTGTACGAATGGGTCAGAGGCCTTTCCTAAGTGCTCTAGGTCTTTTCTAAAATTTGTACTTATTGTAAGGGTTTGGAGAGGTTTTTAGCGTCGTTGCTTCGTACGGTTTTTTCAATATTCCTCTTTCGGCAATTTCCAAACCAATTTAATGTCGACGTAATTTTATACACTTGGGAGTTACGGTAATATTTACTTAGATACTTTCGATACTTTTTGCCATATCTATTCTGATACGTACGGGTCCACTGAACATGTTTATAGTGGAAACCAGAACAAACAAAATATCTCTCGGCAGGCCCGTATCTAGGGGGGGGGGGTAGAAGGGGCCCCCTGAAAATCTCTGAGCCCCCCTGATATTTTGAAAACTATATGGACATATGGACTATGGACATAATTTTTTAGACCCGTAAGAAGAACGAAGTTCTTCGAAAAGGGGTCTTATGCGTTTACCACGGCGTTTGTGACCTGTCGAATTTCGACTTGGGATTAGGGGGAGAGCATCGATCATGGTCCTTAGATGACGAATCAACAATAACAAAATGTCCGTCCAGACGATAACTCGAGTAAAACTCAACCGATTTTCGAAAACTTTTTTCTCCCTGAAAGGTGATCGAAAAATCTTTTTTGGGATTGAATCTGGGCACTGTCGGCCTAACTCGAGTAAATATTTTCCGATTTTCATAATTTTTTTTTGTTTGAACGACCCGGGCATAGCCGACCATTTATGGAAGAAAGTTTTTTCAACTTGAGTCCTTGGACTTAGCTAGGGCACTAAAAACGAGTCTCTGCTAGAGCCCCACGTGTTTTTTGTACATACCTCGAGTAAATCTTTTCCGATTTTCAAATTTTTTTTTGTTTGAAAGATCTGGGCATGGCCGACGATTTGTGGAAAAAACATTTTTCGATTTGAGTCTTTGAACTTAGCTAGGGTACTACAAACGAGTCTTTGTTAGGGCCCTACGTGTTTTTTGTACGTAACTCGAGTAAATCTCTTCCGATTTTCAAAAACTTTTTTTTGTTTGAAAGATCTCGGCACGGTCGACAATTTATGGAAGAACTTTTGCCTGTGCTTAGGGCTCAAGTGGGCTTCATGTCGGTCCCAAGGTCGGCCCTAACCAAAAAAAATGTTTTTTGCTATGTTGCAGAGCAAATTGAGGGAAACATTTTTATCAATGGAAGTATGTGTCCGTGGCCTCTACTTAGGGCCCAAGGTCAGTACTAAGGTCGGTCCTTGCCTATAAAATGGTTTTTTGCTATGTTGTAGACAAAATTGAGGAAAACATTTTTTTCTATTTGGCGGTCAATTTTGTACTTTCGGAAAGGTTTTTTACACCGTTTCTTCGGACGGGTTTTTCAATATTGCCTTATGGGCAATTTCCAATACAGTCTAATGTGAACGCAATATTTACTTAAATACGTTCCAGTCTTTTCGTAACATCAACTCTGTTTGCCGCCTCTATTTTGATACGTACGGGTCCCCTGCATATATGTTTTCGCACACTTTCGTAAGCCAAACTCCTCTCAGAATTTCGATTGCGGCGCATTCAAACGATACATTTACATCAACTACTGATAAATATTTTCCAACAAGCCCAATCGCTCTTGGGATTTACGATCGAAGATTTTGTAATTCTGGCGAGAAATGAGTCATTTTAAAGCTGCGCTGCGCTCGCGATTCATAATTTCTTTAGCAATAGCAACAATTTTCCCGCCTGATGAGAGAACGTTAGTTTCAGGCTTTTCCTGAAACGTTTAAAAAATTCATATTTTCTGTGGCATTTAAGGGGGGCGGCCCAGCCCCCCCCTGTCAAGTCACTCTGGCTACGGCCCTGTGGCTCGGAGACTGCTGCCAAATTGAGATAAAGAAAATAGAAATGAAAACGTCATTTCAAAATGAGAAGAGAAATTCAAACTATGCAATCCTCTCTCAATTATTTTCATTCATAAATGTTTGACAGCAGAGACAAGTTAAAACGAAACTGATCTGCTATCTGAAACTCCCTTATAGATCTGTGTCGAATAGCGGTTCGGAGATGTCACTTTGACACTATTTCACAAAGTAGAAACACCATAACCTAAAATATATATGGAATCATGAAGAATTTTTAGATTATGGTCATTCTACTTTGTGAAATTTGACAGCTCAATTGACATCAGGGCCTATTTTTGGGCCAAAAATTTCAAAATTTTCCAAATAATAATTTGGAAACTATTTGGAAAATTTGAAAAAACGATTTTCCAAAAATAGGTCGTGAATGACGTTGACATAGATCTGTTATGAATTTCGACATTTATACTTTATATTTTACTTTGCTAAAAGCGTGGAATTTTTTACTTTTGGTTTTTCTGTGTTGTTCGTTTGCGTATCAGCCTTTTTCGATGTTTGATTGACTTATAGAGGAGTGACGTGTCGCTGCAAACTGTGTTCAATATGAAGAGAGCGCTGTTTGATGCGTGAAAAATTCCAACTAACCAATTCGTATTTAAAGTATCGAGTTTCTTAAGAGCGAATCATTTAAAAGCTCGGACACCATACCATTTAGTTTAGACACAACCACATGCCTATTGCCATCTATACTGTTTAGCGAAATTTCGAAGGTATCTGAGACACCAACCGTCGTATACTCGAAATTGATTCAAATTTTGAAAGGCATTTTACCCGCGCTTTTTTTGTGCTTAAGCGTGTCTGGAATCTTCGTATTTATGGAGATTTTTGGAAGTGTTCAAGCGCAAATTTCATTGAATTTACATGGGGTGTCCGAACTTTTAAATAGATGCCTCTTAAGAAAATCGTATGGCCTACCATCTGTTTTATGGACGTTAGAGCGTTCTCTCACGTGATATTTTAACCTACTCCTTTACAACAGAATGCATATATTTTTTACTAATAAGTTAGAAGGTGAATGGGGAAGAAAACATCAACAAACCGATAGAAGCGAAACAAATATACCTGTTGTCTCTGATCACAATTTATGTACCCCAATGAATAATGTGAATTACAGACTTTAAGGGGCTTTACAATTCGCAGAATTCCAATAATTAATTAAAGGTCATTTCTGTCGCAATAATTAAAATACGAAATGTATGTCATGGGCAGCAATTATATTTGAAAGCAACCATTGAATCAGTCCATACATAAAGGATTTTTTTCCTGTTTAATAACTGAATTGCATAATCCGTCAGCCTCGCTAATGCTCTAATTCCTATTATGTGTTAATCCTGAACAACAGGATGTATTTTGTTTTGTATGTATGTTACATGTTATACATACGACGGCGTATTCGAATGACATACACATTCATCCATCGGTACCTCATCGTATAGTTTAATTCCAGTATTTCAGCATGAACGTATGTAACGTATGAATGAATATGGGGTTGAATTTTGCTACAGAAGGCCTGATATATTCGTGTTATATTTATCCAGTATATAACAAACGGCCATACAAAACAGTGGGATTAGGATATTACTTACGCAAGTTACATGTGTAGTATATGTAGCTGTAGCATAAAATCCGATTTCGGATTATCCGATGGCAATGTATATACATGAAGAGGATTTTATCTACATTAAAATATTTTGCGGATTAAGGATTAAATGGGAAACAAAAAATTAATTAATAAAATGAAGAATTTAGAGTATTAAAAAAATGTTATAATAACGTCAAACCTCCGCTCAAACAGAACATTTATTCTGCGTATAGAATGTAAAAGGAATTGTTTTCCATTAAAAAATTTGTCGAATAATTTGTGCACTGTTATGAGTTAATTGTAAAATGTTATCCCTGGGGTCCCACTCAAAAAAAGTACTCTGTTAAGAATTTTAATTGGTTAATTCGTCACGTCATCTTTTCAACTAATTAAAATTCTTAAGCATTTATAAACAAACCTTTCTGTTCGACGCTCTTATCATCATCGGAAAAAATCCGCGCCACGCACAGTCTCAGTTTCATTTCTTATATGATGAAGCTCTTCTTTTTGCTAGAAATAGTAACGAACGTTGTTCTAGTGCCCGAATTCTCAATGAGTGAACCATCCCACCCTCTACCCGTTCCTTTGGTTGTATTCTCACTTATTAAATCTGAGGGTTGGTTTTCCAAAATTCTTACCCTAAATTAGTCCACATTCTTGTGTGGCTGATTATCATTAAGAGTCAATTTGCGAATTCTTTGAATACTTTCTATGAAACTCGAATACAGCATATCAGCGATTTTTTTTGATCATTCGAGCAGGAGCTATCCTAGAAGTCCGTAGAAAAACATTTTTCTGCTAGCGACCCTAGCGATCACATCTGATGAGCGATAAGAAAAATAGTCTGGGTGTCGAAAAGCAATTTTATTTAAAATTTCTGCAAAGATCTCATTGATACGAAAAATTTGGATGCCTATTTGCTGAAGGTGAAGGTGTCTGAGGGCCCGGAACAAATTATAGTTTAAAAAAATAGAAATTTTCAAAATACGCCAAGAGTAGGAATTTTAACCGCGGGGAAGCCATTTGAGGGTTGGTGGTCAGCGCGCAATACCTAACAGTTCTCAATCTATTCCTTTAGATCACGCATTTTCTTCATCTTTCAAATGACCTCAAACACCGATATGCACATACGATTGAAATTGCATTTTTGTAGAGTCTTAGAATGAGTACAGCTCTTGCTACTCTGCTGTAGAATCACCTAAAATCACCTAAACCACCAAAAATTTTCTTATTTTCCGAAATTTTATTTGCAAATATATTTTTTACTCATTCTATTCAAGAATGAAAATTTCGGAAAAAAAATATTTTGTAATGACATATGGTTCTAGGTGATTCTACGGCAGAGTAGCAAACCTGTACCCACTAAAAGACTGTCCAAAAATGCAATTTTTACCGTACATATCGGTGTCGGGGGTTATTTGAAAGGAGAAGGAGTAACGCATTCGAAAAAAATATTTTGAGAACTGGTATTAGTGCATTCGCTCTAAAGTTGGACATTTGTCATAGAAGTTTAAAGTGTTACTTTCTCCATTAGTTTTCGTAACCTTACAGCCTTGTCATCGTTGCGTTATAACTTCAGAAATACTAACGTATTACTGCAAATTATTTAGAAACATAACCAAAGACTCTTATGTATCAGAATAGATGTGACAAACAGAATAGATGCGGCAAATAGAATAAATCTTGTAAAAAGACTCGAACGTATCTTAATATAGTAATAAGCAAACAATCCAACGTTATATGTTCTTTTATAACTATAAGAATTTCAAAGATCCATAGAAATTAGAAGTGGTCATATCCCTGGATTGTGGCATTTTTACCCAAAATCCTGAGACACGCGTTCGCTAAAATGTTATGCTCTACAGTTTTGCCTTTGAAGTAACTTTGTACCCATTAGGGATCGCCCATTAAAGACGTCCAAATTTATGGACGGACCGACTTTTTCAAAATACAGACAGATTAGGACAGGGGATGGACCCACATTTACAGAATTCAGACGTCCTTTTAAGTTTCTGTTAAAAATAAAAAAGCACTAGCGGGTATTCAAAACCGATAACACACATTCAATTCAATTCGTATATATTCATGTAAATATCATTTGTTACATCATCTTAGTCCCATTATGTAAACATTTCAAAGGGACAAAAAATATCAGTTAGTTAACAAAAAAATCAGTATAGCAAAATCAGTTGAAAAATATTAAAAATCAAAAATATCAAAAACAATATAAAAACATAACCAAAGACCCGTACGTATCAGAATAGATGTGGCAAATAGAATAAATGTTGCGAAAAGACTCGAACGTATCTTAATATAGTAATAAGCAAACAATCCAACGTTTTATGTTCTTTTATAACTATAAGAATTTCAAAGATCCATAGAAATTACCCAATGTAATGTCAAAGGCCCTACCGAAGTACGTCTCAGACCATTCAAATCTAGAAAAACTTATATCCAAGGACTAAGTCATTTTCCCCTAAAAGCCTGAAACACGTGTTCTCCAAAATTTTATTCTCTACAACTTTGTCTTTGGAAGCAACTTTCTACCTCTCATAGTTCTGGAGATTTGGGTCATCCTGCCCAATTATGGAAGTGGACATATACCAGAATCGGGCCATATTTCCCCAAAATCCTGAATCACGTTTTCACTTAAATCTGATTCTCTACAGCTTTGCCTTTGACAGTAAATCTCCATATTGCATAGTTAAGGAAATATAGACGCAAAACTGTTTTCGTATATGGCCAAGAATCTCAATTTCGTCCATTCCATTGGTCCCAGTGCCCAGACCCCTGTACCGATTCCCAGTTTTCCCAGTTTTGTGACATCAAATGCTTTCATTTGACACCAAAATGAGCAATTTCCGTGCTATACTTACTGAGGTATTTGCGAAAAAGCTTCACCGACCTTCGAAAAACCATGTTTTTGGTCACTTTCTCGACCATATCTCCGGAACCGCGCAATCGATTTTGCTCATCTTCGAACTTAAATCATGGGAGGCAGGGAAAAAACAGTTTGGAAAAAAAGTGGAGACGGACGGACGAACGGACATTTTTTTTATTAATGATTCGTCATATTTAGACGATAATAAATGCATTCCCCAACTGTCACCTCGATATTTCCCATGTTACATTAAAATTGTTTGTAGTAAACGTATAGGACCTTCGTACTTCGTACGGGTCCAACAACGTTTGTTGTGACAATCAATCATTGGAGGGGGAAGCATAAAACTCAGAACAAAAAATGAAGTGCAGTCTACATCCGCAAAAAAAACTCTTATAGAGGTGGTGTGACGCATGGTGCGTCTAAGGTTGACGCATGAAGCATCTAAGGTAAAATTATTTTCTTCCAGTTACAAATGTTCTGAAATCAGAGGGGGGAGACGCATTAAGCTTCGATTCACACAGAAAATTTTTAAACAAAATTACGTTGAGTTCAAAAAATTGCGTCACAAATGCCAGACCCACCAGCGGAATAATTTTTCAGAACTTTCAGTTTTTGCGCTGCAAAAATTTGACTTTTATTTCT
The DNA here is from genome assembly GCA_029228625.1 of Pseudolycoriella hygida. Taxonomy (NCBI): domain Eukaryota; kingdom Metazoa; phylum Arthropoda; class Insecta; order Diptera; family Sciaridae; genus Pseudolycoriella; species Pseudolycoriella hygida. The sequence goes on along the minus strand of CM055404.1, from coordinate 53,770,970 downwards.
TATTACATCGTTCAGGGTAAATTTAAATTTTTGCGTGTAAAAACTGAAAGTTCTGAAAAATTATTCCGCTGGTGGAACTGGCATTTGTGACGCATTTTTTGAACTCAACGTAATTTTGTTTACAAATTTTCTTTGCGAATCGAAGCTTAATGCATCACCCCCTCTGATTTCAGAACTTTTGTAACTGGAAGAAAATAGTTTTACCTTAGATGCTTTATGCGTCACCCTTTTCTGATTTCAGAATTTTTGTAAGCAGAAATAAAGACTTGCGTCACACCATCTCTGTAAGAGGTTTTTTTGCGGATATCAGTACTTTTGTAAGTTTGTAGGTAACTTTCTAGCTGCCATAGATCTAGAGGTATGAATCATCGCTCTGGATTCTTGAAGTGGCGTTATCCCGGGATTAGGTCATATTTTCTCAAAACTATGAAACACGTGTTCGCTTAAATATAATACAACTTCGTCTTTGGAACCAACTTTCTAAATCTCATAGTTCTGGAGATTTGGTTCATCCTGCCTAATTATGGAAGGCTGCTGTGGCCAGGTGTTAGCACTGACCAACTACATTGAGCTGGGGTTCGAAAACAACATGAAAACCGGAGTCGTTCTCCTCGATTTATCAGCAGCATATGACACGGTGTGGAAATGTGGACTTCTAATGAAACTGAGCGAAGAGATCCCATGCCGCAAGACTTTGTCACTGCTAACAAACATGCTGAGCGATAGAACCTTCCAGGTGCTAATCAACGGAAAATACAGTAGAAAACGGACCCTCAATAATGGACTTCCGCAAGGGTCAGTCTTGTCATGCATTTGGTACTGCCTGTACACTAGCGACATTCCGAAGCTACATTGACGACAATTCATTTATGCCGATGCTTTAGCGTACCGAGCAAAGACATTTAAAGAACTCGAGAACGTGCTGAATATGGATATCGAAGTGCTCTCAAAATACTTTACGGATTGGCGACTAAAACCAAACACCGGAAAAACTGTGCATTGCATTTTCCATTTGAACAATCGTCAGGCAAACCGTAAATTAAACCTGAAATTGAACGGAGAAACAGTTGAATACGAGAAAACACCCACCTACCTTGGTGTTGTGCTGGACAGAAGTTTGACTTACAAATACCACGCTGAAAAAGTCAAAAGTAAACTGAGATCCAGTGTAAATTTGATCCAAAAGTTAACTGGTACTTCATGTGGATGCACAGCAAAAACACTAAGAATAACCACGCAAGGGTTGATTTTGTCGGTAGCAGACTTTTGTGCTCCAGCATGGATGATTAACGTAGCGCTGAGAATCATCTGCGGAGCTGTAGATTCAACACCAATTCTCTGGCTGTATGTCATAAGTAACATCGCACCATCACACATTAGAAGGCAAGAAATCGCATTAAAAGAATGTCGGAAAATCGAAATAAATGACGATCTACCGATCCATGACGATTTCTCATCTGCACCAAATACCCTACGGCTTAAGTCAAGAAAACCATTCTGGGTGTTTTACCATAACGCCGCTGTACTACCTGATCTGAAAAGCCGATGGCAACAATGGTGGCAAGATGCAACGGTACAGAACAAAGACCTGGTCGCAGACCCTTCAGTTGAATTAGATGGCACAGATCTATCGCGGCGCACATGGCTGAGAGTAAACCGTTTTACAACCGGACACGGATGTTGTGCCTACTCTCTGCACAGGTGGAAATTCAAAGATTCTGCTCTGTGCGAATGTGCGGAAATTCAAACGATGACACACATAATCGAAACCTGCCGAATACACCGTTTCAATGGAAAGTTAGAGGATCTCCATAAATTAACACCGGAAGCTCGTGCATGGGTAGAGAATCTAAAGGTTAATATTTAAGATAGGTATCGGTGCCCGCTCAGTGATCGACTAAGTCGAATCGATTTCTTTTTTTTTGTTTTTGATGATGCTGGCGAGGAGAAAATTAGTTAACGAAGTTATCAAATTGTAACAAACTATTTTTTAAAGTCATTGGTATAAATAAATTAAATGGAAGGGGCCATATACCAGGATTGGGCCATATTTCTCCAAAACCCTGAAACATGTGTTCGCTTAAATTTAATTCTCTACAACTTTGCCTTTGGAACCAACTTTCGTGCTCTCATAGTTCAGGAGATCTGGGTCATCCTGCCAAAAATTGCCACAAACAAACAAACAAAAAAAGTAAGAAAGAAAGGTTTACCAAATTGACTATTTAAAAATATTCGATTTGGGTCCGTTTCCATACAAAATAGCAATATTGTTTAATTCATATCTCCGGATTGACTGAACCGATTTTAATGAGTAAAAGAGCATTTCGGCCTAAAATCCGTAGAATCCGGGAAAAATATTTTTCGGGGGGGTACGTCGCTCGGGGGGGGGGGGGGGGGAGTCAAAAAGTTTCTGCATATATGTTCCTTACAACAATGATATATACATGCATACATACATGATTAGGTTACTACAAATACTCTCAATATATTTTGAAGATTACAACTTATTATATGCAAGCAAGAAACGTTCGTTATTAAAACCGGGATCTCGGTATTGAGGTGTGGTATTACCGAAGACTGGTATCGTCAAAGCCTTTCCCTATTCGTAAAGTGTTTATTGAAAAACAAAATAAATCGATGCAAATAAAAACCGTCACATTCCCTTTAATTAGCAAAAATGACAACCAAAATTTTTAATTCAATGGATGTGAAAACATTTTCCTGCGGACTAAACTATCGTTTTCAATATTTTCCCATAAAATTTACAAAACCAAAAGATGGAATTTCTTACTATTACTTTAAACCTCTAAATAAGAAACTTGTTCGTTACAAAAGCCTATTAATAAATATTAAAATACTTACATCCAAGAGAGCAGATGAGTTACTCTTGATGAAACAACACTGTAATACCGTCATAACCCCATCATCATCGGAAGCATCATACGAACATGTATTTTAATTTATGTTGTCTTTAAACTACTCTCCCTTAATCGCAACACTTTTCTCAAGTCTTTAAAGTAAAGCTTAATTCTTGTTAGTTCAAAGTTTTAATTCTTGCATTATAAAAGCATGATGGGAAAGTACTTTCTCGAGTAGAAACATTGCGAACAAGAGAATGAGCTTATCTTCATCATCATATATTTCATTAGGTGTATAAAGATAATTTATAAAGGTTTTTATACAAGTGACATGCACTCGGGAATGAATTAAAAAAGAGTACAAATAAAAGATGCATGCAATATTTTTGTCTCAATATTTCGTTCGATTTTACTTAAAATTTTGTTGAATGGATTTTACTTTTCTGAAAAATGTATTTCGTGAGTTTCCACAGCAAATAGACTGTGTATGTACACGAAAATTAAACCCTATAAAATAAACTGAAATCCCCTTATTTTGTCAAGTTTAAGTCTACGTCTACGAGGCAAGAGTTAACACCTTTTTAGTGATAAATGTTTTCAGAAAATGGTATAGTGAGTGAAACTGATGGAGCGAAAAATCCTCTAATCATGAACGGAGACAAGTGTCATATGTTCTCTTGACGGGATATTTTGACTTTTAGTTGTGTCTTGCGAAAATGGGTTTCTTAAGTAATACTTTTCCATCGCTTTGTGTAGTCAATCCAAAGTAAAATTATTTTTGGTTGCATCAGACAAAAATATTAGTTGCAAGTTTTGCTCGTTTATAAAATTCAAATTTGCCAATTATGTTAACAAAGTTTGAGAACTTCATTCATAAAAGTTAAGTGGAAGAGACTTTCTAGAGAGGAGAGTATTGAAAAGAAATGATTTTCATGAAATATAAAACAAATGAGAATGTGGAGGCTAATAAATACTCTATTGAAGAAGCATTCGCTTGACGTTGACCTGCAACGAATCGTCTATTAGCGTAAAAGATAACTAGAAATACAAAAAAATCGGAAAAAATCCGACGACGTTCCCCCTGAAAGTCTCGTACAATGTACAGCAAATCAAAAATCAATTGAAATTTATATAATGATTGGTTGATTGATGTATTTTTGATTGATTCAACACACTCTTCCCAAACCACCGGACGGACGATCTGTCATTTTTAGAACCGTAGGAACAACGAAGTTCTTCGGCTCTGTTGCGTTTGCCACGACGACGTTTTGCCGATACGTCTGTAACCGGTCGATTTGGGGTGGGGGGGGGGGGGGGGAGTCTGCACTCTGCTAGGGCCCTACGTGTTTTTTGTACATAACTCGAGTAAATCTTTTCCGATTTTCAAAAAATTTTTTAATCGAAAGGTGTAGGAATGTATCACATAGGGTGGAGCGTTTTTTGACCTTTAATTTTTTTTCATGTCCCCTGCAAGAAATAAAATCTAGGGGCCCCCACGATTCCGAAAATACCTTTGAAAATTTTTAAAAGTCGAATTTGGGCTCCCCGCCATCGTTCTGAAGAGTTTCGTCGGTTGTGGGTTATTAGGGCTGTTTTATTTTTCAAAATTTTAGATTTCTTTAACTCTATCCCCCTAAAAAGTTTATAATTAGTAAGAAAACATAAAAAAAAAATATTTTGAAAATTTTCAGAGGCGATTTACAGGTTCCGCTGGGCTATTTTTTGCACAAAATATGCTATTTTCCATTATTTTGAAGCATTTACAGTTCCTCCTTTCGAAGCGTGAACTAAAGCGCCTTAAAACTATTCTTCGCAGAAAGCCACTGCTAATACCTTTTCAACGACACCTCACACGTCAAAATTGGTTGAAAATTCAATTTTTGGCGACTATTTGACTGGTGAATTCGAGCTTTACTCACTACACTCAAATCATCGCCAAAAACTGAATTTTCAAACAAATTTTCAAAGCAAATTGAGAGAAACGTTTTTGTCTATGGAAGTATGTGTCTGACGCCTCTTCTAAGGGCCCTGGGTCGGTACTATAGTCAACCATAGCCCAAAACATATGCAAGGGACCCGTACGTAACAGAATAGATGTGGTAAACAGAGTTGCTGTTAAGAAACGACTCGAACGTATATAAGTAAATAATGCCTAATACGTAAGTGTATGAAATTACGTCCACATTAAATTGTATCGGAAATTGCCGAGAGGGCAATATGGAGAAACCCGTCCGAAGCAGCGGTGTAATAAAACCCTTTGAAAAGAACAAAACATACGCCCTAACAGACAAAAACGTTCACTTCAATTTTTTGTACATCATAGCAAAAGCCATTTTTTGGGCTAGGGCCAACCTAGGGCCCTCAGGAGAGACTTCGGTCAAATACTTCCATAGACTCAAAAAATTGCCTTAATTTTCTTCAAAATATAGCGAAAAACCATTTTTTTGTCTAGGGCCGACCCAGTTCCCTAAGTAGAAGCCTCGGACACATACTTTCACAGACAAGAATATTTCCTTTTCCTTCAACGTTGCAGACGTTGCAAAAAAAAAAAATTTTCGGTTAGGGCCCGACCTTGAGCCCAAAGCACGGACACTGGGCCCAAATTTGTTTTTTAATATAATTCGGTAAACGGTTAACTCTCAAATATAAAGACAATCAACAAAATCGGCTGGGATTTACCCGATTTACGTAAACAAATACGTTGGGCCCTAGTAGAAACACAGTTTTAGGGTCCTAATAATAATAATAATTTTAATCTGCCTTACAACCCATGAAGGGTTAGAGGCTAGATCATTGTTTACTAGTTTCGCTGTTTGTGGTTCTACTTTTTGAGATCCTTTCATTACCGGAAAGTTTTACTGTGCCAGTGGTAAGCTGTGCCATCTATGAGATTTAACTAGGAGCGAAACTAGTAGGAGTAGAATACCGGTTCTACCAACAACGCCTTTTCCGGTAAGCCGTACGATGGCACTACAGTCAACTTCACTTGACTTGAACGATTCAATCAGTTTTTGTTTTGTTTACAAATCTAACAATCGGTGCAAAACCGTCTGGGCTGAGTTTCGAACCAACGCACTGACAACTCAATCTCGTAGTAGCAAGCAGACGTGTTAACCGCTGCGCTATCGAGTTGCTAGGGTCCTGGCTGAGTCAAAAGGCTTCTAATCAAAAAAATTTCTTCCATAAAATGTGAGAAATTCCTAGGCCTTTCGATTAAAAAAATTTGAAAATCGAAAGAGATTTACTCGACTTATGTACAAAAAATACGTAGGGCCCTAGCAGAGACTCGTTTTTAGTGCCCTACCTAAGTCCAAGGGCTCAAAACCAAAAAAGTTTCTTCCATAAATGGTCGGATAGGCCCAGACCTTTCAAACAAAAAAGATATGAAAATTGTAAGAGAATTACTCGAGTTATGTACTAAAGATCAAAAACCACTTAAACGGCTCTAGCTCGGCGGCCGTTAGGCCGACAGTGCCCAGATTCAATCCAATAAAAAACATAGAAGGGACCCGTACGTATCAGAATAGATGCGGCAAACAGAGTTGATGTTACGAAAAGACTGGAACGTATTTAAGTGAATATTGCGTTCACATTAGACTGTATTGGACCCTACGTGTTTTTTGTACATAACTCGAGTAAATCTCTTCCGATTTTCAAAAACTTTTTTTTGTTTGAAAGATCTTGGCACGACCGACAACACTAGGCAACAAATATATTAAATTTTGTGTAGCAGTTGTAAAAGCGAAATACGAAGCTCCCTGAATCGGAATCAGGACTCCATTTTCTTCTAGGACGTCTAGATTGAGATATATTCCATTTCAAAATCTTACGTAAACAGTGTTGGTGCGAGAGAGACCAATAAAAATGCACTATACTCTTCTCGCTCGCACCAATTCATTTCCTGTAAGACTTCAAATTGGAATATATCTGAATGTAGACGTCCTAGAAGAAAATGGAGTCCTCATTCTGATTCAGGGAGAAAAACTGTACTAAGCTTTTCGATTTTACAATTGCTACACAAAATTTAATATATTTGTTGTCTAGTGCAATTTATAGAAGAATTTTTCCCTGTGCTTAGGGCTCAAGTGGGCCTCATGTCGGTACTAAGTTCGGCCCTCACATAAAAAAATGTTTTTTGCTATGTTGCAGAGCAAATTGAGGGAAACATTTTTGTCTATGGAAGTATGTATCCGAGGCCTCTACTTAAGGCCCAAAAAATAGTTTTTTGCTATGTTGTAGACAAAATTGAGGAGAACATTTTGCTCTTTTTGGAGGTCAATTTTGTGCGTTCGGAGACCTTTTTTACACCGTTACTTCGGACGGGTTTTTCGAAATTGCCCTACGGGCAATTTCCAATACAGTCTAATGTGAACGCAATATTTACTTAAACACGTTCCAGTCTTTTCGTAACATCAACTCTGTTTGCCGCATCTATTCTGATACGTACGGGTCCCTTCTATGTTTTAGGGCTGTTTTTTGCTTTCTGAGAAAATTTATGCATGTACTTTAGTGTCGGAGGCGAAAATTTTTAATATATGAAAATTCTGATTTGTTTTTATTATGATCGGGTAAGGTACGGGCCATTAAAACGGAATTGGCCCTCAAGCACTGACATGGTCATTTTACAAATTTTGGACAATTTTTTTACAATCGGGCTTCCTTAAGAAGTAAATTTTTTCGTTTTTTTTCAACATTTTTTTGACCCACTCCGTCATCTTTCTCGAGACGCTGAAAAAGTGTACCTGAAGAAGGAAGCAAATTGAAATGTTTTCGAAATATTAATCGTTAAGAGCTCATAAATATTCAATTTTAATAATCGATGATCCTTAATGAGGTTTGGTGGCGCCCCCCCCCCCCCCCATAGACCCAATAGCTACGGCCCTGATTACAAGCCTTAAAAACGGTTTTTTTGACTCGTGAAGTTGTATACCTCGCCTTCGGCTCGGGATACAAACTGTACACTTCGTCGCAAAACAGTTTTCAAAGCTTTTCGCTTAAAAACATGCTTTTGAGTTTGGCTCATTTCACAAAATTGATCTCTCATGTAATAACTCACTTCCGCACCCCCACTGTAATCTATTATTTTTTCCGTGATAAACATAGATGGCACTATGTTTGTGTGCAATTTACCACTGGTATTTACAGTAAAAACTGCGGTAGCAAAAGGATCTTTAAAAAGAAGCCATATACGAAAGAAAATGATCTAGCCTTTGACCGGGACGGGTTGTAACGGCGGATTATTGTTATTCGTATTCAAACGAAAGCTCCCCCTAGCGTCGAGGTCTAACTATGGTTGGAAATACACTCACGGAATCGTGAAAACTGACACATTTTAGTGTTTTGTGATTTATTGATTTCTCCACATAAAAATGCATGCATTTCACAAATTCAAGTAAAACACAAAACCAAAAATGTGTCAGTTTTCACTTTGCCGTGAATGTACTTCGTAAAGGGGTAAAAAGTTAGTTCAGTGATACTTTTTCTGGTCTATTTTTTGTAACTAAACATTCTAATTAATTTTAATTTCAGTTGAAAGGAATATTGCGCGGGCCTCATGTAAATGCAATAAGCGTTCACAAATTTCAAATAATAATATTATTGTAAAATACGATAATGCCATTATGATATTAATATGGTTTTCGCTACGTTTATTCATAAAATCTGGTCTTTCTATAATTAATAAATTTATAATTCTTGCATTTATATTTGTTTAATGAAATTTTTGATTTTATCAATGTAATGCCAAAGTACTTAAATTAATGCTTTCATGAAAGGGAAACACTATCGTTCAAATAAATTAAATTAATTTTACTGCAGATTACAAAAAAACTCTTACCGACCTATTTATGGTTTTTTTTTTTTTATTTTCAGCAAAATCCCTGCCAATTCATTGTATAGTTGAGTCCATAACGTCGTTACAAGGACCGTTATGTGCCGACACCCGCAGCCAATGGAAACAAAGGCCAAACATTGAAATCGACAGTTATGTGATCGTACCAGCTGCAACGCTATTTTCCGATCTTGTAAATACGGCCTTGCTAAGATTAGGTTATTCCCCAGACATAGCCAACACAGCAAGAGGGTCAATTATTGTAAAAAATTGGAAACCGTTACCATTAGAAAACATTTCCGACAATCCAATGGTGTGTGTTAATGAAATGCTTGGCGAACTGACATCCGTTATTACTCTTAGAATTGTAATACTACGAACAAAGCCATCAATGCTGACTGAAATCAAAGATAAACTTTTGAAACTGTTAGTTCTTCAATCGCACGCAGTTCTCCGTTCAGCTGGATGTCCTTTGGATGAGGTAAGTTTCTTACAACAATTTCTTCAGAATTTTACATTTTCAAATATTTTACGTTATTTCGTGTGTTTCATTGAAGATACATACCTTTACCTAAATATGTAATTAAATAAATTCCATTTGTTGCTCCTTTGTGCAATTCAATTTAAATTCTTAAGAAGTCATTTGGGTATGAGAAAGCGTATTATCGCAGAGTAAGTGAAATCCTTTTGATGAGCGCAACACTCTCTATAAGTAATGAATGAATGGCAAAATTAAAATACACCAGCTTATGATTGACTGCGATATAAATATTGTTTTCAATGTATAAGTCTTTAAAGCTGAACCAATACTTAGCATAATCACAGGCGATATTTAAATGAGAGTTTATTAAAATTCACTCCAATTATATGAGTAGTGTTTTAATATAATTGGATTCTTCTGAATTTGGTACGTTAGTAACACATGCCGCTCTACGAAGAAAATACTTATTAGTTATTGAGCAATTCAAGGAATTCAAAAACGAAATTTTTCCGTCATGGGAAAAGGTCATGGAATTTGCCAAGAGACTAGAAAACTAACAAATCCCAGATTGCTACGACTCTTGGACACCAGGTACACCAGGTATCGAAAAAAACCTACGAACTCTGAGTGTAGAGAATGATTTTGTCATAAATAAACATTTAAATTAGCAGAATTTGCGGCAGGGCTGTTCAAAGTAAGTAGACTGTGCTGATAGATATTCAAATTTAAAGACACCCGGTGCAGCTGCCATCATTAGACCCGTACGAAGAATGAAGTTCTTCGAAAAGAGGTCTTATGCGTTTACCACGACGTTTGTAACCACCCCAATTTTGACCAGGGAGTAGAGGGGAGCATCGATCATGGTCCTTAGATGACGAATCAGCAATAAAAAAAATGTCCGTCCGTCTGTCTGTCAACCGAAACTCAACCGATTTTCAAAAACTTTTTCTTCCCTGAAATCTGTCTTGGTATTGAATCTGGGCACTGTCGTCGGCCCAAGTGCCAATGAGTTAGGGCCGCTTAAGTGGTTTTTGGTATTTTGTACATAACGGGGACATAACGGGGACGGGGTGGTTCAGTGGTGAACGCACTGGACTTCCACGGAGAAGGCCCGGGTTCAATTCCCGGTGCTGGCATGTATGAGGAATTTTTCTCTAAGAAATTATGCATTGCATAACGTCCCTAAGTTAACCCAAGCTTCATAAATTGGGTAGTTGCGGGATTTGAAGCCCGTAACGAAAATTGTACACAATAAATCGGACCGTAACGTCACTCACCTACGTAGCAGTTTGTGTACAACAGAATGGTCGAAAAATACAACCACATGGTCATCAGCTGCAGCTACTCGACCACAGATGGTGATGAACCCACAAAGTATGGATATCGACATTCAACAAAAAGGCGCGAGCGTAGCAACCCATAAAAAATCACACACTTGGGGCGCGCGGTCACTGCGGACAATAACGCTACCACATTGGACGCCGAACCCGTTAATCAGCTAACCTCCCGGCAGAGTGCACTACATTACAAATCAACCTAACGAATGAAATGTGTGTGTGAAATATCAACTTGAATATTGTGTGATATGAATTAATAAGAAGCCAGACCTGTCACTACGACCTCCTGGTCTTCAAGAAAATTGTAATCATTAGATATAAGAAATATTGTAATAAGTTGTAATATCCATACGCTAAATAAATAAAATGTACATAACTCCTAACTCGAGTAAATCTTTTCCGATTTTCATAATTTTTTTTTTTTTGTTTGAAAGGCTTGAGGCATGCCGGACATTTAATGGAAGAAAATTGTTTGAATTTTGAGCTTTTGGTCTCAGCCAGGGCCCTAAAACTGAATCTCTACTAGGGCCCAACGTCTTTCTTCTGCATAAATCGTGTTATGTTAATCGTGCTATCCAATTTTCAAAAACTTTTTTTTTTTCTGAAAGTTAATCAAAAAATTGATTACTGCATTGAATTTGGGCCAAATCGGTCAAAAATTTTCGTTAAAGTGGTCAAAACCTTGGTTTTTTGAAGGTTTGTGGAACTTTTTCACTCATATCTCTGCGAAATTAGAACGGAAATCGCTATGGAAGGTTTTAAATAAAAAGTATGGATATTATAAAATCAAGAAAATTAAATTATAGAAAATCTGTTGAGCCGATCGGGCTGTTGTGTCCTTAGTGTGGGCCAACACCACCCATGGACCACACGACCCTACACGATATTTGGTCGTTTTTCGTGAATATTTCTTTAATGATGAGTTTTTTGTGGAATGTTTTAGAGAAAAAAGAGGCGAAAATTTTTGTATGGAAGTGTGGGTTAGAGGCCTCTCCTAAGTGTTCTAGATTAGTTCTAAGTCTAATATCTAATGTTGCTTCGGACGGGTTTTTCGGCAATTTCCAATCCAATTTAATGTGTACGTAATTTCATACACTTAAGAGTTACTATTCTGTTTACCACTTCTATTCTGATGCGTATGGGTCCCTTGCATATGTTTAAATTTGATTCCGTGAATCATCTAGTTAACAACTTATTGAGTATTCTGGTTTTCGTCATAAGCTTCTAGCTTTCTTAAAAAAGTTACTGAACGACTAGAGGTTTGTGGGTCGAACTTCTTTCCAATTCTGACCTGAACCGATCCGCAAATAAAAATTCAAATCCAAAATGAAAAGTTTGACCTGTCACATGAAAAATATTGGTTCCCCATCAATTCGCCGCTGCACGTTTCGCCGAGCACGTTTCGCCGTGCACGTTATCGAGTTATCGTTTAGACGCACGATCATTTCGCCGATAAATCACTTTGCCGCTGAATCTTTTTGCCGCCCCGCCGCCGCCGCTTTTTTTGTTAACCACATAGGTTTTCGTGATATTTTGGAAAAGGGAAAATTTCCTAGTTTTGTTGACTGTTTTGTTTTGTTGCTCAGAATTTAAATTATTGAACCCGTACGTAGTAAGAAGGTCCTATACGTTTACTACAAACAATTTTATTGTAACATGGGGTAGATCGTGGTGGGAGTTGGGGGGATGCATCTAATATCGTCTAGAGATGACGAATCAGCGATAAAAAAATGTCTGTCTGTCCGTTCGTCTTCACTTTTTCCAAACGGCTCAACCGATCAGCCTTAACCTCCTTTTCCTGAAAGGTACATGCCTCCCATGATTCAAGTTCGAAGATGAGCAAAATCGACCAAGTAGTTCCGGAGATATGGTCGAAGAAGTGGAGGTCAGTCATGAAACGAGGGTCCATGAAACTTTTTCGCAAATATCTCAGCAAGTAATAATCCTTCCCTCGTTCCTTCATCTCAGCAAGTATAGCACGGAAATTCCTCATTTTGATGTCAAATGAAAGCATTTGATGTCACAAAACTGGGAAACAATTTTTGTGGGAATCGGGTCAGGGGTCTGGGCAATGGAATGGACGAAATCGAGTTTCTTGACCTACATTCGTCTACATTTCCTTAATCATCTAAATTTGCTCAACTAGATTTACTGTCAAAGGCAAAATTGGAGAGAATAAAATTTTGGGGAACGCGAGTTTGAAGGTTTTTTATGCAAAACGAATTTCTTTGCTCTTTGGCATGGGTTGGTTTCTATTCATACGTTTGGCAACAATAGCTGCATGGACTGTATTGTGTGGATGCAAAACTACTCGCATTACGGAACATAAACGACAGTGAAAAATTGAATATTGCCTATTAAATCGGGTGAAAAAATTTCTAGTTCAGTCAAACTGACTAATTTCTTGGTATCAAGTTGCATCTTGGATCTCTCGAACAATCAATTTCTTGTTTACCTATATTTTATTGTACATTTTGGAAGATGCAGCAATTCATTTATTTTTGTGTCTTAATAATTTCTTTAAGATACACTTGGTCTTGGAATTTCTAGGTGATTTCTAGTTTATTACATATAAAATTTAATTTGAATCATGATTGCATTTGAATTTAAAGTTATTAATAAACATAACCAAAGACCCGTACGTATCAGAATAGATGTGATAAACAGAATAGATGTGGCAAAGTGACTCGAACGTACCTAAATATAGGTACAAATAGGCAAACAATCCAACGTTTTCTGTTTTTTATAACTGTAAGAATTTCAAAGATATAGAAATTACCCAAGGCCCAAAAAATTACCAAATTACCAAATTAGCAAAGGCCCTACCGAAGTACGTCTCAGACCATTCAAATCTAGAAAAGCTTATATCCAAGGACTAAGTCATTTTTCCCTTAACACCTGAAACACGTGTTATCTAAAATTTTATTCTCTACAGCTTTGCCTTTGGAAGCAACTTTCTACCTCTCATAGTTCTTGAGATTCGGGTCATTCTGTCCAATAATGGAAGTGCCCATGTACCAGGATTGGGCCGTATTTCGCCAAAACCCTGAAATATGTGTTCGCTTAAATTTAATTCTCTACAACTTTGCCTTTGACAGTAAATCTCCATATTGCATAGTTAAGGAAATATAGACGAACGAAAAACTGTTTTCGTACATGGCCAAGAATCTCAATTTCGTCCATTCCATTGGTCCCAGTGCCCAGATTCCTGTACCGATTCCCACAAAAAATTTTTCCCAGTTTTGTGACATCAAATGCTTTCATTTGACACCAAAATGAGGAATGTCCGTGCTATACTTGCTGAGATATTTGCGAAAAAGCTTCACCGACCTTCGAAAAACCATGTTTTTGGTCACTTCATCGACCATATCTCCAGAACCACTTCATCGATTTTGCTCATTTTCGAACTTGAATCATGGGAGGCATGTACCTTTCAGGGAAAAAAAGTTTACGCTGATCGGTTGAGCCGTTTGGAAAAAAAAGTGGAGACGGACGGACAGACAGACGGACAGACGGACAGACGGACATTTTTTTTATTGCTGATTCGTCATATTTAGACGATAATAGATGCAT
>CM055404.1:53716953-53752260 GCA_029228625.1 Pseudolycoriella hygida | reverse complement strand
AACCCCTGAAAACACGTGTGTTCCTGACTTCCTGCCTCCTGTCCTGCTCTATAACCATGTAATCAATTATTGACTTGTGCACCAAACTATTATTAACGTAAGTGTACCGATGGATCCACCTATGCCTAAAGAAAGAGTTGGTTACTGCCAGTCCATTGAAATCGCAGAAATCCAACAACCGCTTTCCGTTTGAGTTTAAAACATCCTCCCCGAATTTGCCCACTACCCTTTCATAGCCGCCACTGGTCTTATTGTTTCCTATTCTCGCGTTGAAATCCCCCAACAGAATCACACACTCAGTACCTTTTCTGCTGACAACATCCCCTAACTGCTCGTAAAAGGTGTCAAGATCGCCAGCACTGCTACCCTCGCACGGGCTATAAACACTAACCAGCCGATAAATACCTCCTGTCAGCTTAATGGAGACCCACATGATCCTTTCACTTACATACCGCACGTTCAAAACAAACTTTTCTAATTCGCTTTTGATAGCCATTCCAACTCCCCAGTTCGCCCTACCAGACTGAACACCAGACGAAAACACTTTATAACCGCCCACCAGTTCTTCGCGCTGCCCTTTCGTCCTAATGTCGCTCAACGCTAATATATCTACACCATAATCCATTGCCAAGTCCACCAACTCACCCTTGCGACCCCTAAAACCCCCATTAACGTTTAGACTTCCAATAAACAAACCATCAACCTTTTTACATTGCCTGATCGTCAACGATGGGGTACCGTTCGAGTCCCGCATTGGTCGTACCCCGTGACCAACACTCGTCCGAGGCTGCCTATGACCGTTTTTACCAATAATGAATACAGTGGGACGGCCTGGTAAGCCGAACCGCACTGGAAGTTCAAGCCTCAATGGGGACATCACACACGTGCCTGAGATGCTAAGCGCAAGCTCATTTATTTTTGCCAAAAAAGAATTGCTATATGAATAGCGAAGAAGTTAACCGTAACCGTAGACAAACACCTACTTGAAATTCTATACCAAAATCACAAACACAAAACGCCGATTGTTTTGCATGAAGAAAACAAAACAAACACCCGAAAAACGCTGTAACTTTGAGGTTATGTGAGCACTACGTTGCTTGAAAAGAAAATGCAGATTTTAATTGATATCTAAAAAAGTTACAAAAACACACACTAATTTAACTTAACTTATTTACGAGAAACTGTGATTTAAAACGCGAAGAGGGCAAAAAATAAACGAAACTTACTCAGAGCAAAACAAACACGTCCATATCTGCCGCCATCTTGACTTGAACTTTGCTTATGTTTTTGTTATATTTCTGTTAGTTTTTCCAAGGACGTATCTTTCATTTAAAACACTGAAAAGCAATTTCCGTGCATTAATCGCACCGAACTTCAAAAAACCAAGTTCTAGACAACTTTTTCCATCGTGAATTTGGAAGTTATTGACTGATTATGCCCATTTTCAATGCCAACACTCCTTTTTCGATTATAATTGCGAAAATATTTGAAAATCGGTCAAGATTTACTCGAATTATCTTGTCAACAGACGGACAAAACTTTTTTGCATATTCGACGTTTAAGGTCTATTATGATGATCCCCTCGTTACTCCTTCTCATTTCGACGGGCCCAAAAATGTATAGCAAAGTTAAGTTGTCGAAAACTTTGGGGCTTAGCCCGCGGAAAACGGTGCCAAATGTCCACTAAGGAAACGTTTCTATGAGGCGGACGAGATCCGAAGCGATTTGATGGGCGCTCAATGACGAAAAGTGAAAAAAATCACAAAATCAATCAAATATTTATGAAAAACAATCGCCTGTAATAGGCGGTCGAGTAGCCCGACTTCCGATCTCAACAAGTCTCAACACCGAACCATACAATCTGTTTCCGCAAATCTTTTTTCCTTGTTTCCCGAGATCTATATCTTTCATTTGACATGCTAATCAGAAGATTTCGAAGTGTATTGGACGAGACGAAGAAGTTTCACCGACCTTCGAAAAATCCCATTTTGACCACTTTCTCCGCCAAATCTCAGGAACGACTTGACCACTTTAGCTCATCTTCGAAATTTACCTCATAAGTACCATTAACTTTCAGAAATATCGAAACAATCGGTTATGATTTCTTCTAGATATTGTGTTAACGGACGGACGACGCCTATATTAGGTGCGGCTATTTTCCACACGCTTCGCATATTTTGAAACCCTACCCAAGACTTTAATTTACTAATTATAGTTGCTCGAGTAGCTTTTCGGAAATTTTCCGACTGACCCTTACAAAGACGGCCTGTACTACCACCATTCAGTGTGATCCTGAGCCTGCAGGGAGCGCAAATGCTCGAATTGGGTACATTCTGATCAAAAATAATCAAACTTTTTTTTTTATTTATTCTTACGTAAACCGCTTAATAACTAAGCTACCTGACTACAAAAAAAAATTTGCAAAAAATTGAAAACAATTACAACATAAAAAATATAAATCGATACAAGATAGACAAATCTTGAACAAGAGAAAAAAAAGCGTATCACGAACTGGTTAATGTTAATTTGTTAATAGTCGCTGATTCGTCTCCAATTGATTCAGTGGGAGAAGATAGTCTGAACTGATTAATAAATGAAGAGGTGAGGATCATCGTTCTTACCCTGGTTCTAAAGACATTCCTGGAAATAGTGGTGTCATAAAGATGCGAGATGCGAGAAAGAATTAAACATCCTAAGCATGCTGTTAATAGGTTCATGCTGGCCATATTCAGTCCTGCAAAAGTCAATTATAAAAAATTCAATAGACCTGAGAGTGCGAACAGGTGATCTCAAATGAATTCGAGACATTAGCGCTGGAGCGTCGAGACGACGGCGACGGCATAACAAATCAAAAACGAACAAAACATTAAGAATAATTCTCCTGCGCCAAAGAGGCTCAATACCTATCGATCTACAACGTAGGGGGTAAACGATAATTATGATCTTAGCATACGGATCTTCTCAAAGCATAAATAAGGAACTTTTTCTGTATTGATTCTATCCTATTGATGTAACACAATGAGTATGGGTTCCACACAACGGAAGCGTATCTTACATGCGCAAAGTTGCTTTTGAATGCGCGAAAATCCGTGAAGGGCTTTCATATTCTCTTCACGAAACCAAGCATCGAATACACCTTCGAAGTGATGAATTCAATGTGTCTGTTGAACGTCAATTGCTCGTCGAGCCAAACACCGAAATCTAGTACTTCGGTCACACGAGTAAAGCAGATACCTTCAATTTCATAAACAAATCGAATCGGTCCTAACACTCAAGTTGACGGTCGATGAAGAATATCAAATTTACTAAAACCTTGATTTTTCACGATTTCCGTGATTTTTTGTAACTTTTCGTCATTGAGCGTCTCTTGAGCCTCAAAGTTTTTGACAACTTTATTTTTTGGACCCTCCTAACAAGCATAGTTCATTCGCCGATAAGAAACGAATTTTATTTGCTTCACTATTTCAAAAAATTAACCAATAAGTAAGAGAAACTAGAACCTGAACTTATTTTTCCAAGTGGGGTCGGGTTTGCTTAGTTGAAGCCCTTAAATCAAACCTTTAGATCAAACCCGTCCCGAAAAAAAGCCCAATTAGCGCGATTCGCCGAAGTGACTCTATCTATTGTGGCAGGTTTGCGTAACCCTCCGCGACCTAGTTGAGGCCCGAATTACTATCATGTCTCTACTGAATTCTCGCCAATCTGGTTGCCCAGGAAGGACTAGGGGTTCAGTCACCCATATCAAAGCGCAAGCTGTTTTGACGCAGCTCACTATCTACCATAGCCCCCGCGTTGCAGCGCCACTAGGCACCTCAACCAAACGCTGGGGCTGGATGCGGCCATCTCGTATGACACACTACACCCGGGGGCCCCCCAGCCCCGCGGTACCGAATTTACCCTCGGCTTTCGCGGTAAGGCTCTTAACTAGACCACTTCGGTAGTGGTGTACGCAACCACCCCAGGTACCGCTGGGCCAACTCAGGAAACCATGGTGGCGTCACTCACCAGTGGACCAACGGGTCGAAGCAAGCTAAGACAGTTGGCGACCCACCCCTGTGGTAACCTGTGGACCAGTCAAATCGGTTGGAATTCTAGTTGGGTTTTCTTCGGGTTTCTTACCTATGTACGAACGACTACCGAAAAAAATCTTGAAGCAAGCCGCCGCGCCGACCGGTAGGTTTTTGTCGCTTTTCAATTTCTGAAGTCGTCGTTTATTTTGGTTCAATTGTATTTGAATCTGAAACTGTGTTGTGGGCTTTTTAACTTTGCTTGATTGCTTGAGAAAAGGAGTTGGTATCTCCCATATAATCCTTGGGTAGCACTCGTAAGTTCAGCACCAACTCCATAAAAATTGTGTAATTCTGGGTGGGAGTAGACACAGCACTTGACAGCTCGAAAGTTATACGTTCGCCTCATAACCCAGGTTACCACATCCCTAATCAAACACTACATTACATAACCGTCGACTACTCAACAAAAGAATCTGCCAATGGGATCTCTAAAAACTAACGTTCAAATGTTATTCTGTGGTAAGATGACAATAATTTGGAACATTCCACAAGTCTTTGAATTTTATTTATAACTGAAATTCATCTTAAAAATATTTGTGACTCCATTTAAGGAAGCGTAAATTCTTTTTCGCAAAAGGAACATTTTCCTATTGCTAATAATTAATCTTCTAAACGTTACGTATCGTATGTATGTATACATTAACACATCATATGCATACGAAGGTTTTATGTTCTATAAATGAAGAGTTTACCGAGTGTAATAAGATTAAATCGTTCGAGAATTAAATAAGAGATCAAAAGGTGATTTTCTATAGTCTAAGAAGTTTAAGCAAATTATTTTACCGTTCACTTTAGTGTTTTACGTTGAGCAAATACCACGTTTCAAGGTACAGCAAGACGAAATTAATAATTTGCAAACATTTTATTCCTAATTTTCAGATAGAAATTTTAAGAATGGATTAGTAGCTTTCACAGTCTGAATCGTGTATGTTAGTTCTTTGTCAAGGAAAGTGGTAATGACATGACAATTTTACTCTTCGAAGAACTCTACTTATACTTACTTATAAGTTTGCCATTCATCAAAGAGTCCTTTCTAATATAACGACGTTGTTTTTAGAATTTTAACGAGACTTCATTTTCGTCATTACAGCAAAGTTTTAAACCGAGGGGCAGGTAAACTTAGAAAATCATTAAAAATCCTTCACAAACGATAAACAAAATTATTTGCGGGGACCGGGATTTCCCCAGGAAAAAAAAGGGAATCATGGACGCGCGTTAGCAATGCACCCGTGACGCAAGTCCACATGCGAACAAAAAATTAAGAATTGTTTTTTCGTATATACAGCTAAGTTTTGACTTCCCCCCTTACAACGTACCGCTGCAAAATATTTTCCCGCATTCTACGGAAAATTCTAAGGCGAAGTGTCTTTTCACTCATTAAAATCGGTTCAGTCGATCGGGAGATATGACCTTAAGAAAGTGATCATTTCCTATACAAAAAGTGCATTATCATAGAAGCCAAAGTTAATGAAAACATCCGACGTTAGTTAAGTTACTGGTTTCCATTGTATGAAAAACGTCTTTTTTGGTTCCCACTCGAAAACGGCTCGATAACTTTTCTTGAAATTTTGCAGGGACCTTCGGGGTGGCATTCTACGCCATAGGGGTCGTATACATATCTCATACTTTTTTCTCGATTTCTTGACTCCCCCCTCCCCCATATCACGTTGCATCACGTTTGTCTTACACCCCCTAAAATATGACATCACGTTTCCCCCCCCCCCTACCTGGAAATATATGTCCAGAAACCGTTCGCCGAGTGTCATTTTAGTAATTTTGGGTTTCTTGTAAATAACTCGATCAAAATAACTCAGTCATTTAATAGAACGGGAATCCTTGCAACCAGAATCGATTGAACTGGTTTCATACGGGTCCGCGAAGTTTATGTTTTGAATGTCTAATAAAAATGTTTCCTTTTTATTGGAACAAACGTGACGTCACGTTCCATGCAGACACTCCCCCCCTCCCCCTTCGTCCGATTCCGTCACGTTTTCAGTGACCCCACCCCTCCTCCTTTGAGTGTGACGTAATATGTGCACGGCCACATACGAGATTTTAAAAAAGGAGGGTACCGGCCCACAGTAGATTTTTTGCAAGGCTTTACTGCAAGAGTGTATGCTCGTCGTAGGTATTTTCTACGCAGCAGTTCCTATTTTTCCCTCGTAGAGAAAATAAGTGGCTATCAACGACATTCTTTTATAATTTCTAAATGTCCAAACATTTTTTTAAAAACTCTGTCAAAGCAAAAATTCCGAAAAATGAGGTTCGTCGCTCGACAAGTCTTTGCTCTAGAAGACTCTACCAAGCGACGAACCTCATGAAAGTAGGTCAACTTTGACCGAGCATTAAAAAAAATGTGTAGGCATTCAAAAATTATAAAAGAATGTCGTTGATAGCCAGTTATTTTCTCTACGAGGGAAAAATAGGAACCGCTGCGTAGAAAATACCAACGACGAGCATACACTCTTGCAGTAAACCCTTGCGAAAAATCTACTGTGCGGCCTCCTTTGGCCACCACGGCACTTAGAAGGCGCCATATAAAGCTATGTATGGGTTTGTGTGTGTAATGTGTATGGTAGCACGTTTTGTATGAGACAAGGTACCCAACCAACGAGATGGAGGTTTGTCGTCAAAGGGAAAGTTGTTGAGTTGGGTGTATAGTCTATCAGGGCGACCGCCAAAATAGCGGAAAATAGGCGGGGCCTCAAAAAAAAAAACTTTTGATATGTTGTAGCGTAAGTTGAGAGTATCATTTTCGCCCATGGAAGTAGCAGCCGCCGCACTTTAGTATGGCGGCGGCGGTGGCTGAAAAAAAAGCTTTTGATATGTTGTAGAGTAAGTTGAGGGGATCATTTTCACTTCGGTTTGAAGCCCGCGGCGCGGCGACTCGAAGAAAATTCCATGTATAATTCGTCCAAAAGAGCTGATATCGGTTTTGGTTTGGTTTTATTGGGGAGTTTGAAGGGCTCCATCATATAGCAAATTAACAATACGAATACTTAAGAGCCAAAATGTTTGCAATCTAAGCCATGTGGCTCCTCCAAAAAAACACCTCGGCCATTCTTTGGAAGGCCCATTGTGCTCTACTCCTTTTGTTGATTAAGATTTTGCCCTCATGGTCCGATCAGCCATTTGCTTCCTATAATAAAAGATAGCAAATTAGCTAAATTGCGCTCCAATTGCTCTTCGGAAGTTATACAAAAATCTCCCAAGATTCATCAGCGCTGGACATGTGCCCACGAAATGTCTCGCTGTCTCTGGCTCTAAGCCACTGCCTCAACAGACTGGGTCATTTACGATCCCTATCTTGTTAAGCTGATAGTTCAGGCACGTGTGCCCCGTCAGAATTCCAATCAACGTAAGCTTGACTCGGCCCAGACTGAGAAGGAACTTGGTGTTCTTTTTATTACAGCCCCCAAGAATTCCTTCGATTGTCTGCAACTAGTCAAAGCCTCCCACCTATTTTGATGGTTTTTTCCGTTTCTTTCCTCACCAGAGTCCTCATCAAACCCTGACAGCTGATTCGGGTCCAATGAATTCAGCACTACTTCCACTCCTGCCTAGTTCGTCGGTTTGCATTTCTACTTCCTAGTGAACATAATAAGTCCAGATTGACGGACAGCTCTGGCTTACTGCACCACTTTTCTACAATTCGAATTGCTCTGCTCATCAATGAGTACAAAATCTGTTCAAAGTCGCCTGAGATCAGAATAGCGATGTCGTCGGCTGATATCTTGCTTCATTCAGCTGGACGAGTAAATCATCGACGGTCGTATTCCAGAAAAACGCCACCATGTAGACAAAAATTTGGCTAACCGTACTCTATGCATCACGCAAAGCTAAATTTTTGGGGTGTGAAATCAGAAAGCGCAGAAAAATTATTACGTTGGGAGGGTCCGGAATTTGTGACGCATTTTTTTAATCAAATGCGAAAATATTTCAAAAAATTTTTTTGTATTCCGAAGCTGCAAGCTACACCCAAATTGATATCAGTTGTTTTGGAAGAAGCGACCAGGACTTGCGTCACATTTCCCTTTTAAAAAGGGTTTTTATTGTGGTAATTATCACCCAGGGAATTATCTCTCAGGAATTTTCGCACAGACAAATGGGATTTATCACTCGGGGTTTATCGACCAGGAAGTATCACTTTGTACAAAGTAACCGCTTTAATATTGCTGGGTGCAAATTCCTTTGCGATAACTCCCCGGGTGATAAATACGATTTGTCAGGGCGATAATTCCATGGGGGAAAATTTATGTCGCCATAAAGAAAATTCTTTGAAATCCACAAGAAAATCATCCGAAAAAATGAGCCCAAAGTATTCGATTATCTGGACCTCGTTCCTTGAGTTACGTACCAAATTTAGTAGTAGTCCAACATATTCCCGGACGAACGCTAAAAACAAATTGACTATTTTCAGACGACACTATCACAAATATGTCGGAATTCCATTTCAATGAACAACGATGTCTCTGAAGAAGTCCGTAGAAAATTCGACCAATGGTGGTGCAATCAATTAACACCACAAACGAACTCCCTTACATCGAAAATTCTGCCATTTCTCAACCCACAACAGCAGAACGACATCGATTTTACGCAAAATCACAATTTGGCTACCAGTCGAGAGTCTTTGCTGGACAATCACCATCACAACATGATTGTCCATCCCGCATTGCAAACTGTACACTCTCAGTACACTAGTCAAAAGACCCGAATGCGTACCAGCTTCGATCCGGAAATGGAACTACCAAAGCTGCAACGATGGTTCCATGAAAATCCTCATCCCAGTCGACAGCAAATCCAGTCGTATGTGATTCAATTAAATTCATTGGAATCGAGAAGGGGTAGGAAGCCACTGGACATTAACAACGTAGTTTATTGGTTTAAGAATGCCAGAGCTGCGCAAAAGCGAGCCGAACTTCGAGGTCATGGATTGGTCAATGGATTCGGTAGTCAACAGTCAGGTAATATTCGGGTTACTTTCTACGAACAAATACTGAACGAAATCTTTTGTTTTCTCTCATTCTGTCAACTATAGATTTGATGATGCAGCATTCAGATTACATTAAAAGTCCAATAAGCCTCAAATCAGAAGAAATTGAAAATATTTCTCAACACTCCGATGACATTGATGACATCATGGATCAATCAATGTCGTCACAGTTACCACTGTCTTTAACCACACACGAAAGACACCGATCATCGACCGATAGTAATTTAATGCAAAAATCGATACGAAGCTTCACACAAAGTCCGCTCATGATGGGCAGCAGCAATGCAAGTCAACAAAACGATTCAATCAACGATCTAAATGAAAATGTGCACGCCAACGACAACAATTCCAATAACAATGAAAATCTCAATGAACGATGCGATTCGATAAAAAATTCACCGGAATCGGAAGACCTGGACATGGAATCGGACATAAATCCTGTGGATGAATTTCGTTCGCCATCACCCGATTCGCGGCGAGACGTTCCATTCCCCATGGTACCGAATTCCATGTTCTCCCATTCAATTATGTACATGAGTCATTATATTCCTCAAATGGGTGGCGCTGGTGGTCACCATCCAACGATACCAAATTCAACGAGCCCGCGATCGTTGAGCCAAAACAGCTTAAGTTTAGCCAGTATGTCCAACGACGAACGTCGCAAACGAAATCGGACGTTTATCGATCCGGTAACTGAAGTTCCCAAGTTAGAACAATGGTTTGCCATGAACACACATCCGTCGCATAATTTAATTTTAAAATACACCGAAGACTTGAATCGGATGCCGTACAGGTACTTACATTTAGATGAAATTGAAAAAAAACTGCAAACTTACGATTTCTAATTGTTTATTGCAGACAAAAATTTCCAAGACTCGAGAGCAAAAACGTTCAATTTTGGTTCAAAAATCGACGCGCCAAGTGTAAGCGATTGAAAATGTCGTTGTACGATCCGGTTCCGATGTCGGCATTGGGTCCATTTACACATAACGAAAGGGACTAAAGCATGTTTAGTGAACGCTTATGAAAGATTATCCAGAGGCTAACTAAAGTTTTGAAATTTTCCGCTTGGAATTTCATTTATTTTCGCTGTTGCACTTGTTGAACTTTTGTTCATCTCCAGTGAATTCGAAAAGATTGAATCCTTTTCAAAGTACGCAACTAGTGATGCAATCTAAACATATATTTTGAAGTTGACTTTTGTTTTATTTTATTTTGTGAATCATAAATAATTGTATTGGAATTGGTTTTTAAATGAGGTGCGCCAAATTTCTAAATTCGCGAAGATCTTAGCGACACGGCACGACATCAACCTCTGTGTAACCAACGACTTTTCATCGACAAAACTATTCATATTCTGTCAGAAGTTCAGCAACAGATTTTCTAATTAAATTGTTTTCTGTGAAATTCCAAACTCGATATATGTCACAACAAACGGGATGCGTACTTTCAAATTGGATGCAGTCTTTCACAATGACGAAGATTATCAAAAAATAATTACCCGTCGTCATCGGACGCAACTCTAAATTGTTACCAACCTGATATTCAAAATAATTTGAGTAAACTTTAAACAAGAGGGTGTCACTTACTATAAAAATTAACATCGAATTTACACGATGTTTTGGAATTTTTGAATTTCGTCTACATTTTATAGATGACGTTTTTTAATTTTCAGTTTGTTATAGGATTCGGCAACATCGACAAATTTGCGTTGCATGGCCGAATCGAGTTACAGATCGATTGAAGAAACTCACGACGACCACGTTAAAAGTTAAACAACAAAAACCTTTTAAAAGGTAGACTGTGACGCAGTCCGTAAGTCCTCTTCCAAAATTAATGATATCGCTTGAGGTGACGCTATCGCTGATAATACGCAGAAGTTTGTTTGAATGGAACCTTGTGTTCAAAGTTTTAATTTTCTAAAAAAATTACAGCGTTTTCTTTAAAACAAAATTACGTTGTGTAATGGAAGCGAACTTACGGACTGCGTCACACTGTACCTTTTAAGAGGTTTTTTTGTGATATCAGTCGTTTTGGAAGTTTTCAGT
Source organism: Pseudolycoriella hygida (assembly GCA_029228625.1). NCBI lineage: Eukaryota > Metazoa > Arthropoda > Insecta > Diptera > Sciaridae > Pseudolycoriella > Pseudolycoriella hygida. Next base: position 53,741,149 of record CM055404.1, on the reverse strand, counting down.
TGTTATAACTAAAATTCATGGAAAAAATTTTCTATTTTATGAAAAAATGTTTCTTTTAGAAGAAAAATATCTCCAAAAAATTCTTTTCAGAAAAAAAATTTTCTCCGAAAAAAATGGTCTGCGAAAAAAAATTGTCTCCGAAAAAATTTTTCTCCAAAAATCCGAAATCCGAAAATCCGAAAATATTTTTCTCAAAATAATTTTTCTCCGAAAAAATTTTTCTCCGAAAAAAATTTTCTTTCCGAAAAAAATTTTTCTCCAAAAAAAGTTTTATCCTAAAAAAATTTTTGCCTGCATTCGGAGCACTTCGTGTTACCTTCGGCTACAATCGGAACACTTCGTATCAACTTCGGCTCCCTTCGGAATACTTTGTGGTACCTTCGCTGGCCTTTGGAACACTTCGTGTCACCTTTGGCTGCCTTCGGAACACTTCGTGTCACCTTCGGCTGCCTTCGGAACACTTCGTGTCACCTTCGGCTGCCTTCGGAACACTTCGTGTCACCTTCGGCTGCCTTCGGAACACTTTGTGTCACCTTCGGCTGCCTTCGAAACACTTCGTGTCACCTTCGGCTGCCTTCGGAACACTTCGTGTCACCTTCGGCTGCCTTCGGAACACTTCGTGTCACCTTCGGCTACCTTCGGAACACTTCGTGTCACCTTAGCCTACGACCAAAAAATAAATTAACGAACTAAGAGCTTAGCTGACTTATGCGCATGCGCAAAATCAACTAAGAAGTTAGTTGATTTTTTTTCATTGCTACTGTCCAATGAAAAAAAAAAAATTTTGTGCGCATGCGCATACAGCCAACTAACCTCTTAGTTGGATAATTTATTTTTTGGTTGTACCTTCGGAATACTGCGTGTCGCCTTTGGAACACTTCGTGTCACCTTCGCAACACTTCGTGTCACCATCGGCTACCTTTAGAACACTTCGTGTCACCTTCGGCTGCCTTTGGAACACTTCGTGTCACCTTAGGCTGCCTTGGGAACACTTCGTGTCACCTTCGGCTGCCTTCGGAACACTTCATTTCACCTTCGGTTACCTTCGTAACATTTCGTGTCACCTTCGGCTACCTTCGGAACACTTCGTGTCACCTTAGCCTACCTTCGGAATACTTCGTGTCGCCTTCGGAACACTTCGTGTCACCTTCGCAACACTTCGTGTCACCATCGGCTACCTTTAGAACACTTCGTGTCACCTTCGGCTGCCTTTGGAACACTTCGCGTCACCTTAGGCTGCCTTGGGAACACTTCGTTTCACCTTCGGCTGCCTTCGGAAGTTGGCAGCCATTTTCTTAAAATGTCAAAAAATTCTCCTGACCAAACTCTATAACTTTCTAGAAGAAACCATCTCTCTAAGTAATGTCATTCCGGAGCTAAAATTCGAAAAAACATGAACGATAATCCAAGATGGCGGCGCTATGACAGCTGGCAGTCATTTTCTTATGATCCCAAAAAATTCTCCTGATGAAACTCTATAACTTTCTAGAAGAAACCAACTCTCTAAGTGTTATCATTCCGGAGCTAAAATTCGAAAATCCAAAGCATAATTTATTTCTAACAAAAATCCAAGATGGCGTCACTTTGGCAGATTTCTAAAAATCTCAAGAAATTCTCCTGATCAAACTCTATAACTTTGTAGAAGACACCAACTCTTTAAGTATTGTCATTCCGAAGCTAAAATTCGAAAACCAAAAAAAAAACCTAATTTATTGCTTGGGAAAATTCGAGATGGCGCCGCTTTGACAACTCTATAATCTCCCGAAGAAACCAACTCTCTAGCTATTGTCACTCTGGAGCTAAAATTCGAAAACTCCGAGCATTACCTAAAAAACCATTGACCACTTTTCCACATGCCACGGCTTTTCCAGAATTTTCCCGGAAAAGCGACCTATGAAATTTTTCATTTGGGGCCGAGACTGACGTTCCCTGAAAATTTCAGGAAGATCGGCCGTCTAGTTCTCGAGATCGAAAATTGTTAATAGAACATAGATAGATAGAACATTAGAAACCGACAGATCAGGAAAATAGTTTTCGTAATGAAGAGAATAATAGAAAAATCAAATCCCATAGAAAAATGTAATTTTCAAACCTCGATTTTCAACCGATTTTGATGAGTCTGGGCTCGTTGGAAAGCTGCTGCGACGTGGTTTTTTAAAAAAATTTGAAGAGGGAGGGTCGGGCGAGGGGAAAAACTCAAAAGTTCACGTATATATGGATCATTGTCCCAAAGGTTTTTGTATGGAGTTTTTTGTGTTCGTAGACGATTTTTTTGGAGTGTGGGGACTGCGTCACGCCTTCCGCTACCGCTCCGGGCATGATCCTTGTCCCAAAGGTTTTTGTATGGCGTTTTTTGAATTTGTAAACTTCTTTTTTGGGGCGTGGGGACTGCGTCACGCCCTCCGCTGTGCTTAAAAGTTAATTTCTCAACTTTTTGGCATTCCAAATAACTCTGTCAAAACCATTGAAAAACCTATTTTTTTGATAATTTTTAGCTGGAAATTAGCATTGGACCCAAATATTATTGATGAAATAATCATATGGTTGCCAAGCGATTGGCAGATAGTTGGAAAAAATGGTTTATGATTCTGAACCACATTTGATCAACAAACACTTGCTTTGACGGATTTAACCTAAAAGTCCATGAATTCATGTTTGTCTTTGAATTTTGCCTAATAAACACATTCAATTTCATTAATAATATTTTGGTCCAATGCTTATTTTCAGCTAATAATTATCAAAGAAATAGGTTTTTCAATGGTTTTAAAAGAGTTGTTCGGAATGTCAAAAAGTTAAGAAATTAACTTTTAAGAGTGAATTCGTGAATTCTTCAACCAGTTTTTATGCAGCTCACATACATCAGATCTTCGATTTTCGAAAAGTTGATCTTAATCGAATCTCTGGACTATCCTGAGAAAATCGTAGAAGAAATTTTTTTTTAAAAAAATTTTGTTTGGCTATGGCAGGTGTTGAAAAGTACCTCTGCACCAAAGTCGCTGAAAACGTTTTTTCGTAATATTTTCGCGATGATTTTTCTGATTAGACTGAAATTGGCCTCATTTGTGTAGGTTGATGAGGCAAATTTTTAAAAATTAAAAAATCCTCAAAAGCCCGGACCACAGATCGAATTTTGAGGATTTTTTAATTTTTAAAAATTTGCCTCATCAACCTACATAAATGAGGCCAATTTCAGTCTAATCAAAAAAATCATCGCGAAAATATTACGAAAAAACGTTTTCAGCGACTTTGGTGCAGAGGTACTTTTCAACACCTGCCATAGCCAAATTTTTTTTTAAAAAAAATTTTCTTCTACGATTTTCTCAGGATAGTCCAGAGATTCGATTAAGATAAACTTTTCGAAAATCGAAGATGTGATGTATATTTGATTGGTTGAGGTTTTCGCGAATTCACTCTTAACGTCGTCGTCGTTTGTTTCCTCATTGTTTCATCTTCGGCAATAATGAATTATGAATGAATATTGGATGAATAAGTGACATCCCCGTGACAAGAACTCATATCACATTGTGTATCAGAATTGTGGACTTGTTCCTGCAACAGAAGGAATTGATCTGATAGCATACATAAAGCAACAACTAAGTTAATTTCCATTCAACCCCAACAAACAAGTGTAATGTAAAAATAGTGTAATATGGCTGTATTAGAGATATAAGAAGTAGAGTAAGTTTAGTGCTAGTCGCTTTTTTAAAACCAATCCATTTGATGGAGCTAATAAATTTGCTACAAGCAACAGCGCAGAGCATAAACCAGTTCATTAGATGTTTGTATTATAATTTCAAGTAACTTCCGCTCATCCCAGAAGTATTAAAAATTTGTTGATTATTTGTACTATTGTTTGATAGACGTTAAGATAATGTTAACTTAAAAAGGAAAATATAAAATAAATTAAAAATAATAGATAAATATACTTAAAGTAATTCTAGGTGCAATATACTTATTTATTGTGGTGGAATTTATCCATTTTTTATTATAAAAAGAAACAAAAAAATAATTCGGCACGATGTAAATACATTCAACTTTGTTGTCTAAACACTGAAACCAAAATCCACTGGCTTGCAGAAGCAAATGTACCAATTTATTGGTCAAATTACGTACTAGATTAATGTTGATAAACATGAAATAAATATGCGAATCGCTTTGATTCGATTTGCTCTACAACAAAGTATTTTATCAAAATCATACCCCGACGCCGTAATAAAGATTTAGATGACACGCATTAGTCTTGAACAGTGCGTACTTCAAACGTCTTTCTTTAACAGCAAACGATTTTTCAATGTTTCAACGATAAATTATTAAACTGATAACCATAACTTAATGAATGTTTGTCATAAATTATCTTAAATAAAAAATAAATAAAAGTAAAAGTAAAAATAAAAAGTTTTTTTATTAACCAAACGTTTCATCGCCACAACGCTATGATGCACTACAGCCGTTCATCGATAACAATTATGTGTTTATAGCATTCTCTGTACAACGAGCTCATGGAGTGAAGAGACCATTCTTTGTGAATAAGTTAACCGAGCGTTTGATCAGTGAAAGTGATGAGCTGAGATCAAAACTATTTCTAATGCAAAACATAACCAAGGACCCGTACGTATCAGAACAGATGTGGCAAATAGAATAGATGTTGCGAAAAGACTCGAACGTATCCAAATATAAAAATACTAGCGTCGTTAACCGGGCTTCGCCCGGGATGTATAGCTACTCAAGAGTTGTAGTATTCAATTATGAATTATAGTAATGTAATTCAATACAATTTTACTGCAACGAGCTCTGAAGGAATTCAATTGTTCGTTATAGAGAAATTTCGTTATAGAAGCCTTTTTTGAAAAACCTCTTCATTTATTAATCATTATTTTATCGTTAATTAACCATTCTACTCAATTTTCTCTACAAAATACAAAAAAAAAATCGGCCCAGGCCGACCTCAGGACCGTCCTGTGGCTCCAAGTAGAGGCCTTGGATCCAAATTTTTTCTTGAGTACGGTTAGTCATTCGCTTACCTCTCAAAAAAAGAAACCATGAAAATCGAATGTAATTTTGCTGCATTATACATGAAAAACATAAAGGACCGTACTCGACGTCTTTCTTTTTTGGGGTTAGCTAAGTCCAAACTCAAAAAAATATTACTTCCATCAAATGTATGACATTCATTAACCCTTACAACAAAAAAAAAATTATTAAAATCGGTTGCTGGAGTTATGTACATAAGACTGAAAACCTCTTGAACGGCCCTAGCCCAGTTTTTGTACTTCATTTGAGGGGAAAAAAATTTTGAGAATCGGTTAAGATTTACTGTTTACGTTTAATGTTTATGGACGGACGGACTGACATTTTTTTTTTTTTTGCAATTCGTCATCTAAAAGTACCAATGATCGATGCTCTCCCCTTACTTCCCTACTTTAATCAAAAGGTTACAAACTTCATGATAAACGCATAGGATTATAATTCGTATGGGTACAAAAAATTTATTTCATCGGCATATTCGAGTTTAAAAACACAAAAATGTTATGAAAAGTATTGAAAACTTTAAAGTTCTAGAACTGGGAAGGAAGATGATGGCGTATTCTGGAGGATAAATCTTTTGCCAACATTCCTCAGTAATGACCAGTACTCAACTTCTACGAAGAGATTCCTGAACAAATCTCTATCCCTCCATGTTATGGAGATGATCCATAACAAAATTTGCTATTTCATGTATTTTATATTATAGATGTAGTGTTGTGTTGTCAAGTGCAGCATAGTGAAGGGAAGTGTAGTGTAGCGATATGTAGTTTTTTTTTTTGGTAAGGGCGAGGAAACCTTCATAGGCACCCGGTCCTTTAACAACCCAGGTAGTGTTGGATTCCATCTTTCGATGACCTACCAACTAAAACCTCCTTCCTTAATCTCCATGCTCTCGTCTCCCCGGAACCGCCTCACAGCATTACTTCGGGGAGGGGCTGTGATTTCACACCTATTCTCTCAGATCAACTGTCAGTCTTCGTTGATCGTCTCTTCATGCACTTTGCAGCTTCCCCATTATCTTCGCAACTACATTATCCGCTACCTTCCACACCTCCTCATCGCGGCACATCTACGATTATGTTTTTGGCATTTACATCTGACCTACTCCCAGTCACCAGCTCACTTCGCTCTTGTTCGAAACGGGGGCAGGCGAATAATACGTGCTCCGAAGTTTCTTCTTCTCTCTCGCATGTCATGCAGAGAGGCGACCCTGTGAACCACACCTGTGCAAGTATTTTCTGAAGCACCCGTGACCCGACAGGAACTGTGTCAGTTAGAAGTTAACCTTTCCATGCATCCTCTGTAACCATGGCGTTATGTTCGGTATGAGTCTATGGGTCCACCTTCCCTTGTCCGTGGAGTCCCACTCTTGTTGCCACTGTCTCAGTGATTCGGCTCTTAATTGCGTCCTAACTGATTTGGTAGTTTTACCCTCCCTTTTCTTCATTCTGTAACATTCGCTGTCTTCCATCAGCGTTGTGCAAATGGGCATAGTACCGGTATGTAGTGTAGCGAGATGTACTAAGGTGTAGTGAGATGTAGTGTAGTGAGATGTAGTGTAGTGTAGTGAGATGTAGTGTAGTGTAGTGAGATGTAGTGTAGTGTAGTGAGATGTAGTAAGGTTTAGTGTAGTGAAATGTACTGAGATGTAATAAGGTGTAGTGAGATGTATTGAGGTGTAATGAGATGTAGTGTAATGTAGTGAGATGTATTGTAGTGTAGTGAGATGTAGTGAGGTGTAGTGCAATGAAATGTACTGAGACGTATTAAGGTGTAGTGAGATTTAGTGTAGTGTAGTGTAGTGAGATGTACTAAGGTGTAGTGAGATGTAGTGTAGTGTAATGAGATGTGGTGTAGTATAGTAAGATGTAGTGCGGTGTAGTGTAGAGAAATGTGCTGAGATGTAGTAAGGTGTAGTGAGGTGCAGTTAGATGTAGTGAGGAGTGGTAACATGTAGTGAGGTGCAGTGACGTTGTGTTTTATATTATAGATGAAATGTACTGAGATGTAGTAAGGTGTAGTGAGGTGCAGTGAGATGTAGTGAGATGTAGTGAGGCGTGGTGACATGTAGTGTAGTGAGATGCAGTGAGATGTAGTGAGGCGTTGTGACATGTAGTGTAGTGATGTTGTGTTTGATATTATAGAAGCAAACAATCCAATGTTTGAAGTTCTTTTATAACTATAAGAATTTCAAAGATCCATCGAAACCCAAGATAATATCAAAGGCTCTACCGAAGAACGTCTCAGACCATTCAAATCTAGGAATGGTTATATCCAAGGATTCGGCCATTTTTCGGTAAAACCCTGAAACAAATATTCTTTAAAATTTTATTCTGTACAACTTTACCTTTAAAAGCAACTTTCTTAGTCTCGTAGCTCTAGAGGTATGTGTCATCCCTCCCCAACCCAGAAGTGGTCATATCCCAGGATATCGCCATTTTTTGCTAAAAGCCTGAAACTTTGCCTTTAGAAGCAACTTTCTTACTCTCAAAGTTCTAGATATCTGGGTCATCCCTCCTAATTCTAAAAGTAGTCATATCCCAAGATTGGGACATTTTTACCCAAAACCCTGAAACACGTGTAATCTCAAATTTCATTCTCTACAACTTTGCTTTTGGAAGCAACTTTCTACCTCTTACAGTTCAACAGATATGGGTCATCCCTCCCAATTTTAGAAGTGATCATATCCCAGGATTGGGCCTTTTTCCCTAAAAAACTGAAACCCTTGTTCTCTTAAATTTTATTCTCTACAACTTTTTCTTCGACAGCAAACTTCCATATTGCATAGTTAAGCAAATATAGACGAAAAACCATCTGCTTTCGTATTTTGCCAAGAAACTAAATTTCGTCCATTCCATTGGTCCCAGTGCCCAGACCCCTGACCCGATTTCTACAAAAAAAATTTACCAGTTTTGTGAGATCAAATTCTTTCATTTGACACTAAAATGAACAATTGCCGTGCTGTACTTGCCGAGATATTTGCGAAAAATTTTCACCGACCCTCGAAAATCCACGTTTTTGGACACTTCTTCGACCATATGGCCGATTTTGCTCATCTTCGAACTTGACTCATGGGAGGCATGTACTTTTCAGGGGGAAAAAGTTTAGGGGAATCGGTTAAGCTGTTTAAAAAAAAAAGGGGGAAGCGGTCAGTCGGACAGACGGGCGGACATTTTTTTTTATTGCTGTTTCGTCATACTTAGACGATAAAAAATGTATCCCCCAAACTCCCACCTCGATCTACCGCATGTTAAAATAAAATTGTTTGTAATACGTATAGGACCTTTGTACTTCGGACGGGTCCATATATTCGCTTAGCAATGGGGCCGAATGAATTTTCCAAGTATCGACGACGACTCATTTTTACTCACCATGGGTATGACAGTTCACAACAGTAACATATAACTCCGTATAACTCCTTTTCAATGCACTTTTTCGCATGTTGTGTTGATAACCTTTATTGCGAACGTTGAATAGATATAGATGCAAGTGGGTCTATTCAGTCTACCACTATGGGTCTAAATCTACTAAAAAAAATTTTCCGTTTGTCCATCCGTCGACTCGAGTAAAACTCAGAGATGACAGGCGAGATATTTTTTCAAGTCGGCTGAAGCCTGGGCTTGGGGTGAAGATGACGTTGTAGAGCTTAGGTGTCTTCAGCAAAACATTAGATATTAATTAGAAGAGTCATTTTTTGAAGGTGTCAGCGATCGGCTGCACACAAAATTAAAAGTTACAGCTCGGCTAAGGTCGTTTTTTCGCATTTTTGTTAAAATATGGCCTTAGCCGAGCTATAACTTGCTATAACTTTTAATTTTGTATGCAGCCGATCGCGCTGACACCTTCAAAAAATGATTCCTCTAATTAATATCTAATGTTGTGCTGAGGACACCTAAGCTCTACAACGTCATCTTCAACCCAAGCCGAGGCTTCAGCCGACTTGAAAAAATATCTCGGCTGTCATCTCCGGTAAAACTTGACCGATTTTCTAAATTTCCTTTTTCCTAAAAGGTAAATCGAAAAAGTGATTGTGGGATTAAATTTGGGCAAAATCGGTCAAGAACTGTCGAAGAAGTTACTTTGAAAAAGTGGTCAAAAACGTTTTTATTTGAAGAATGACGCACGGAAATGGCTCTTAAAGGTTTCAAAGGTTTCAGAAAACCACCAAATATAAGATGGCTTTAGATATAGATATTGAATGTGGACGGTCCATTGAAATATGGCTCAGAGGTCTCTCCTTAGGGCCCAAGGTTCGACCTTAGCACAAAATAAATTTGTTTATGAATTTTTTTTTTAATTTTTTGGAATTTTTATTTTAATTTTTTGGAATTTTTTTTTATGACAAATTTTTTGGACCCGTACGAAGTAAAAAGATCCTATACGCTTGTAATAAACGCTTTTATATTTTATTGTAGCATGGGGTAGATCGAGGCGGGAGTTGGGGGATCGTCTAGAGACTTGTCCAACGTTCAGCAAAAATGTAGAGGAAAGTTGTACCTAATCGGCTCTCAAAGCCAATTTTTCTCGTAAATGTCACTGTAAGAAATTATTTGATTTGCGCCGACGTTAAATCGAACTTTCGGCTGACAATCAATTTTAAGTCGGCGCAAATCAAATAATTTGTTCCAATGACATTTACGAGCAAAATTGTCTTTGAGAGTCGATTAGATACAACTCTCCTCTACATTTTTGTTGAACATTGGACAAGTGTAGGATGTAGTCCTAAGGCTAGAGACCGTCTTGAAAACCAAGCCGACGAAACGCCGGCGCACGGCTCTAGTCTAGAGGTGACGAATCAGCGCAAAAAACATTTCCGTGTGTTCGGTTCACAAAGTTCTTAGAAAAGGGGACTTTATTTATTTATTTATTTATTTATTTATTTCAATTAATCAACAGCTTATTACAGCCAATAATAGATTAATATAAAAATATGACAAAAAAGAAACCGACTAGAATAATCAAACAGAAAACGTTTGCAATAATAGAAAACTAAAAACTAGAAACTAATAGAATAGAGAAAACCAAATATCAAATTCAATTCAAATCAATTCACTTCATAATAATAACTTCAGTAAATTAAACTACACAACATAAACATCCTTAATGTCTCTTTTAAATGTCTCTAAACTTTTCGAGAAAAAATCAATTGAGTTAAATAACTCATTATGTTGCCTTTGCATCCGAACGAGTGGAGCATTGCATTCGATGTTCGTGTTGAATTTATGCAGGTAGAAAGTGTTTTTCTGACGAGTGAAGCGACTAGGACGTGCGAAGGATATTTGATCAGTGAAATCGAAATTCAGTCGACGACGGACGACCTTACATAAAAACATTTCATCTGCATACAAACGACGAGATTCCAGGCGATGCATCTTTAAACGGAGCAGGCGGTCATGGTAATGCTCGTAAGGCCAGTAGAATCTTCTATACAACATTTTTGTGAATCTTCGCTGAACTCTCTCTATCTGGGTGATATATGTATCATATTGAGGAGACCAGACTACGGAGCAGTATTCAACGTAATTCCTGACATACGAATGATACAAAGCGATGAAACTTTCTGGTTTATTGAAGAGTTTGCCGGATCTAAAGATGAAGCCTAACATCCTGTACGCTTTCTCTGTGACCATATCAATATACAAATCAAATCGAAGTTTATCATCAAAAATGACACCAAGATCCTTCTTAAACGTAACTCTATTTAGGGTGACATTGTCCATGATGTAGTTGAAAATCAGGATGGCTTTTTTATGGCTCGTACTAAGGATCGCACATTTCTGCACATTGAGCTTTAGCTTGTTAAGCAGACACCATCTCTCAAGAGTCTTAACGTCATTTTGCAGAGAAAGACAGTCTTCAATGCTATAAATTCTTCTCGAGATTTTTAGATCATCAGCAAGCTGGGAGCATTTGCTACTCATCTGTTGAACTAGATCATTGGCAAAGATTAAAAACAACAGTGGTCCCAAAATCGAGCCTTGGGGAATTCCAGATGTGGGGTGAATGATAGAAGATTTACAATGACCAATCACGATTCGTTGAGAGCGACCCACTAAGTATGATCTAAACCATTTCAGCAACAAGCCATTAATTCCGAACTCGCGTAACTTTTTGAGAAGAAGACCATGATCGACCATGTCAAACGCTTTGGAGAAATCCGTGTACACCGTATCCACTTGACCTCCATTCATTACGTTATCACACAAAAAGGTAACATGGTCCACTAGATTTGTTTGCACTGATCTGCCCGTGAAGAACCCATGCTGACAAGGATTGATTAAAGCCATAACAAATGAAAACACAACCTGGTATACCAACTTTTCAAATATCTTTGCACCAGCACAGATGATACTGACGGGTCTATAGTTGGTAACATCAGACTTAGAACCGGATTTGTGTATTGGTGAACGAAGTTAAGTTTCCAGAGGTCAGGAAAAACACCTTCAGACAATGAACGGTTGAAAACTATAGATAAAGGCAGCGATATAGTGTCTTTTAATTTCACATAAAACATGATCGGTACACTGTCGGGGCTACTGACTTTATTGCAATCAAATCCACTTAGAACCTTTTTCACCTCTGGTTCACTTATTGAGAAACTACATAAGTCGCTATCACGAATCAGTTCATCGTCGATCTCATCAAAACTATCACTACTGTCTTGATAAACGGAACTAAAAAACCGCGCAAAAAGATCACAGACTGAGGTTCTGTTACTAGCTTCATTGTCATTCAAACGTACATTGTTCGGAAACGAGTTCGATTTGCGCAACGACTTTGTATATGAAAAAAAACATTTCGAATTCAATTTTAAATTGTCTTCAGTGTTACTCACATATTCCTCATGACACTTCACAATTTCAGCTTTCACAGAACGCCTTAATGCTTTATATTCGGCGATATGAATTGTCTTACGAGTTTTTTTTTTTAACTTCTTAGCTGTAAACTTCAACTTAATCAATTCGATCAGTTCCTTAGAATACCAGCATGGATACTCCCTATTTTTACCACGCGCCTTAGGCAACTTACTTATAAATGATTGGATAATGTCGTAGAATCTTTGCAAACAATCATTTGAATTAAGAACACGTAACTCACTTACCCAATCGATTGAACCAATTTTGGCATTCAAGTCATCGTAGTCGGCTCGGAAAAAATTAGTTTTTGGAGGTTTCGTTTCGTTGAGGAATCTCAATGGTGACGTACGCAAACTGATCGATAAAGCCGGGTGAAACCCGTCCTCCTTCACAAATGGACAATCACATCGCTTTACTTTAACAAAATTCGGTTCAAGATTCGATAAAACTAGATCTAATGAACGATTCAATTTATTTTTGACGTAATTGAATTGATTGAGGCCCGTTAACGACATCATATTAACTAGTTCCTGAGGTATTTGACCTACTAGGTGAGTTGCACTGCACGTATTGTCCTTATTATGAACCCATGATAATGAATCCGCTAAATTATAGTCACCGAATAAAGCAATATTAGCGTTAGGCTCGATATTAGTTATAACATCGATTATCTTATTAAAATGAACTTTGTACACCTCAAGTTTACTTCTACACGGTATATATCGGACATTCAAAAACGTTTTGTAACTATTCACATTGTCAATCGATATCCATAGGTCCTCACCACTCAATTCAAATTCTTTAACACGAGCAGAAAAATATTTGGCTTTGACAGCATCATGGGCGCGCGGTAGCAATGCGCCCGTGACGCAAGTCTTACACGCCAAAAAATTCACAAGAAATTTTTTCGTAAACTAAGGATCATGGGCGCGCGGTAGCAATGTGCCCGTGACGCAGGTCTTACACGCCAAAAAATTCACAAGAAATTTTTTCGTAGACTAAGGAACATATATACAGGAACTTTTTGACTTCCCCCCCGAGCGACGTACTCCCCGGAAAATATTTTTCCCGGATTCTACGGAAAATTTTAGGCCGAAGTGCCTTTTCACTCATTAAAATCGGTTCAGTCGTTCCGAAGATATGAATTAAACAATTTTGCTATTTTGTATGGAAATGGACTCAAATCGAATATTTTTAACTAGTCAATTTGGTAAACCTTTCTTTCTTTCTTTCTTTCTTTGTTTGTGGCAATTTTTTTTTGACGTTGTAAGGTTTTGAAAGTTTCATGAAATGTATTCCGTATCTCTAGAACTATGAGAGTTAAAAAGTTGGTTCCAAAGACGAAGTTGTAGAGAATTAAATTTAAGCGAACACGTGTTTCAGGGTTTTGGAGAAATATGTCCCAATCCTGGTATATGGTCACTTCCATAATTAGGCAGGATGAAGCAAATCTCTAGAACTATGAGAGTTAGAAAGTTGGTTCCAAAGGCGAAGTTATAGAGAATTAAATTTAAGCGAACACGTGTTTCATGGTTTTGGAAAAATGTGGCCTAATCCCGGGATAACGCCACTTCCAGATTCCAGAGGGATGATTCATACCTCTAGAACTATGGCAGCTAGAAAGTTGTTTACAAACTTACAAAAGTACTGATATCCGCAAAAAAACCCCTTACAGAGGAGGTGTGGCGCAAGTCTTTATGCCTGCTTACAAAAGCTGTGAAATCAGAAAAGTGTGACGCATTAAGCATCTAAGGTAAAACTATTTTCTTCCAGTTACAAAAGTTCTGAAATCAGAGTGGGGTGACGCATTAGGCTTCGATTCGCAACAAAAATTTTTAAACAAAATTATGTTGAGTTCAAACAATTGCGTCACAAATGCCAGACCCACCAGCGGAATAATTTTTCAACACTCAGTTTTTAGACGCAAAAATTAAAATTTACCCTAAACGATGTAATAAGAAATAAAAGTCAAATTTTCGCAGCGTAAAAACTGAAAGTACAGAAAAATTGTTTCGTCGTTGGGTCTGGCATTTGTGACGCAATTTTTTGAACACAACATAATTTTGTTTAAAAATTTTTGTTGCGAATCGAAGCTTAATGCGTCACCCCCTCTGATTTCAGAACTTTTGTAACTGGAAGAAAATAGTTTTACCTTAGTTGATTAATGCGTCACACTTTTCTGATTTCACAGCTTTTGTAAGCAGGCATAAAGACTTGCGTCACACCTCCTCTGTAAGAGGTTTTTTTGCTTGATGCATCCACCCCCATCACATTTATCTACCAAATCAAAGTTGCGATCATCCCGATACACACGCTATCGGTCATCAAATAACTCTGAAGAAAAAATGTCTTTATTTAACCACGTTTCACTTAAGACAATTGCATCATAATCACTCGATAACACTGAATGCATAAATACATCAGTTTTTGTCTTAAGACCTCTCACATTCTGGTAAAAAAATTTTAAATTCATCAAAATAACATTCACAAAACAGCCAGACATTCCGCATAAGACCACATGAGAAGCAAATACCGGTGCGGTGTACGACAATTAGGCTGAATTCACGGGGACTGATTCGCGCACCGTATTATCAAGATCACTGCAATCCATATCGACAGGTAAATCCAACAAATTGTCTATTTTAATAAAGTTGTTATCATCAGGATACTTAGCATAAACGAAGCCATTACGGGATTGCACTTTACTTAAAATATTCGATCTAACTAACTGCAATGCCTTAATGTAAATCTCATTGATCGCCGGCGTCAAGTTGTCACAATAATAAATTCGGTTTGTGTTATCATCAAAACCAATGTGCGATAGGTTAAAATTCCTTTTGGCGAAATATTTAATCATGAATTGTCTCTTCAAAATCTGTGACACAAATTGGACTAAAATAGGTTTATTTCCACTTCCAAGACGAAAAACATTATTGATTGAATATTGCGGTTTATGCTTGAACTCTATTGCACTTGCTATCGTTTGAAAAAGCGAAATTAAATTTTCATTGGGTTTGTATGGAATTCCACGAATGATACCGTCGTTGAGCTTCGAGAGCCTGTCATTATCGGTGACTGATGATTCAATAGAATCAATTCTATCGGATTGCTCATGCACCAATATTTCCACTTTCTTTTCAATGTCACCCCTGAATGCATCCAAGGTCGATGATAATTCGCCACGAATACTCAATGTTTGCTCGTCAAGCTTTGCTGAGAGTTCAGTATATATGTCATCCAATTTCTTGGTAAATTGATTCAGAGTTGCATCCATTTTTTATCCAATTTCGAAAGTAATGCATAAACATCATTCAGTTCCTTTGTTGCCACACTCGTGTTACGTGTCGACGGAGACATATTTCTCAAATATAACAATAGAACGTCAGCGATTGTAAATAATTGTGCGATTTTGAGATTTATAACCGAATATCTTATATGATTTTAACATCCACGAGAACAGTAACTTTCGTTAGCACTTATAACACAGAAATTATTGCAGAATAGTTAAAATGTCGTACAAAAAATTAATGCGGAATGTAGCGCGGTGTAATTAACTTTACTCACAATCGGCCATTTTGTTGACAAATGTTGACTTATGCGTTTACCACGACGTTTGTAACCACCCTAATTTCGCACCGATCGCGGTTCTTAGATGACGAATCAGCAATTAAAAAAAATGTCCGTCCGTACGTCCGTCAATACTAACTCGAGTAAAACTCAACCGATTTTCAAAAACTTTTTTTCCCTAAAAGGTAATCGAAAAAAATCTTTTTTGGGATTGAATCTGGGCCCTGTCGACCCAAAGGGCCAATGAACTAGGGCCGTTTAAGTGGTTTTTGGTATTTTGTACATAACTCGAGTAAATCTTTTTCGATTTTCAAAAACTTTTTTTTGTTTGAAAGGCCTGGGTATGGCCGACAATTTGAATTTGAGCGACTGGACTCAGCCAGGGCTCTAAAACTGAGTCTCTACAAGGGCCCTACGTGTTTTTGTGCATAACTCGAGTAAAACTTTTCCGATGAAAAAAAAAATTCAATCGAAAGGTCTGGAAATGCCCAACAATTTATGGAAATTTTTTTTTTTACTTTGGGTTGTTGGATCTAGCTAGAGCCCTAAAGAAGCGGACCCACTAGTGCCCTTCTTGTTTTTTATACATAAATCGAGTAGATTCCATCCGATTTTCGTGATTCTTTTTCTATTCGATAGGTAATGAAAGCCATAAGAACATCCAAGAAAAAATGTTGGCCCGGGCCGAGCCTAAGATGGCTGCTAATGTTAGGGTGGATCGATCTAGGAAATTCAAACATTTTGAGAACTATAAGTGATAGAAGATCGGTGTCAGTGGCAAACTTTTTTGTCTATGGAAGAATGGGTCAGAGGCTTTTCCTAAGTGCTCTTGGTCGGTTGCAAGGGACCCGTTCGTATCAGAATAGATGTGGCAAACAGAATAGATGTCACAAAAAGGCTCGAACGTTCCTAAGTAAATGTTGCCTTAACTCTTAAGTATGTGCAATTACGTCCTCATTAAATTGGAATGGAAATTGCCGAAAGGGCAATATTGAAAAACCCGTCCGAAGCAACGGCGCAGAAAATCTCTCCAAGCCCTTAAAATAAGCCCAGAATTTAAAACCGACCTTGGGCACTTAGCAGTGGCTTCTGACCCATACCTCCATGGACAAAAAAGTTCGCTCCTTTTTTCTCTACAACACAGCACAAAAAACCTCATTATCAAAGGAATATTCACGAAAAAAACCAAATATCGTGTTAGGTCGCGTATCGTGAGTTGGGCCCACACTAAGGACTCTATAGCTCGAACCAATACCGAGATTTTCACTAATTTAATTTTCGTGATTTTCTGACGCACATATCTTTCATTCAAAACCTTGAAGAGCGATTTCCGTTCTAATTTCGCAGTGATATAAACCGAACCGAATATAAGAAGGGGCAAATCAAATTTTGAACAATAAAATTCCATTGTTCAAAATCCGACATGTCCGTTTTTACATACGGTTCGCTGTAAGTAAAAAAGTTCCACCAACCTTCAAAGAACCCACGCTTTGACCACTTTTTCGACCGTAACTTTGAAAGTTTTCAACTGATTTTGCCCAAATCAATTTTCTAATTATCTTTCAGGAAAAAAGAAGATTTTGAAAATCAGATAAGATTTAACCGATTTATGTAGAAAAAAAGGTTAGGCCCTAGTAGAGACTCAGTTTTAGGGCCCTGGCTGAGTCCAAAAGCTCAAAATCAAAAAAAATTCTTCCATAAGTTGTGAGGCATGAGCAGACCTTTCAAACAGAAAAAAAATTATGTAAATTGGAAAAGATTTACTAAAGTTATGTGCAAATGACCAAAAACCACTTCAACGGCCCTAGCTCATTGGCCCTTGGGCCGACAGTGCTTAGATTCAATCCCAAAAAAGGTTTTTCGATTACCTTTCAGGAAAAAAAAGTTTTTCAAAATCGGTTGAGAATAAAATTTTGTTGGATATGACCACTTTTAGAATTGGGAGAGATGACCCATCACAACAAAAACCATTTTGAAAGGGAAGTGTGTCACAAGTCCTTGTTCCTTCTTCCAAAACAACTGATATCAATTTGGGTGAGGTGAAATAACAAAAATACAAGAATTTCTGGGATTCTTTTTTTTTTTCATCTAAATCAAATGTCCTTAACGCTTTGAAACGCAAAAAAATCTTTCAAATTATTTTAACATTTGATCAAAAAAATGTGCCACAAATGCCGGACCCCCCAGTTTTATACGCAAAAATTTGACTTCCTGTACAAAAATACTATATATACATTCCTACATACAAATCAAGTTTTTGTGGTGTGAAAGCTGAAAGAATAGAAAAACTATAACGCTGGTGAGTCCGGCATTTGTAACGCATTTTTTTAATCAAATGTGAAAATATTTTGAAAGTTTTTTTTGCGTTTCGAAGCGTTAAGCGTCACTCAAATTGATATCAGTTGTTCTGGATGAAGGAACAAGGACTTGCGTCACATTTCACTTTTAAAAGGGTTTTTGTTGTGATATCAGTAGTTTTGGAAGCAATTGAAACCGATTAACCGAAAAATATCAAAAAAACCTGATGGAAGTTGAAAAGTGCTAGAGAAATCCACAAAAATCGCATAAACCTAGGAAGACCCATGGGATGACCTCACTCATGTCGAGAATAACCGAAAAATATCAAAAACTCTAATGGAAGTTTAATATCTCACACACACACATTATTTCATATCGGATTTGTATTTGAGCTTCCAGGAGCCCTAGCGCCCAAACGAGGCCGGTGACCCCATTTTTTGAAAATCTTAAATGGCGTAGAATGCCCATCCGAATGTCCCTGCAAAATTTAAAGAAGATGTCTCAGCCAATTTTCGAGAAATCGCCAAAAAAAGTCGTTTTTCATGCATATGGCTCTGGAACTACTAACTAACGAACTAACTAACTTACGTAGGATACTCATTTTCTTTGGCTTCTATGAAGTAGTACATTTTGTATAGAAAATGACGATTTTCTAAAGGTCATATCTTCGGATCTACTGGACCGATTTCAATGAGTAAAATGTCGATTTCAATCAAAATCTTACGTAAAATCCGAAAAACTAGGTCTCAGGGGGGTACGACGCAAGGGAAAAAAGTCAAAACTTAGCTGAATATATGGTTCCGCCGTCTACGAAAAAAAAATTCTGATTTTTTTATTCGTATGGGGACTTGCGTCACAGGCGCAATGCTACCGCGCGCCTATGATATATATGTCAGTCAGAAAGTTGCTTCCAAAAGCAAAGTTGTAGAGAAAAAATTTTTAGAGAAAACGCGTTTCAGGATTCCATCGAAAAATGGCTCAATCTCGGGATATGACCATTTCTAGAATTGGGAAGGATGACCCATATCTCTAGAACTATGAGAGATGGAAAGTTCCTTCCCAAGGCAAGGTTGTGGAGAATAAAATTTTGGGTTGGGTTGGGCTTAACTTTTTATTTTAGGTCGAGTTGGAACCTCTACTCTGGAATTTATAAGTTGGTTCCACCACTCGACTCTGTTAGTTTCTTTAGTGGCAGCTCTCACAACTTCTACCGTTCAATTTTCGCCGGAGAAATGATAAATTGACATTGCTGTGCAAATAAATTGCATCAAATTCGCTCAAACTCCAGTTGTCATTCATTGCTGAGTAGTCGTTATCATTTCTCTGATTCTTGTAAAGTAATCATAATATGGAAAAATTTTAACATGAAAATGAACTTGTATAAATATCTACCGAAAGAATTGTTTTATGCACAATTTCAGCGGTTGCTTTGTGTCGTGCACGCAACTATTCTCACTCTGCCTTTGTATGGATTGATCTAATTGATTTTAATCTATTCAAAACAGAGCAGCATTTAGACTTGCTAGCGCCCATGGTCATTTTATCTGATTGCACTTAGCATTAGAGATATTTGTTAGATAAGCTAAGATGAAGAAGTTTACTTTATTACACAACAACAACGCAATCAGTTCCCCTTGTTCTAAATCATAAGAAGAACTTGTTGCAGCATGCAAGTCTCAATCGTAGCGAATTAAATATCGAAATCATTTAATGTGAGGCGAAAAATTTTGAGGAATTTCCGTTTGTTCAGCAAATGTACCCACTGCAGGCAAAATTTTTTGTGAATTGTGGTGTTCCTTGCCCAGATAATAATTGACCCCACGAAATGTACATAAAGTGCCATCAGAATATGTGCTGATCCCAGTTAATGTGCTCCAGTTCCAGGACATTTAATGTATATTAAAAAGCGCCCTTACCGTTACATCTTTTCTTTGGAACGAGAAGTGCATTTAATGTACATTTAAAACACCTTGAATACACATTTAATGTACGTTTAATGTACATTTTAGTGTAAATTACTAGCACATTTAATGTACATCTAATGTTATACAAGAAAAGAAAGGAAAATTTAATTTTGTTTTCCGACTTTTCCATTTCGGTTTTTCTTATTCTGATGATCACTACGTCCTCCATCTACATTTCTTTATTCCAAGCTCTCATTTTTTTTTTAGAAAAATTTCTTTAATTTGCGGGGCTTGAACTCAAGACGCTCGAGGTTATGAGTCGACTGCCTGCTTTACCAATTGTGCCACCGGATACTTATATGTTGGTGTGTTAAATTTGTATAAAGTGTTAAATTATAGAAAGTACATTACAAGCACATTTTTGGTACATTAAATGTGATAGGAATAGTGCACACCTCATCACGCATATAAAATGTGCGAAAAATGTACTGGTGATCTATTGCAATAATTTTATTGACATCGAAAAATGTACACATCACAAGCACATAGGATATATAGTGATAGGAATAGTGTACACCTTATTACGCATATAAAATGTGCGAAAAATGTACTTGTGATCTAGTGCAATAATTTCGAGTTTTAATAGCACAAAAAATGTGCTTTTTATGTACATCGAAATATGTACTACATCATAAGCACATGTTCGGTACATTAAATGTGATAGAAATAGTGTACACCGTATCAAGTACATAAAATGTGCGAAAAATGTACTTGTGATCTAGTGCAATAATTTCGAGTTTTAATAACACAAAAAATGTGCTTTTTATGTACATCGAAATATGTACTACATCACAAGCACATATTTGGTACATTAAATGTGATAGAAATAGTGTACACCTTATGACGTACATAAAATGTGCGAAAAATGTACTTGTGATCTAGTGCAATAATTTCGAGTTTTAATAGCACAAAAAATGTGCTTTTTATGTACATCGAAATATGTACTACATCACAAGCACATATTTGGTACATTAAATGTGATAGAAATAGTGTACGCCTTATCAAGCACATAAAATGTGCGAAAAATATGCTTGTGATCTAGTGCAATAATTTCGAGTTTTAATAGCACAAAAAATGTGCTTTTTATGTACATCGAAATATGTACTACATCACAAGCACATATTTGGTACATTAAATTTGATAGAAATAGTGTACACCTAATCAAGTACATAAAATGTGCGAAAAATGTACTTGTGATCTAGTGCAATAATTATTATATATTATCAACAACATTGGATTTTGCTCATTTAATGTACATTCAGTGAGCAACCACATTAAAAAGTGTGATCTGTGTTATCTGGGTTGCAAGTAAGGTTTTAGAAAATTGTTGACTGCGTTTACTTGTACTTTAGGTAAATGTAAGATTTTTCTTAAACGCCATAGGCAACATTTTTGAATTGCAGATTGCATCACAAGAACCTTTAACACGTTTCAGCGCAGAAAAGGATCGTATGCTCGTTCGTCTCTTGCGTTTGTAATTTGAGTCGTTTTGTTTGAGTCGTTTAAAAAATTCGAAGGACTGTGAATCACAGTAAGAACATAAAAAATTGATCTCCCATGACATTCAGCGTGTTGTACATAAGATAGAGTTTCGTACTATAATTATAGGGATCATGCGACAATTTAAGAAAAGCAAGTTCTTATCGAATACGAAATTATATTCACGAGAAAATAAACCTCTCCTCTATCAAACACGTGAGTCTGACTAACGAAGGTAGAATTAAATTCATACCGTTTCAACGAAATAAATCACGACTATTCAAATTTCATAATAATTACATTAAAAATAATGGGTAGGAGCTAATCTGCGTAAATATCTGAGTTCACACAAATTCTAATGTAGGACGGGCAACTCTAATTTATTGGTTTTTATTCCTTAAGAACAGCACCACTCAATACTTGAAAGTAAATTTTGCAAGAATCTTTGAAGATTAAGTTCCAAGTTACACATTGCCAAATGCGATGGGTGTAATGTACGAATATTATTAGACAGTACAACCCTAAATGAGATATGATATATGCAGTGATGTACCTACATAAGCAATAGACCTAACTAGGTGAAGTACGAGAGCGTGTACTGAAAATTCATAGAACACACCAGCATCCAACATCTTTATTTAAATTTAAAGCGCACATAAATCAATTCGTATTAGTTGAATATTTATATCTACATATTTACCCTTAAACGACTTTAACTATATCATACCTCTTCCACGTAGCTCCATAACTTAATACTTTTCCACCGCTTTACACATATATTATTTTCCATTCCATAATATAGAATAAATGTTATGAATCTCAGTAGTCACTGTTCCCGTTCCCCATGTAATAAGTATAAGTAGGCTAAGAATCTCGCGATAGCCGTGTCTTAGCGATGAATTATCGTGACGGGCGGATTACCAAAACTTCCCATGGGGTTGGTGGGTTTGTATTTCTATACAATATTTCTTACCGTAAATGAATAAAGCGCATAAACGAGAAAGAAAAATCTTAATAACCGATTCTCTCAAAAAAGGAGATCGAAATCATTTCTTCATAAGATTGTGGTGTTACAATTTACTGCTTTTTGTTTAAGGGAAATTCAGTTTTTATTTTCAAATCACCCAGCGAGAGATAATTAAAATAAAAGTAAAACTATTGTGAAATGGAAAATTTTTTATTTTGTTCGTATATTGATGTCGCTAGGGTGTCAACACGCTAATAAGCTAATCGGGTTCATTTGCAATTTCTTATCATATTCTGATGTATTTCATAGTATACTTACAGTTGGTGGTCATAGCAATGATGAAAAGCTCAATCCCCCTGCTAAAATTTGATGAATGGATCGTAATCATAGACATTTTCATTCTTCGTTGGAAGGAAATCATTGTTTTTATAGTCAACATTTTATAATAATAAGTCAAACAGCCAAAGTCAGCGCTTCAGATTTTTTCTTTTTTCTTCGAATGTAGGAACTTTATAAAATTTTGTTTTGCGATCACTATGTCACCTCATACTACCACTGGGAAATTCATTGAAAGGTCTCTACTAAAAGTAGTGTAAGTTATTCCATGTTTTCACCCTTTCTGTCAGTGTAATGGGTCGGTGTACTTGTCGCGATGCGATTTTATTTTTATTTGTAAAACCAAACATATGCAAGGGACTCGTACGTATCAGAATAGCTGTGGCAAACAGAATTGATGTTACGAAAAGACTCAAACGTATTTAAGTAAATATTGCTACGGTGTAAAAAACCCTTCCGAAAGCACAAAACTGACCCCAAATAGACAAAATGTTCATCTCAATTTTCTCTACAACATAGCAAAAAACCATTTTTTGTCTAGGACCGACTTAAGGACCGTCCGAGTGCACTGAGGAGTGGCCTCGGACATATAATTCCATACATAGTAGTATATTATAATACAAGGGCAATAATTGCGTAATTATAGTCGAGGTGGGGTGGAATTTCAAGGGGCGACTATAATTGCGCGATTGTTCCCCTTGTATTATACGATAGTTTATCACATTTGAGTCTATAATTGCCAATTATGCATAAAACATGACAACAAAATTAACATAAATCAAAAATCAAAACTCATCGAATTTGTTGCAAAAAATGTCGTCTAGATCGATTTTTCTATTTAGTATGCGGTTGCAGTTGTCATAACAATACACGTTTCATTCTCATTCATTCGTCTTGTTTCAGTGTAGCCTACGTCATCATTAAAGAGCCGGGTTATAATAGCGTCATTACAACCCTACTTTTAACAAGAAAGTCGACTATAATACCCCGATTATAGCCCCATTATTAGTGAAATAATTGGCTTATTATAGGCTCGAATGTGATAAAAATGTTTATCTAAGTTTTCTCTGCAACGTAGCTGAAAACAATTTTTTTATCTAGGGCCGACCTTAAGACCGATCTAGGGCCATAAGGAAATGCCTCACCCACATACTTTCAAAGACAAAAATGTTTCCCTCAATTTTCTTTACCAAACAGCAAACACGTTTTTTTTGTCAAGGATCGACCTAGCGCCCCAAGTAGAGGCCTCGGACACATACTTATATAGACAAAAATGTTTCCCTCAATTTACTCTTCAACATAGCAAAAAAAAACCATTTTTTGGGCTAGGGCCGACCTAAATACCACTTGAGACCTAAGCACAGGCACCGGGCTCAAATGTTGTTTTTAAATATAATTCGGTACTCCATTACCAGTCAAGTAGAAAAAGAATCAACAAAATCGGTTACGATTCACACGATTTATGTAAACAAACACGTTGGGACCTAGTAGAAAGTCAGTTTT
Organism: Pseudolycoriella hygida; assembly: GCA_029228625.1. Classification (NCBI taxonomy): domain Eukaryota; kingdom Metazoa; phylum Arthropoda; class Insecta; order Diptera; family Sciaridae; genus Pseudolycoriella; species Pseudolycoriella hygida. The sequence goes on along the minus strand of CM055404.1, from coordinate 53,717,153 downwards.
GGGGACCTGACTGAGTCCCATCTTCCATCATGTAAAACATTCTTAGACCTTTCGATTATAAAATTTTCTTTCAAAAATCGGAGGTATTTATCGGCTGGTTAGTGTTTATAGCCCGTGCGAGGGTAGCAGTGCTGGCGATCTTGACACCTTTTACGAGCAGTTAGGGGATGTTGTCAGCAAAAAAGGTAGTGAGTGTGTGA
>CM055404.1:53706317-53716453 GCA_029228625.1 Pseudolycoriella hygida | reverse complement strand
CTGTAAATACTTCCAACGAGTTAAGACGTGATCTTTCACATTTATGTGACTAGACTCTGGAATTGACATTAATAATCGACCTGTTAGAAAATGACCCGCCGTTAAGACTTCCAAATCTTCTGGATCTTCCGACATCGGGCATAAAGGTCGCGAGTTGAGACAAGCTTCAATCTTGGCTAGCACCGTAGAAAACTCTTCGTAAGTTAATAAAGAATTTCCTAAACTTGCGAACAAATGCCGTTTCATTGATTTAATATGAGACTCCCAAAGCCCTCCCTGATGTGGAGCTTCCGGCGGATTGAACAACCACGTAACCCCTTCATTCGTAAGTAGGTCCTTAGCTCCTTCATGAATGAATCGAAAACTATTTTTCATCTCGTTCTGCATTAAACGATCAGCCTTCCGAAAAGCGCCTTCGTTGTCACTGTACATAACCTCCGGTTTCCCTCTCAACGAAGTGAAGCGAATGAAGGCCTTCATAAAACCTTCCACTGATTTGTCTGTCACTAACTGTAAATTGACCGCCTTAGTAGCGAAGCAAACAAACAACGCCACATAACACTTGAAACGCCTAGCTTTTCTTAGTTTTGACTCCCGACATAAAAAAGGACCCGCATAATCTAGACCGGTATGAACGAAAATCAATCCTTCCGAACTTATGCGCGGTGCAGGTAAATCTGCCATGATTTGACTACATAGTCTAGATTTTACCCGGTTACAATTAACACACGATGATAGTATTTGCTGAACCGTATTTCTCCCGCCGATTACCCAGAACGAATGTCTTACAAAACTCAAGACTTCCTGTATGCTTCCATGCATTGTTAACTCATGAGCATTCTGGATAACCAATCGAGTCAAATGGCTATCCTTGGGTATGATCATAGGATGCTTCTTGTTGTATTCTAATTGCGAATGTCTAATCCGACCTCCGACCCGTAAAACACCATGTGCGTCCAAGAAAGGATTTAATTTCCGTAACGGTCTAAACTTATGATGTTCCGATTGCAATTCTTTCTTTTTATTCAATAGTTCAACTTCTCGAGCAAAATAACTCCACTGCGTCTTTTTAGCCAACACCATCAGGGAATGCTTCAAATCAAACACTGACAACTTTCCTTCACGCAGATTCTTTGGAATTCTCCACGTCATCATCCAGGCAAGGACACGAGTGGCTCTTCTTAACGAAGAAAACCTCTTGACAAAGTCTTCACCCACTCCCTGTTTCGTCAATAACACCACTCCTTTCTTCATCTCTAGATCGGTTTCAAACTTTCCTCTGTCACTAGGCCACTCGCGTTCTGACCCTACCAACCACCTGGGACCCTTCCACCACAATTCATGATCGACTAACTCTTGAGACGACATGCCCCTGGAAGCACAATCCGCAGGATTTTCTTTAGACGGCACATATCCCCAAGAGTCCGAGATCGTCATTGACTGTATAGAAGCCACCCGATTAGCAACGTAAGTAGACCATTTTTCAGGAGATTGTGCAATCCAAGCTAACGTAATCTCTGAGTCTGACCAGCAACGAAATTTTTCCGGTTTCAATTTCAGTGAATCGATAACAGAGCGACATAACTCGCTTGCTAAAACCGCCCCACATAACTCTAGCCTTGGCAAAGTAACCGTTTGCAACGGGGCTACCTTCGACCTTGAGGAAAGTAAATGAGCACTAGTCTGACCGTGTGAGTCAACTACTCGAAGGTAGGCTACAGCTGCGAATGCCTTAATTGATGCGTCACAAAACACATGTACCTGATAAGAGTTCACATTTTTAGCTAGGCCTATCCACCTGGGCACACCTATTTCCCGCAATTTGCACAATGAAGACTCGATTTTAACCCACTCCATCTGAACTCCCTGCGAAACGATTTCGTCCCATTCACAATTCAACTCCCACAAACTTTGCATTAAAATTTTTGCTTTTACTACCACCGGCGAAATCCATCCCATCGGATCATACAACATTGCAATCCTGGACAACAAGTTCCTTTTTGTATACTTCGTCAGAGGCGTAATTTCCTTCATGACAAAACGAAATACATCTTCTTTCGGATCCCATAAAAGACCCAAAGACTTTACCATCATTTCCGAATCCTTCTCTGAAATCTCGAATCTACTTCGACTATCCAAAAACTCAGGGGTTAGACCTTCTAAAATACGGCTATCGTTTGCGATCCATTTCCTGAGAGGAAACTTGCCACTGTCCAACATACCCTCAATCTGCGTTCGCAGCTTAATCGCACCCTCAATGGTATCCCCTCCTGATCTCAAGTCATCCATGTAAAATTCATTTTTAACCGCATACGGAGCTTCGGAAAAACGATCCTTTTCTTTCTCTGCCAAGAAGTGTAACGTACGAATTGCTAAAAATGGTGAAGCTTTCACTCCGAACGTTAACCTATTCATTTGAAACTCTTCAATGGGCCCCTCCTCATCACGCCTCCACAAAATCCGTTGTCTATTCGCATCCTCTTTACTAACTTCAACCTGTCTGTACATTTTCTCAATATCCGCCTGAAAGGCGTATCGACACCTTCTCCAATTGTTTATCACCACCCACAAATTCGTTTGTAACTTCCGCCCCGCATACATGCAATCGTTAAGTGAATACCCCGAATCCGTCTTGCACGATGCATCAAAAACCACTCTAAATTTTTCAGACGTCACCACAGCATGATGAGGAATGTAATAAGACTCTTCATTCACGTCCTCAACATTCTCTATCTGATTAAATTTGAAATACTCGTTCATGCACTCTCTGTACTTTTCCCGTAACTCCGAATCTTTTTTCAACCTGGTCTCAAGACTGGTGAATCTACTGTATGCTTTATGTCTGGACTTACCTAGACAACACACATCTTTTGGCTTCATGGGAAGGCGAACCACAAACCTTCCGTCTTCCTTCCTCAACATTGTTTCCGTAAATAACTTCTCGCAAAATTTATCCTCGGGACTCAGAGCCTTCTCACCAACTCTTTCCCTCTCTTCTTGTTCCCAAAACTTTTGTAATTGTCTCTCAAGAGACGTGTTGGTCAATAAAACTTTCGACGATTTAGTAACCAGTGGTTTTATATCACCCATTCGACTTTACACTCCCAACACGATCCATCCCAAAGACGTTTCATGAACATTTGGATAACCCAACGTCTTTATCAATCCTGATCTAATGATCAACATCCAATAACATTTCGACTTCACCTGGCACATTAAACATCTGATCTGCTAACTGCAGCTCTTTCAAGGCTCCCCAGCTCTCACCTCTCTCCATCTTACGTGAAGGCTGCTTGCTCGAAACAGAATTTACGATAAGTGCCTTCACATCGCAAATCTTATCTGACGAGTAAATCGACGAAATCTCGAATAAAGCGGAACCAGACGACGAGCCCAACTCCTGCTCACCGAGCCCTGTTAATGTTGTATGATCTGTTGCGACACGACATTTTAACGCTTTACACGCTTTCGCCGTAATGAAACAAGAATCACTCGTTGGATCTAGAATTGCTCTCAACGTGTTAACTTCCCCATCATCTCCTCGAACGTTCACCAAAACTGTAGCAAAAATTTTATCTTTACCGCTTTCAGTGGCTGTGTGCATTACTTTTACAGGCTTCGAAACACCAGACGTACCTGACTGGGTATTCTGAGCGTTTGTCCCGAGACTGGAAGACTCGTGTAGTAGCGTGTGATGCGACTTGGAGCAATACATGCACTTAACATTTACCTTACAAGAAACGGTTTTATGACCTTTCTTGAGACACCTAAAACACACTCCCAATCGCTTCACGCTACTCCAACGATCCTTAACCGACAACGACACTAACTTACAATATCTTTCTAGCTCATGATCATCTTGAAACATAACACAACCTTTTCCTTTCCACTTTGAATAACCGTTAGATCTAGTGTTGGCCAATTTACTAAATTCATCCGAGTTAGAGTTCGACAAATCAGTTACAGAGGAAGAGGACATTGGTTCCGTTGCCATCAACGAATGATACCTCTTTTCCACAAACGTTAATAACTCCGTGAACTTAGGTAGTTCCGTATTTCCGGCGATCTCTTGTTCACACAAATTTCTAGTTACGGATGGCAACTTCCTCGTTGTCATGAAAACAATGAAACAATCCCAGTTACTGATCTCAATTTGTTGATTCTTCAACGACTTCAGGGCTTGATCTGTCCCGTAAATCAGACTTTTCAATCCGTTGGCCGATTCTGTCAACACCGGTTCCAAATTAAACAGGATGTCCAATTGACCCTCTACTAACAACCTCTTATTATTATAAACTCTCAACATTAAGGCCCACGCGTCATCATAATTGGACTCAATAACGGCGTAAGGTGACAAAAGACGATTTGGTTCTGTCGACCCTTCTGTAGCCGATTTTAAATATTGTAATTTCTGAACCTTAGACAGTTTTTGGTTGTTGTGAACCAGACTAATAAACATATCGTGAAAAGTCAACCAAGACATAAAATCGCCATTGAACTTTGGAAGAACCAATGATTTTAAAATCTCTTTGTTGCTCACTTGAGAATCATGCTGATTTCTTGACGAATCATTTCGAATATTGCTACCTTGACCACTACTACCCGCGTCTTCCTGAGGAGAATTGGAATCAATCCATTCAACTATCTCTAAGAATGTTTCTTCTACCCCATCGATTGATTCTGGTTGTAAAAATGGAACTTCACTCAACCCTTGCTCGTCAATTTCACTAATTGCTTCGGAAATCGCTGCGTTGTAACTCGACCACAAATCCTTAGCGACTACAAGTTTTGTTTTTAGATAACATGGACTAATTCGAGATTTTGGCGTCTTCTTTAAATTTGACAAATGCCTTACTAAAGAGCTTTCCAAATGTTGTATTTTATTTTTGTATGTTTGAATGACTGTTTTTTGTGTCATGATTTATTTTTGCAGTTATTTAAATCAACAGAAAACTCCGGTAAAAGAAAAAAAAAGACTAAATCAAAACTCAACTCTAGTTAGATGATGCACTTTGGACCGTTTCAAAAAAAACAAAAAATAAATAAAACTAGCCGTGAACAAAATAGAACCACTTACTTGTGCCTATCAATAATTTCCTTTAGTTAGAATTATGCCAATGCCAATTTCGTTGCCACTCAGCCGTTGAATGAAAACCCCTCTACTCGTCTCCACGGGAATCTGCTTCAATCTATGTGTTCACCATCAAAGATCCGAACCTCTAATCGTTGATCTTTAATCCAACTCCGAAAACGACGATATGAGACAACGCAAAGCGACTTATTCGGGCGCTTCGAGGAACAGTTACGGAGGTGAGATAAATTACACGACGCGTAACTTACCGTTTGCCAAGTTGTCTCAATGTCTCACCCGCTGCCAAACGATCTGACTTCACTGCACTCCTCAAAAAACCAATTAAACTTTGCTGCAACTGTCACCACTTTAACTTTACTGCAACCGTTACCACTTTAATTTTACTGCAACCGTCTGTCCGTTTTTGTAACCGTTTCTCCCATCAAACTTTACTGCAACCGAAATACAATTCAACTTTACTGCAACTGAAAAACAATTCAACTTTACTGCAACTGTCCGTCCAAACTCCTTTCGCACCTTGATCAAATTTTCCAACTTTTCCTGCCGACTGCCACTTAACCTCAACTTTCCAAAACTCGACCTTTTTCCAAAAAACTGAAGATCCTCTATCAATCCAACAATATTTCCGTTTCAACTGACGGCTAATTGTGTTCCGATGATTAATATTTCCTTTGATCTTCTCGGATACTTTTTCTCATGCAAGCGGTTTCCCTCAATGTCGGCCACACAAATTTCAAAAAATAATTTCAATCTCACCACCAAACGAACTCCAAAACAATTCACGCACAATTTCAAACAAATTTCCAAATGATTTCCAAATAAATTCCAATAAAAATTCCGGTACAAACTATCGATCCGGCTCGAAGGACTTTGTATTGTTCGGTTCCTTTTCCAGTGGACTGTATGCTATGTTGACGCTCTAGATGAATCGAACAACACCGAGGTTAAATGAACAGTGATTTTATTGAGATATAGAATTACATATTTTACAGAAACTGGTCCGTCAGATGGAGAGCCATCTGCCGGAAAGTTTCTATATTAATTCAATTCGAAATTATTATTTGAATTTAAGAACCAAATGTTCCTAACAGAACATGAATAAATTCATCAAATTGTTGAAATTCTCTATGGAGCACATTACGAGTAACCTAGAGTTCATGTCTACGTTTGTATTTCTCAACATTGAAACATTTTTATAATATTTCGTCCTCTATTACAATAGATTAGAAGTCTCGTATCCAAAAAATGGGTTTCGAGACCTTTGACACTTATATCCCCTAACACATGGCTATAACGTCAATTTTTCGGAAACTTCGACTTTGATGAATTCATTCACTTTTAAGAAAAAATTCGACGAAAATTCGAAACGATAAGAATATTTCCTGATATTTCCTGAATCCAAGAAAAAAATAATCAGATCAAAAGATGCTACATATCCGGAGAACAGCACCTTGCCGCAACCCCTTACAAATGTCTCACTTTTCGCCGCTATGACAGTTGGCAGCCATTTTCTCTCTAACTATATATAACTATGCCGGCGCCGGCGAATAGCCAAAATATATGAAAATGACTATATTTTTTTCAATTTTTGTGCTTTTTTAAGGTGTAGTCGACGCGGGAAGGTCACCTGATGACAAAACAACAAGAATTGGGGCGCGAGAGCGAATGAATTTTCCTTTTACAAAATGCCACCAGCGAATGAATTTTCCTTTTACGAAATGCAACGAGTGCGAATGAATTTTCCTTTTACAAAATGCCACGAGCGAATGAATTTTCCTTTTACTAAATGCAACGAGAGCGAATGAATTTTCCTTTTACAAAATGCCACGAGCGAATGAATTTTCCTTTTACGAAATGCCACAAGAGCGAATTAATTTTCCTTTTACAAAATGACACGAGCGAATGAATTTTCCTTTTGCGAAATTCAACGAGAGCGAATGAATTTTCCTTTTACAAAATGCTACGAGCGAATGAATTTTCCTTTTACGAAATGCGACGAGAGCGAATGAATTTTCCTTTTACAAAATGCCACGAGCGAATGAATTTTCCTTTTACGAAATGCAACGAGAGCGAATAAATTTTTCTTTTACAAAATGCCACGAGCGAATGAATTTTCCTTTTACGAAATGCAACGAGAGCGAATGAATTTTCCTTTTACAAAATGCCACGAGCGAATGAATTTTCCTTTTTTTGAGTTTGTGGACTTCTTTTTTGGGGTGTGGGGACTGCGTCACGCCCTTCGGTACCGCTGCGGGCATGATTCAAACAAAATTTCGCGACTATCAGTGTCACCTCAAACGATATCATCCATTTTGAAGTCGTACTTACGGACTGCGTCACACTTTACCTTTAAAGAAGCTTAGACAAAATCGGTAGAGAACATTCGAAGTTACGGTGGAAAGAGTGGTCAAAAATTCTCTTTCTTTAATTCTTTTTTTAAATTTAAAAAAAAAAAAAAATTTTTGACAGTTGCTTCGCACGGATTTTTCAATATTGACTTTTAGGCAATTTCCAACACAATTTAATGTCGACGTAATTTCATTAAGGCAATATTTACATTTATTTCGAGTTTATTTGTAACATTTGTTCTCTTCGCCACATCCATTCTGATGCGTAAGGGTCCTATGTTTTAAAATCGAAAATGCGGGGAGAAAGGGTCTGACGAGAGGAACTTGATTCAAAGCTATCAAATCTTAAGGAAGAATACCTAGATTTGATTAAACTTACCTTGGGGTAAAGGCGTTCCAGACACACCATAACGTTTTGAAGATGAAGCAGGATCCAGATGATCGATCCTGAATATTTTTAATGGTTGAACTAGGATGAATATTAGCCCAAACGTGATCAAATACATGTTCAACTGAATCTAACATAACCACACACGGATAAAAAATTTTTTCACTGAAGATAAATAAATAAATAGTTTTTACGAAAAATAAATAATTTAACACATTTTCTTTTCGAGTTTTGTTAGCTTGTTCTTCATATTTTTATCACTACAAAAAATACAGTACTTAAATCATAGTAGCGCAAAGAGGTCAACCAGATAATTATATTGTTACGTTCATCCATATTTTTTTTGCCTAATAAGTATAACATCGTTTCGTCGCTCGATTTGGGCTTTCGAAACTTTCACAATCCGGCATTCTTAAAGTTAAAAATGGATATATAGTAAATTAAACAGAAATCAAAAAACACCAAAAAAATAGACGTAGAAGTAAGCAAATGGTTTACAATGACACTATCAAACGAAATTCACTGAACATTATTTTTCACTTGCAATCCATTATTTATTGATGTTTTGTCCTTCCTGTGTTTTTTCCTAAAAAGATAAGAATTGTTTTATTACATCTCAAAGCGACCGGTTTGGTGTATTTATTGGCCACAAAATAGGCTGATAAATGCGTCATTATTGAAAGAAATGGATTAATTTCGATAACATAAAATACCCTTTAGAGTTTTTGTAACGTAAATAGTTTTATATGTTAAGCGCCTTAACGCGAAAACAGAATGCACAAATTCACTGTATTTTAAAGTTCGTATATAAAGCTTTGTTGTGTATTGTAAGCAGTGATGTTTACGAGTATAAACGAATTGCAAAGGCTTCTTTATATCGAGTTTTTCGGTAAAATAAAGTGCGTTTTTCATGCCAGATAATTAGAGAGCGTCAGATTGCAACCACTAAATCCAACAAAAACGCTGAACACTTACGATAAATTCAATTTTCAAGCATTGACAGAAGTGAATCATGGACATTTGGCTTTACCGTTAGTGTTTAGCGTTTTTGTTGGATTGGATTGCAATCTGACGCTCTCTAATAAGACTTCAATTTATCTCAAAGCGGCCGGTATGGTGTATTTATCGGCCGCAAAATACGCCAATAAATGCATTGTTATTTGAAGAAATAAGTTACTTGAATTTAATGCGAAATTATTGTTACGAATTAATTGAATTTCGTGTGACATTATACTCACTATATACCGACAAATATGTGCTTTGTACGAATGTCGTATTCCTGAATCAAAATAAAGTTTTATCAAAATGCTCCTACCGGTGCGACGAACTGATTAAAGAAATGAAGAGACGGACTCTCAAGAACTTACATTAGGCTTTAGAAATGACAAGAGCGATCCACAATGAGTTCAAACCAGATATCAGATGACTCTGGTTAGATTCTTCAATAGAACTTTATTTTGATTAAGGAAAAATGTAGATTCTATGCAGTGATGTATGACTGAATGGTATGAAAAAGGAATGAAGTTTGCAAAGCTGTATTTTTCAAAAAGTCTTTGCCTATATTCGTGAAAACATTTTCATGAATTTTCTGGTTAGTACTTTTGATTGTACAATTTCTGGCCAACTATGATTTTTAAAAAAGCGTTTTTATGTTGATTCCAACGTGGCCTTTTTAATAGTTCCAAAATTTCATTAAAGGACATAATTCTACACGAAATCGGTGTACTATTGTGGAAAAGGAGGAGTTACAACCCAAGGGTGCTTTCAAAATCCAGAAATCCTTACTTGTACTAACCTCTCGTAATTTTTATGAATTTTAACAATTTTTCGAGACTTTCATAAAAAGAATTCAATAATGCAGACACTGAAATAAATCGGAAATACCGTTGCACACAATCATGCATATCATACCAATTCGCGCAACATGAAAATTACTGTAAATCCGAAATTGTTGTTTCACCTATACCGACCGCTTTTTCAGATAAACCAGCATATTGAACAGGCCATTGTAAGAGCCTAGTTAAATAATTTTTTTGAATATACAGGAATAACATACAAACATACAAATACGCAATATCGGAAGTTTTTAAGGAAATAGCTTTGAGAACTGTTTTTTGACCCGTGTAGTTATATTCCTCGCCTTCGGCTCGGAATCTAAACTCTACCCTCGTCCAAAAACAGTTCTCAAAGCTTTTTGCTTAAAAACATTCCTCGATGCGTAATTATTTGTTTGTATGTTATTCCTGTATATTCAAAAATACAATTATTTAACGCTTCACTTACAATAATCTACTATACTATTAACAGA
>CM055404.1:53695151-53705817 GCA_029228625.1 Pseudolycoriella hygida | reverse complement strand
GCATTAAGCAACTGGGTGCGACGGAGACACGCAGAACGCTGGGAAGCGTATGGAGGAGGCGCGCATACGAAGCGACTCTTCCCGAAACCTGATGAAAGATGGGCCAAGGACCTTATCAAAATGGACCGTGATCGTATCAGAAGGGTAGTAGGGGCGATCACTGGGCATTGTGGGCTGAACCGACACCTGAATAAGATGCGGTTGTCGGAGACCCCAAATGTTCTTGCGGATTAGAAGAGGAAACGGGCATACACGTGATATGTGATTGCCCTAAATTCCTCCAAATGAGACGCAGGATTCTTGGGAATTTCACTGTGAGACCATCTGAGGCTATCAAATGTGGACCTGTCATTTTGGACCGGTTCTTGGAAGCGACAGGAAGGCTCACATAATGATTTATATGATGAACGGGAAAAGGAACAAAGGATCAAAGGATCTGTGTTTCAAGACCAACAATAGGTCGTCCCAAACTAATAAATCTAAAAGGGCCTTCGAGCTTGGTCCGTTTAAGTGGTTTTTTGGTCTGTTGTTCATAACTCGAGTAAATATTTTCCGATTTTCATAATTTTTTTTGTTTGAAAGATTTGGAGTTGCCAGTTTGGAGTTGGTTCGACACATGATGTGGGGAAATTAATTTTTGACCTTGCAGCAATGAGGACAAAAGCAAACTAAGCGGGATTCGGTAGACCTTAGGTACCTGAATGATATCCAAAAAGTCCCCATGGATATTTTGCGAGTGACTCGAGAAAATCGGAAAAACTCGAAAAAAGTGAGGTTAAGTGTAACGTTTTTTTCGTTGTTCAACGAAATTTGAATTTTTTCATTTTTTTCACAAAAGTGTATTTTTCCCTTATTCTACACATCCTAACGTTTTAAACGATGTATTAAAATAAAATTTTGGTTGTTTTTTACCCGAGATATGAATTTTCAAATTATAAAATCTGACCCCTGCGAAAACTTGTTTTGACTTTAAACGGTCATTCCCAAAATAGGTATCTCTAAATTTTTGATGTTAGTGACTTAAAAACATCTTTGGACTATACTGAAGATTTCCTAAGAAGTATGTTATAAATTTTCACCTCATAGGAAAATTTTCCTGGAATGTCGAAAATTTCCTTGCACGGTGAAAAATGTCAAATGCCAATTGTTTCTCGCCGTCTGATTGATGTTAGGGTGACCAAAAAATTGAGTTAGAGCGTATGATAAAAATTGTACTTATTATTATTTTTAATAGATAAAAAACATTAATCTGAGCAAAAAATAATTCTACGACATGACTCTTAAAATTAGAAATTTATAGGAAGTCTCAATTCGCAGTAATTTTTTTTGGTTTCGCTCGCCCCGTTACCGATTTTTTTTTTGGCTGTCTCCTGCATCTTCTGTGCGTCTATAACAAGAATTAAAAAAAATGAAAGAAATAAAACAGTTCATTTTAGAGGTATGCTGTATAACAATTTTTTGTTCAGTATAATGTTCTTTTTGAGTTAAAAATACGTTGCACACACACTCTAACTCAATTGGCTGAAATTGGCCACCATCGCCTTTTCAGTGAAAATTTGACCGGATAGGTGTGAAGGACAAAGGTGTTTGTTGTTGTCTAGTGGATCACGTGAGGTCCACAATTGCGGTCGCTATTGTCTGTTGTGGCATCTGTGGCATCTGTGGCACTGCGAATATTTCTGCATGGAAGATGACTGTTACCTTCCCAGATTGAACCAGGTAAAAGTGGCCGTTTCTGGAGTTTAAACTCCAACCCCTCTCTCTTCTATGGTTTTCGAGCAATCTGTAAATCTTACAAGGTTGTTCTTACTGGCTAGCCATCTAACTAGTCTAGCCTACTTGCGAGAATTGCCTCAATGCATCTAAAGAAATCCGGCTTCGAAGTTATCCAATCTCGAGGCACGGTGAGAATCGGGGTCGCTATTAAACTTCTAATTTTTCCATGTCCAGCTTGCAAGTGTGCATTCGAAAATCTATTCTATGCTGGAAGGGATGAGCTAGTTGGTTCGTTGGTTTTGGTTTCTATATTGGGGCCATTACAGCAATTCATATTTTTCTATTTTCAGTTTAAAAACTATTCGAAAGGAATCCGTAGCTAAGAGTGGACTTTCTCAGCGAGTGTAGGTAACTGTCGATTCAATGAAGCACCTAAGCCATACTCGTTGTGCTACATATTGAGGGTATCCATGACTCTAACCATCCGCTATTTATAGTTAGAGATAGGATATCGCTCAGTGAAGCATATCAAGGTGCATGACTTGACTGAAGATTGGCATTAGGTGCCGAAATGTTGATCTATTCTAATTATCTCCATAACGCAACTGTTCTAGATGTGTTAATGTCTGAGCGTCATGTCAATGACAAAATAATTCATAACATTATCAAGTAACGAAAATGGTTTAACGCTTAAGATGAGAAGCGGACTCTATTCTCCGCAAGTTTAATTCCTATGTAGTAGTTTCAATAAGTAAATAATTCTTCGATTTATTCAGAGTAGTGAGCTCTAAATCACATGATGGAGGCGGTTCTCCATGACGCTTGCCATAAGTAATAATTCTCTGGTATTCTAGCGTGGCTAGACAATTGAATTGTACAGTGCATATAGTCAACAAATAAAAAACCGCACCATTTTCGTAGAAAAACTTGATAAGATCTTGAATTAACTTTGGAGGCATGACTTTCAAGAGTTAGAGTAAGAAATCGTTGGAACTGCTTCCGATAGAGGGCAACTGTAAACATTTCAGCTACAATTCACTAGCCCCGGACATACCTCTAACTGAGATAAATATAAATGATAACAAATCGACCTACATGTCCATCAACATAGTAAGTTGAATGACTTACCTGATGATTGGCACGATATGCCGAAATGTTGATCTCTTCTAATAATCTCCATAACGCAACTGTTCTAGATGTGTCAATGTCTGAGCGTCATGTCAATGACAAAATAATTGATAACATTATCAAGAAACGAAAATGGTTCAACGCATAAAATTAAATTTACCCTAAACGATGCAATAAGAAATAAAAATCAAAGTTTTTCAGCGTAAAAACTGAAACTACAGAAAAATTGTTTCGTCGTTGGATTTGGCATTTGTGACGCAATTTTTTGAACTCAACGTTATTTTGTTTACAAATTTTTGTTGCGAATCGAAGCTTAATGCGTCACTCCCTCTGTTTTCAGAACTTTTGTAACTGGAAGAAAATAGTTTTACCTTAGATGATTAATGCGTCATACTTTTCTGATTTCACAGCTTTTGTAAGCAGACATAAAGACTTGCGTCACACCTCCTCTGTAAGAGGTTTTTTTGCGGATATCAGTACGTTTGTAAGTTTCTAAGCAACATTTCAGATGCCATAGTTCTAGAGGTATGAATCATCCCTCTGGAATCTGGAAGTGACGTTATCCCGGGATTAGGCCATATTTTCCCAAAACCATGAAACACGTGTTCGCTTAAATTTAAATCTCTACAACTTCGCCTTTGGAACCAACTTTCTAACTATTATAGTTCTGGAGATCTGGGTCATCCTGCCCAATTATGGAAGTGGCCATATACCAGGATTGGATCATATTTCCCCAAAACCCTGAAACACGTGTTCGCTTAAATTTAATTCTCTACAACTTCGCGTTTGAAACCAACTTTCTAACTCTCATAGTTCTGGAAATCTGGGTCATCCTGCCCAATTATGGAAGTGGCCATATACCAGGATTGGGCCATATTTCCCCAAAACCCTGAAACACGTGTTTGCTTAAATTTAATTCTCTATAACTTCGTCTTTGGAACCAACTTTCTAGCTCTCATAGTTCTGGAGATCTGGGTCATCCTGCCGCAAATTGCCATAAAAAAGACAAAATTCTGGAAGTGGCCATATACCATGATTGGGCCATATTTCGCCAAAACCCTGAAACACGTGTTCGCTTAAATTTAATTCTCTACAACTTCGCCGTTGGAACCAACTTTCTAACTCTCATAGTTCTAGAGATTTGGGTCATCCTGCCTAATTATGGAAGTGACCATATACCAGGATTGGGCCATATTTCCCCAAAACCCTGAAACACGTGTTTGCTTAAATTTAATTCTCTATAACTTCGTCTTTGGAACCAACTTTCTAACTCTCATAGTTCTGGAGATCTGGGTCATCCTGCCACAAATTGCCATAAAAAAGATAAAATTCTGGAAGTGGCCATATACCAGGATTGGGCCATATTTCCGCAAAACCCTGAAACACGTGTTCGCTTAAATTTAATTCTCTACAACTTCGCCTTTGGAACAAACTTTCTAACCTTCATAGTTCTAGAGATCATGCGCGCGCGGTAGCATTGCGACCGTGACGCAAGTCCCCATACGATTAAAGAAATCAGAAATTTTTTTTCGTAGACTGCGGAACCATATATACAGCTAAATTTTGACTTTTTTCCCTTGCGTCGTACCCCCCTGAGACCTAGTTTATCGGATTCTACGTAAAATTTTGATTGAAATCGACCTTTCACTCATTAAAATCGGTCCAGTGGATCCGAAGATATGACCTTTAGAAAATCGTCATTTTCCATACAAAATGTGCTGCTTCATAGAAGCCAAAGAAAATGTGTACATCCTACGTTAGTTAGTTAGTTAGTTAGTTAGTTAGTTAGTGGGTGAGTTAGTTAGTTAGTTAGTTAGTGGGTGAGTTAGTTAGTTAGTTAGTTAGTTGTGGCATTTCCATTTGTATGAAAAACGACTTTTTTGGCGATTTCTCGAAAACTGGCGGTCAGATCTTCTTTAAATTTTGCAGGGACCTTCGGATGGGCATTCCACGTCATCTAAGATTTTAAAAAAGTGGGGTCACCGGCTTCGTTTGGGCGCTAGGGCTCCTGGAAGCTCCCATACGAATCCCATATAAAATAATGTGTATGTGTGTGAGTGTCACAGTTGGGTGAGTGAGGTATTCAACTTCCATTAGAGTTTTTGATATTTTTCGGTTATTCTCGATATGAGTGAGGTCATCCAATGGGGCTTAATAGGTTTATGGGATTCTTGTGGATTCTTGTGGATTCTTGTGGATTTCTCTAGCACTTTACAACTTCCATCAGGTTTTTTGATATTTTTCGGTTATTCTCGACATGAGTGAGGTCATGCAATGGAGCTTCCTAGGTTTAAGGGATTTTCAAAGATTTTTGTGGATTTCTCTAGCACTTTTCAACTTTCATCAGGTTTTTTGATATTTTTCGGTTATTCTCGACATGAGTGAGGTCATGCAATGGAGCTTCCTAGGTTTAAGGGATTCTCAATGATTTTTGTGGATTTCTCTAGCACTTTTCAACTTCCATCAGGTTTTTTGATATTTTTCGGTTATTCTCGACATGAGTGAGGTCATGCAATGGAGCTTCCTAGGTTTAAGGGATTCTCAAGGATTTTTGTGGATTTCTCTAGCACTTTTTAACTTCCATCAGGTTTTTTGATATTTTTCGGTTATTCTCGACATGAGTCAGGTCATGCAATGGAGCTTCCTAGGTTTAAGGGATTCTCAAGGATTTTTGTGGATTTCTCTAGCACTTTTCAACTTCCATCAGGTTTTTTGATATTTTTCGGTTATTCTCGACATGAGTGAGGTCATGCAATGGAGCTTCCTAGGTTTAAGGGATTCTCAAGGATTTTTGTGGATTTCTCTAGCACTTTTCAACTTCCATCAGGCTTTTTTGATATTTTTGATCGGTTTCAATTTCTTCCAAAAGTACTGATATCACAACAAAAACCCTTTTAAAAGGGAAATGTGACGCAAGTCGTTGTCCCTTCTTCCAAAACAACTGATATCACAACAAAAACCCTTTTGAAAGGGAAATGTGACGCAAGTCGTTGTTCTTTTTTCCAAAACAACTGATATCAATTTGGGTGACGCTGAACGCTTCGAAACGCAAAAAAACTTTCAAAATATTTTCACATTTGATTAAAAAAATGCGTCACAAATGCCGGACACTGATGTTATAGTTTTTCTGTTCTTTCAGCTTTCACACCGCAAAAATTTGACTTGAATGTAGGAATGTATGTAGTATTTTTGCACAGGAAGTCAAATTTTTGCGTATAAAATTGAAAGAACAGAAAAACTATAACATCAGTGTCCGGCATTTGTGACGCATTTTTTTAATCAAATGTGAAAATATTTTGAAAGTTTTTTGGCGTTTCGAAGCGTTCAGCGTCACCCAAATTGATATCAGTTGTTTTGGAAGAAGGGACAACGACTTGCGTCACATTTCCCTTTTAAAAGGGTTTTTGTTGTGATTTGTTAATAAACCAGTAAGATGGGTGTTGTGAAGAATTAAACCAAACCACTTACTATAAAAGCTTACATCCTATTTACAGCATTTTTTTGGAGTTTTGAATTTCGTCTGCTTTTTATGTATTTTTAAACTTTCAACTTGTTTAGGATTCGGCAACATCGACAAATTTATGTTGCATGACCAATAGGATTTACAAATCAAGAGTTTTTTCCTCGGTAAATAATTTTTGATAAATTTTGGATGAAGTTTGACCACCCTCTTGAATTAAACAAAACAACTTATGTGATGTCTTGTCACCTTCTCACCTGTAACATCAGAGCAATTATGAGAGCTCACCAATACGCGCCACGAGGGGGCACGTGTTCATCCAATATTCATTCAAAATTCGTTATTGCCGAAGGAGAAACAATCGATTTGTAACTCGATTCGGCCATGCAACGTAAATTGTCGATGTTGCCGAATCCTAACAAACTGAACATTAAAAAACGGCATCTATAAAATGTAGACGAAATTCAAAAACTCCAAAAAATGGTGTGAATTTGATGGAAATTTTTATGGTAGGATTAGGATTAGGAAAAGTGGGTGGGGATGTTACCCCTGCATCTAGGCCTCCATTGAGCCTGTTGTGCATCCCACCGTCAGTTTGTACTTCAGAATGTACTTGGGGTGTATACTCCAGAAAGAGCTATATCTTAAAGTGTAGTTTCTTAGGAATGCTCTCATGTTGTTTATGTAAGCTGATTCAGCAGATTCAGGGTCGCCACATTTTCCGCAATTTCTGTTATTGCTGATACCCATAATGTGGACGTTGTTGTTGAGAGTGTTGTGACCCGTTAGTATATCCGTTAGCCTCTTGAGTTGGTTCCTGTCTTAGGGAAAGGAAATATTTGGAGTTAGAGGGGTTGATTGCAATGCAAATTTTTATGGTAAGTGACACCCTCGTGATGCACGTCGAAAAGCCGCCGCCGGCCTATTTTTATCCAGCCGAGCCGCCGGCCGAACAAGTGGTCGTAGTCGGCTCAAGCTGGATGGAAGAAAAGAAAGAACGAACAAAAACATTTTGAGATGTTAACTGTTAATGGTCTGCAAAGTGCGAAAACTTTACCTACTGCTGCTAATAGCAGAAAATAATTGTTTTTACGTTCCTAATCGAATTGTCGCTCAAATGAGGTGAACACTGAACTTCTATTAAAAAAGTGGATGGAATACAAACCTGAATTACTGTCATCAAACAAAAGTAAAATGTTTCTGCAGGCACCTGGCTCTTTTTAGTCGGCTCTAATCACTGACTGATGAGTGAGCACCACCAAAACGGAGAAACGAGCTTATGGGATCGTTATATTTTTTTACATGCTTGCGGGTCGAAAGTCGTTCATTACATCGAGTTACATGGCCCCAGCATGTAAAATTCGTTACATAACTCAGGCTCAAAATTAAAAGTCACACAGCTTCGCCTCGGATCAATAAAATTCACACGAAACCTCGACTTTTCTATTTTTCATCCCTAGTTATGTAAATAACTATTTTATTAAAATGCAGCCGTTTTACACGGCTTTACCGACTTTTTTTTGGCAGGCCGATATTTTTCATCGCTTGCGATTTTTTTAATGTTATAATAATAACTTGAAAGGAAAATACTTCTTCATAATATGAGATGCATGGGACGTGACAAATGTGTAAAATACGTTCTTCGAAGAGGGTTGCGTTTACTACGATGATTGTGACAAATCTAATTTCGATCTGAGAGTAGGGGGGAGCACCGATCATGATCCTTAGATGGCGAATCAGTAAAAAAAAATTCGGTCCGTCCGTCAACACGATAACTCGAATAAAACTCAATCGATTTTCAAAAACATAACCAAAGACCTGTACGTATCAGAATAGATGTGGCAAAGAGACTCGAACGTATCTAAATATACAAAGAAGCAAACAATCCAACGTTTTCTGTTCTTTTCGTCCATAGAAATTACCCAAGGTAATGTCAAAGGCCCTACCGAAGTACGCCTCAGACCATTCAAATCTAGAAAAGCTTATATCCAAGGACTGGGCCATTCTCCCCTAAACCCCTGAAACACGTGTTCGCTGAAATTTAATTCTCTACAACTTCGCCTTGGAAGCAACTTTCTACCTCTCATAGTTCTGGAGATTCGGGCCATCGAATTCGGGCCCAATTATGAAAATGACCATATACCGGAATTGGGCCATATTTCCCCAAAATCCTGAAACACCTGTTCGCTAAAATTTGATTCTCTACAACTTGGTCTTTGGAACTAACTTTCTAAGTCTCATAGTTCTGGAGATATGTGTCATCCCGCCCAATTATGGAAGTGCCCATATACCACGATTGGGCCATATTTCCCCAAAACCCTGAGACACGTTTTCGCTTAAATTTAATTCTCTACAACTTTGTCTTTTACGGTAAGTCTCCATATTGCATAGTTAAGGAAATATAGACGTGCTTTCGTATATGGCCAAGAAACTCAATTTCGTCCATTCAATTGGTCCCAGACCCCTGACCCGATTCCACAAAAAAAAATTTCCCAATTTTGTGACATCAAATGCTTTTATTTGACACCAAAATGAGGAAATTCCGTGCTATACTTGCTGAGATATTTGCGAAAAAGGTTCATCGACCCTCGAAAATTTCATGTCCGACGGTCCGACCTAAACTTCTTCGACCATATCTCCGGAACTACTTGACCGATTTTGCTCATCTTCGAACTTGAATCATGGGAGGCATGTACCTTTTCTTTTCTTTTAGGCTGATCGGTTGAGCCGTTTGGAAAAATAAATGGAAACGGACTCGCAGACACACGGACATTTTTTATTGCTGATTCGTCATATCTAGACGATAATAGATGCATCTCCCCATCTCCCACCTCGACCTACCCTATGTTACAGTAAAATTGTTTGTAGTAAACGTATAGGACCGTTGAACTTCGTATGGGTCCAAAATTTTTTTTTTCTAAAAATCTTTTATGGGAGTGAAGCTCTCGGCCCAAGGGCCGCCGAGCTGGGGCCGTTTGGGTGTTTTTTCCCATTTTCATAATTATTCTTTTTATCGACAGGTCTATGAAAGCCCAACAATTTGTAGAAGAAACTTTTTTGAGATTAGGCCCTTGGACTTAGCTAGGGCACTAAAAACGAGTCTTTGCTAGGGTCCTACAAGTTTTTTGTACGTAACACGTGTAAATCTCTTCCGATTTCATCATCATCATCATCATCACACTTTATAGACCGTTTGTACCTTTCGGTGTGAGGTCTTTACTACTGATCATGGACCACCCTTCTCCATACCCCCCTATCCTGTGCCAAGGAGATGGTTTGTTCGCCTAGAGAAAGTCCCCTAACTTCTAAATCGGATTTAATTGAGTCTATAAACCTTCTCCTTGGCCTACCCCTGGGACGCACACCCGGGACTTGAGCATCCAATATCCTCTTTGGTAGCCTGCTATTACCCATCCTCTGAACGTGCCCGTACCCCCGCAGACGACTAATCCTTGCCGCCTCTTCCACTGATGTAACCCCTAAGTTTTCCCTGATGTCGTCGTTCCTAATATGATTGTCCCACTGTTCCCTCCGATTTACTTTTGCTATGCTCCTAAGAACCCTCATATCAGAAACCTCCAGGTCATGCACAAGGTATCCGCAGTCCACCCAACTTTCACTACCGTATAAAATCGTTGGTCTGAAGATTGACCTGTGAATAGCTAGCTTTGTGCCACTACTTAACTCCTTTTTGTTGAACACATACGACCTCAACTGACTGGCCACTGCATTTCCCATTCTTCTCCTTTCTTCAAATTCCCTAACTAACTTGCCATTCTCCGAAAAAATGGCTCCTAAATATTTAAACTCAGAGACCTGTTCCAACTGCTCCCCATTTAAACTGCAAACTACATCCTTCCGGGATTTGCCAATATGCATAACTTTAGTTTTACTGACACTTATTTTCATGCCGTATTCTTCACATGCAGCATTCAGGCAGTCTAAATTCTCCTGCAAATCCTTGGCATTATCTGCTAATAGAGTTAAGTCATCCGCATAGGCCAGGATTTTCATGATTACTTCCCCCACCTTCACATTCCCTTGCAAATTCGCTTGCCTGATAATCTTGTCCATACAAATTATGAACAGAAGAGGGGAGAGACAACAACCCTGACGAACTCCCTCATTAACTTCGAAAGCCTCACTAATTTCACCATCTATCCTTACCGCAGCCTTGCTCCCTGAGTAGATGCTTTTGATCGCGCCCAATAAACTTCCATTAACCCCGTATTCGCCAAGTACCTCGAACAGCTTTTGCCTCGGTACCCGATCGAATGCCTTTACTAGGTCGATGATGCACAAGTATAAATCAATATTTCTCTCAGAGAGCTTTTCTATAGCCTGCCGGAGACAAAAGATCTG
>CM055404.1:53657346-53694651 GCA_029228625.1 Pseudolycoriella hygida | reverse complement strand
GAGAATAACCGAAAAATATCAAAACACCTGATGGAAGTTGAAAAGTGCTAGAGAAATCCACAAAAATCCTTGAGAATCCCTTAAACCTAGGAAGCTCCATTGCATGACCTCACTCATGTCGAGAATAACCGAAAAATATCAAAAAACCTGATGGAAGTTGAAAAGTGCCAGAGAAATCCACAAAAATCTTTGAAAATCCCTTAAACCTAGGAAGCTCCATTGCATGACCTCACTTATGTCGAGAATAACCGAAAAATATAAAAAACCTGATGGAAGTTGAAAAGTGCCAGAGAAATCCACAAAAATCTTTGAAAATCCCTTAAACCTAGGAAGCTCCATTGCATGACCTCACTCATGTCGAGAATAACCGAAAAATATCAAAAAACCTGATGGAAGTTGTAAAGTGCTAGAGAAATCCACAAGAATCCACAAGAATCCCATAAACCTATTAAGCCCCATTGGATGACCTCACTCATATCGAGAATAACCGAAAAATATCAAAAACTGTAATGGAAGTTGATTACCTCACTCACCCAACTGTGACACTCACACACATACACATTATTTTATATGGGATTTGTATGGGAGCTTCCAGGAGCCCTAGCGCCCAAACGAAGCCGGTGACCCCACTTTTTTAAAATCTTAGGTGGCGTGGAATGCCCATCCGAAGGTCCCTGCAAATTTTAAAGAAGATCTGACCGCCAGTTTTCGAGAAATCGCCAAAAAAGTCGTTTTTCATACAAATGGAAATGCCACAACTAACTAACTAACTAACCCACTAACTAATTAACTAACTAACTAACTAACTAACTAACTAACTAACTAACTAACTAACTAACTAACTAACTAACTAACTAACTAACTAACTAACTAATTAACTAACTAACTAACTAACTAACGTAGGATGTATACATTTTCTTTGGCTTCTATGAAGCAGCACATTTTGTATGGAAAATGACGATTTTCTAAAGGTCATATCTTCGGATCCACTGGACCGATTTTAATGAGTGAAAGGTCGATTTCAATCAAACTTTTACGTAGAATCCGATAAACTAGGTCTCAGGGGGTACGACGCAAGGGAAAAAAGTCAAAATTTAGCTGTATATATGGTTCCGCAGTCTACGAAAAAAAATTTCTGATTTTTTTAATCGTATGGGGACTTGCGTCACGGGCGCAATGCTACCGCGCGCCCATGATAATATGAGTGTTTTAAGAGTGAGTTTGGAATCATTTCAAAGAAAATAAACGTAGCCTGCCAATTGTTGTTTTACGACGCTATCATTCGTGTTCATTTCAAACTGTTCTATGGGAGCGTAGCTGTGTACATTGTATGTAGAGGTAGTCGCTTCCTTAAGGCTAAAATAAAGTAATTCCCGAAGTTAAAGAAAGTAGCAATAGTTTTTATTTGCGAAGAAATTTTAAGATTCTATTGTTTTCTTATTCGGAATTAAATTGGCGAAATTTCTACTTTGGTAGAAGCCAATGTCGCAATAAGCACGTGGTTTGAAAAAAGTGTGACTTGCGACTATATGACCAGATAGCATTTGAAAAATTAATGAGCATTTCTTAAAAAGACACGGAAATAACTCACAAGAAAAAATCGGCTAGAATAGGATCCAATACCTTGAGTAATTGTTTTTCTGTTCGAACAGAGACTGTGGTTGTGGAACAACGAAAAATTATATTCAACAACCCCAAAAAATATCTCATATATTCAGTTTGCAGTGTTAAAAGAAGAAGAATGAATCTTTACAGAGCGCCGTGGTTGATATTTTCGGGTGTGTGTATATCTTAATAACATTCCATGAACCTTGGTCGTATTTTATCGGAAAAGGCATTTACCTTAGGTAGGAGTGGGAGTTAAGAGATTAAGAATTTTCATCTCTGAATTTATACAATCTTGAATAATATAACCAACATAAAGTATAATTTATAATGAAAGCCGCGCTAAAATATTAAGACAAGTTTATTCTATTTGAATTTGCGGGGTGATTATTAATGCTAGATAAAAAATGATGAAGTGGAAAATGGATGAATATAATTTTAAAACTTAGTTTTTTCTTTGAATCGTAAGTATATTATCTTTCCCGTGAATGTTTTGCGCTGTTACACATTCAATTTTTCGTATTTTATTTTCTATTAAAATTTCTGGTGGTTGTGATTGCAGGAGAAAACTTTGTTTATTCATTTTCCACTTGTAGAGGTGTCGTATTATTATGTCTAGGAAAACTTAAATCCTACAGAAGTTTCTTAGTGTCGTCTGTTTTTTTGCGATTTTCCAGGTCCTCTTATCTGCTATATTCTTTGTTCTCAACATCTCCCTCCCCCTTAACAGACGTCATATTCTGATCATCAAAATCAACAATTATTCACGTAAAAAACCTAAGTTAGGTTATAATTGTAGGGGATAAATGAACACTGTTCCAGTGGAAAAATGAGTTTCTATTGTTGGCAACAAATATTTCGTTATGCCGCGTGAGACAACGGCAATTTTTGACAAATTTACCAATACTGTGTGACGCAGACTTTTGCTAAGGTCTGATACCCCCTCCTCACTTTATCTATTTTCAAAGACCCCCTCCCCCAAGCAACAGACGTTTTTTATGGGCAATTCCTTAGTAATTGGATCCATACGAAGTACAAAGGTCCTATACGTTTACTACAAGACATTTTATTGTAACAAGGGGTAGATCGAGGCGGGAGTGTCCCATGATTCAAGTTCAAAGACAAGCAAAATCGGTCAAATGGTTCTGCAGATGTAGTCGAAAAAGTGACCAAAAACATAGTGTTTCGAAGGTCGGTGAAACTTTTTCGGAAATATCTCAGGAAGTATAGCACAGAAATTGTTTTGCTCAACTATGCAATGTGGAGATTTACTGTCGAAGGCAAAGTTGTAGAAAACACGTGTCTCAGGGTTTTAGACAAAAATGGCCCAAACCTGGAATATGACCATTTCTAGAATTGGGCGGGATAACACATATCTGAAGGATATCTTTAAAGGTACGGGTTAGCTCAGTGGTAACGTACTGGCTTTCCACCAAGAATATCCGGGTTCAATTCTGGTGGGGACACATTCTGTATTGGATTTTTCTTCAATGTATAGCATGAAAGTAACGTTCCTAGGCACACCCATCAGGCTTCATAATTTGGGTAGTTGTGAATTTGGTGCCGCAACGATTTGTACATTGAAGAATGACAAATATGACGTCACCCATATTCGATGAATTCTGTGTATAAATATCTGAGTCTCCATCTTGAGACTGCTGAATAAGGTTTTCGAGGTAGTAATTCGAGATAGGCTAATATCTTTCGGCAAGTAGTTTAGTGGACAAGAACCAATGGGGGCGTGTGGGGTGGGATCGATAGGGGGAGGTCACCTGATGACAAAACAGGAAGAATTGGGGCACGGCAACCCCTCCCTGGTCCGTCAGAGCCCTCCAAAATTTTTACACTTTTTTGCGATATTTTTTCTTAATGGGATCGATAGGGGGAGGTCCCCTAATGACAAAACAACAGGAATCGGGGCGCTAAACACCTCCCTGGAGCGCCAGGGCCCTCCAAGTTTTTTTTGATTTTATACATTTTTGAACTTTTTTGAACTTTTTTCGGTAGGAATGGCACCAGCATAACATAAAAACAATAATTGTGCCCCCAGTGCGGCCGTGCCCCTCGCGCCCTTGTGTTTTTTTGTTTTGTTTGTTTCTAATGTTTTTTTATTTTTTTGGTGTTATTGTAACGGTGAATGTGCCGGAGCAATTCCATTTCGTACAAGGAAAATGAAAGTAATGTGTGGCGTACAGTGTAGTCGTAGTAATTTCGTACAAGAAAAATGAAATTAATAAGATAATTCTTGTTGAAAAGTTCAAAAAAGTTCAAAAATGTATAAAATCAAAAAAAAACTTGGAGCGCCCTGGCGCTCCGGGAAGGTGTTTAGCGCCCTGATTCCTGTTGTTTTGTCATCAGGGGACCTCTCCCTATCGATCCCATTAGGAAAAAATACGAAAATCGCAAAAAAGGGTAAAAACTTTGAAGGGCCCTGGCGGCCCAGGGAGGGGTTGCCGCGCCCCAATTCTTCCTGTTTTGTCATCAGGAGACCTCCCCCTATCGATCCCACCCCCACACGCCTCTATTGGTTCTTGTCCCCTAAACTACAATTTAGCCTATCTTTCTTGAAAACAATAAGTTCCTGCATGCCAGGCAGTATAGGTTTAGAAAGAAGTCGGGGGTTCACACGGCCATTTACGAGACTCTTGATAAGGTTATCAAGGATATAGATCAAGGAAGGCGAGTTAGTGCGCTCTTCCTTGATATAACAAAAGCTTTTGGTTGTGTAAATCATGGAAAACTTTCGAGGGAGTGGGAGGTCATAGGTGTGAGAGGGACTCCGCTGTAGTTGTTGGAAAGTTACCTGAGTAACCGAAGACAATGTGTTCGCGTGGGGGAAACGCTTAGTGAACTGGAGGTCAGTGAGATAGGGGTGCCTCGAGGAAGTGTTCTGGCGCCTTTATTGTTTTTAGTCTATATTAATGACGTGCATCGGTTACCTATAAAAGGAATGGTGTCACTTTTTGCAGACGACACCGTTATTTTCTGTGCAAATATGACCCATGCCTTGAACGTGACGGACCTGAACTCTGACTTAGAACTCATCAGTGATGAATGTAGAGAAAACCAAGGTAATGCACTTCCGGAGGGATCCCCGTATTGATCTAGGTCAGATAAGGCTAAATGGGTAAGAGATAGAGGTTGTTACCTCATTCAAATATCTAGGAGTTACCATAGATGACAAACTATCTTGGAGGCCACGCATCTCTGGAATCTGCAAAAAGCTGGCCTGTTTGAGTGGTATTCTCGGCAAGATTAAACATAGCTTGCCTAAGGCTATTTTGATGAGAATTTATTATGCTCTTGGACATTCGCATTTGAATTACGTTATTGGAGTCTGGGGCTGTGCTAACGCGTCTGATCTGAAGCAATTACAGACACTGCAAAAGAGATGTTTAAAGAATGTGTGCAAACTGAAGCAAACTCACTCGACGTTTGACCTGTTCCGTAGTCAGGGCCCAGGTATGTTGAACGTCGCGGGACTGTACCAGCTAAATGTGGGTTGTTTCGTGCACGATGCCATGTTGATCTCTCGGCCTTTTGTGGCTGCGGGCGACTTCTTCATTGTTGAGTGATTCCTTACCTGAAACCTGTGCTATCCTGTTTACTCTTAAGATCGGTATAATTTTTAGTTTTTTTAGTTTAAAGAAAGTCAAGAAGATTTGTCCATTCCGCAGTGAAATAGTTGTTGCTTTCTAATTGGAATCTCTTTCTTCATGATGTTTGATTGAATGAAAATATTTCTTTGTAATTTCTAGATTAACGAATGTTTTATATTTTGTTAATTTTTACCATTGATAAATGCAAATTCCCTTTACGGTGCGAGGCACAGTGGGATTGCAAATGTGTAATAAAAAATTGTAATGATGATTTTGAATAAATTGAAATGAGTCTAGCTTTGGACGGAGATATAATTAGCACCAGAAGAAATCCTACTGTTAGGCGTGGATCGGAATTCACGTTAAGCATGTGGTCCAAAAAATGCCTGTCAGTAAAACACAAAAACGTTGGTAACGAAAGGATCTCTAAGAGAATCCATGTGAGCAAAAGCTCACCAAAAATTGCGGAACTAGTAAATAAATTGATCTAGCCTCTGATCCGGACGGATTGTAACGGCGGATTATTATTATTAATAACACATATCTCTAGAAGTATGAAAGTTAGTAGGTTGTAGAGAATAAAATTTTAGAGAACTCGTGTCTCAGGGTTTTCCCGAGAAATCTCATAATGCTTGGGATTCAGTCAGTTCCTTAATCAGGAGCCATGACTCATATCTCTAGAACAATGGCAGTTAGAAAGTTGCTTCCAAAGACAAAGTTGTAGAGAATAAAATTATAGAGAACACGTGTTTCAGGGTTTTAGGGAAAAAGGACCCCATCCCGGAATATATCCACTTCTACAATTCTACTTCGGGAGGGTTTTCGACATTGTCTTGGGTAATTTCTGAAGGTTTTAAAAACTTTGCAGCAATTTCCAATTCTGATAAGTTTGCACTTATATGCAAAATCTGTTCGGTTTGCCACATCTATTCTGTTTGTCACATCTATTCACAAACCTCAGAGGGAACGGGAGCTATGGTTCCATTTGAGAAATCTCACTAATATTTGTCCAATAAGATGAGAAAAGCTTTCATATTCCTACGTTAGATGACAAGTTAAGGGGTCATTATATTGAGCGCGATGCGAATCGCATCGCGTAAGGTTTGTGCGAAAGCTCAACTTGACAAAAAAAAATTTTGTTCTGTCAAGTTGAGCTTTCACACAAACCTTACGCGATGCGATTCCCCCCTTTACAACCTCCTGACCTAATTCGACATTGTCGTCCTCGACATAGCATCGTTCAAGTGATGTGTATTTACATTCGAATTGCCCAAATTATTGGAGCACACTCCTTCCGATGTCAATAGACCACAAGAGAATGAAAAACAATTATGTGAAAAAATTTTCGCTAACAGAATCGTCTTATGATAGTTTTGTATGAGCAAGCCTGTGACAAAGAAGTGAAGAGAGAAAAGGATGGAGATGTTTCTGTTTCGTGGTCTCAATCTAGAAGAATTCTGTAATGTTCTTTTGTCGATAACAAAAGTCAAATAACATCTTCCCATTGAGTTGTAGTCGACATCCTATTTTGTTTGATGAATTATTTCATTCAAGTTTGTAACATTTCGCCCCTTTCGGTCTATGCTAAATGTAAAAACTATCGTCATTAACAATATTTCCTTACGAATTTGTTTGGTTACCTACCCATACTGTAGTATTTGTATATCTCATACGTGTATTTATATCGTACAATTTTGATTTAATTGCCCATTAACTTAATTAAGAGTTTTCTCATTCACTAACGTTAGTTATATATTTGTTTTGATGTTTTCGCTAACCAATTAATTAATAATATAAACATTAATACATCAACGCGAAGACAATAGTCTCAGGTTATTTTCCAAAAATCATTTATTACGGTTGACTTCGGTTTATTCAAAAGGAACACTATTTACTCAAACATAGAAATATCATGCGATTTTATCCCCCAAAGGATGAACTTGATTTACTTAAGTAGAAACGAATTCCTTTTGAAGAACATTTCACTGAAATCAAGTCTCGTCTAATCAAGTCAGTGAACCTAAAGCTTCTAATTTTATGTTGAAAATTAATAATTTTTTCAGAATTCTTTTAGTTATGTAATTGACTAACTACTCTATAAACGAATAGCGTAAAGGGGTCAGTGCTATTCTGTTTTCTTTATTGCGTTTATACGATGGATCTCCTCTCTCATCGCCGATGATATCGCTTATTTACTTTTCTTTTTCGGTGCTACAGCCACTTGTGAGTCTTGGACTGCTCGAGGATTCTGATTTAACGCTGTCTATCCCTTGCCGTGTCCCGTGTTTTGCTGATTCCTTACTCCGAGCGTCCGAAGGTCTTCTTCGGCACCATCAATCCACCTAATTTTTGGGCGACCAACTCCTCTTCGCCCTTCTGGATCGTTACGGAGTAATTCTGAGGGGACTGTTTTCATCCATGCGTGCTAAATGCCCACCTCAAGCTTATAATTTTCGCCACCGCCCCTATATCCGGCTCGTGAAAATCATGTTCCAATTCAAAGTTATATCGCCGGCGCCACACCTCGCGCATCACTCCAAATATGGTGTGCTCGTTAGGAGCAACTTTTCATCACTTCTCTTCATCGCCCAAGATTCGCATCCGTGGATCAATACACGACGAATAAGCGTTTTGTAAACATGGCCCTTCGTTTTTTTTTTTTGATATTGACTTTGATCGTAAATGTTTGATTAGACCATAATTGCATCTGCTTGCCGCCCTGATACGTCTGTGAATTTCAGGTGTGTTGTAACCAACCGTATCAGCACTCCAAGATAGATGAACTCATCCACTATCTCCAGATTGAACTCTCCAATTTTGTCTCCCTGTTGATTGACTACCGAATTCGGCTCGGTCGTCATGTAATTTGTTTTAGATTCGTTTAGTATCCAACCCATTTCTTCAGCTTGGATTTTCAGATTTGTGAAAGTCTCAACTGCTGCTGCATGTATACGACTGGCGAGATCCAAGTCATCTGCAAAGCCCAGAAACTAAAACTGTTCCATTCACCAGCGTTTTATTGGTCTGGATACCAGCACGATTTCCAAAGCCAAGTTAAAGAGTAAGCAAGATAAGCGTCTCCTTGCTTTAATCCTTCTCTAATAGCAAACACATCTGACATTTCTGCTTCTTGACACGACATTTGGCACAATTTCATGTCGCTTTCACTAGTCGAAAATACTTTGTTTCAAAGCTCAGCTTTGCAGAATCAGACGAAGTGTGAATATTTGCTCAGTTGTTGAGCGATCTCGTCTAAATCTGCGTTGATAATCTTCAATGGCACTCACAGCCAGCGGATTTAGTCTTCCGAATAGTACTCGAGCGAAAACTTTGTAAGCCGTGTTCAGCATGGCAATTCCACGGTATATTTCGCATTCGGTCTTATCACCTTCCTTGTGTAGAGGTAAAATGACACCCTCTAGCCACTCTAGCCGATAATATCGCAATCAGGCAAAAACATTTGAGAATTGGAACTAAATGACGACTAACCACCTTGTCGACATATTTCGGGGGGTGGCAAGGGGGGCGGCTGCCCCCTGTGAGAAAACACAGGGAAGCGTAGCCCCCCCCCCCCCCGTGATTTGCTGATTGAAAAACAACAATCAGTCATGATTACACAAATGTAAACTTATATGTTATGAAAGTTCTGAAGCAAAATGTAAATTTCTTCGTCATGAGCGTTTTAAATCCTAAAATTTTCGCCTGCGGCGCAACAGTTTCATTCTTCAGTAATCTAATTTCGATATTTTTATTTCGTTAATGAAAGAAAAAAAATTCGGTTGTGCATTGCCAGAAAACAAAAAAAAACATTTATGACGACTAGCGACTAGCGACTAGCGACTTTTGCGTCTTATCGACCATAGTGCCGAGATATTCTGAATTTTCGTTTTGCAGCGATAATCAGGAACTGTATGCTTTCAAAGAAAAACAAATGCAAGTTTCGAATTTCTAAAAAATTTTCCTGTGGAAGATATTGTCAAATTTTAATTGAAATTTTGCCCCCCTGCTCTAAAACTAAACTCGGCGCCTCTGACACTGCCCCTGAACAACCAGCAAACTAATCGGAACGCAATATATGCACAATAGAACAATAGAGGTTTTATGGGTGCATCGTACAGTATAGTATATTCTCACAGCAATGTAGCCCCATATCATATTTTGAATCATCATTACTGGCCACGCCGACCTGGATTCTGCTCCGTCCAGCTTTCTTAACATAAGATGGTGGAAGTGGTGGGCAAGTTTTTCGGCGATTAACCAAGAGCTAGACGTGCACCCAAGGGGAAAAAATCAACCGATTGTAGCTCAGAAACGACAGATTCCGAACGGGGAAAGTTAAACATATGTAAATTTTCCGATTCTCCATTCTATAAATGCGGTGAAAAGCAGACGATGGGATATACACTGAGGACAGTATCTCTACAAGCAACCGACGTAGGAATTCTGTATGTAATATACGCCGCCGATGACACTTGCGTCTTCAAGTCCGCGAAATCTCCAGGTAAAATCATCAAAAATATAAACGCGGCTAGTAAACAGCTCACTGACTACACCACCAAGTTATTCCACAACAAATGCGGTTTTCTTCACCGGAAGAAGAGCTCGAAAATGGCTCCCATCCACTGGATTTACCATTCGCAGTTCCAAAATCCCATGGGCAAACTCCCCCAAGTATCCAAGAATTACACTAGACAAAACACTCATGTTCAAAACACATGTCGACAAATCTAAACAATGTTTTTAAAACCAAATGTAACAATTGATCATCTGAATAAGAACTGTAATAATAATAACATACGCCGCCGCCGCCAACATATTTTATTCAGCGTTGACGTATTACGAACGCCGGTCACGTATTACGTGAAGTCATTACATGTTCGTTACGTATGGCATTCTACACATTCTTTTCGAAATGAACTTGAACATTTCATGAAGCATAGAAAAACGTCAACTTATGAATGAAACTCGACTAATAAAATCATATTAGTCCAGTTCGACACATTTTGGGCGAAAGATACATAAAATAATTTACAATATGGTAAACTCGTCGAAATAAAAATGTCCTAACGATATTGTAATATACTATTACCGTCGGCGGCGTATATTGTGAGCACAATTCCTACGTAGTATTTTTATAGATTTATCAGCTTGGGACGATCGTTTTACCAATCTTGAAACACAGATCTGACGATCCTTTGTTCCCGTTCATCATTTAAATCAGCTTCCCTACTCAAGTTAGTTAAACCTCCCGGTCGCCTCCAAGAACTTGCTCAAAGTAGCTGGTTCTAGGTTAGCAACTTCGGACGGTCTTACAACATACCCTCCCAGCAGCCTGCGCCTCAGTTGGAAGAAACTGGGACATTCGCATAATACGTGAAATCCCGTTTCTTCCTCTAAGCCGCACGCACACATAGAGGTCGCCGAGAGCCTAAGCTTTTTCATGTGCCCATTCAGCCCGCAATGTCCAGTGATCGCACCCACCACTCTCCTGATGCGATTCCTGTACATTCCTAGCAGAGATTTGGCCCATTTCACATTAGGTTTCGGGAAAAAGCGCTTGGTGTGGATACCACCATAGTATCCTTCCCAGCGCTCCACATGCCTCCTCATCACCCAGCTCCCCAGCGCTTCTACACGCGCAGGTCGAGTAATCGGTAAAAACGGCTCAGGGCCGTGACCGAAAGCTTCGGCACTCGCCTTGGCTAGCTCATCAGCTTTTTCATTCCCCTCCACGTCAGAGTACCCAGGTACCCAAACTAAAGTGACCTGATTCCTCAGACCCATTTCGTTCAGGTAATCTCTGCACTCTTTCACTAGCTTGGAGGTCACTCTAGGCGACATCAGCGCCTTGATCATTTCCTTACTGTCCGAACAGATAAGCACCCTCTTGCCGTGTGTTCCAACAGGCAGAGTCTCACGAGCTGCTGACAGCACCGTAGTAAAATAACAGTGTATCTTGAATCAATGCCCAACGGGCAATTTCATTGGTAGGTTATGTGCAAACGTTGTTTTCTTGCTGTTGTTTAAAAGAAATTTGTACAAATGATCAATCTTCAACTTCTCCATACAAGAGAATTTTAATATCTAAACATTTTACCCGGTACAGCGTTTGCACGTAACGCATTTTCCACTTTTTGTATGGAATTGAATTAGACAATGATGAAGCTATAGTGTGGCGCAATAGTTTGGATGTCAATGTTTAAATTTGAATATCATTGTATTACTTCCGTTGAATTATTTGTACTGTGAAACTTTGTGCAAATTTCATCAAGCCATTTGAACAAATAAACGAGTGGCTCATTTTGATTAAAAACATATGCCAGGGACCCGTACGTATCAGAATACATGTAGCAAACAGAGTTGATGTTACGAAAAGACTCGAACGTATTTATGTAAATATTGCCTTAACTCTTAAATGTATGAAATTACGTCCACATTGAATTGTATTGGAAATTGTCGAGAGGACAATATTGAAAAACCCGTCCGAAGAAAAGCCTTCCGAAAGTACAAAATTGACCTCCAAACAGACAAAAATTTACATCTCAATTTTTTCTATAACAAAGAAAAAAACCATTTTTTTGTCTAGGGCAGACCTTAGGACCGACCTAGGGCCATAAGGAAATGCCTCGGACACATACTTCCATAGACAAAAATGTTTCCCTCAATTTGCTCTGCAACATAGCAAACAAATTTTTTTTAAGCAACATGCTTATCAAGCAGGCAAATCGACGGACTCGGCTCTGCATGCCCTTGTAGCCAAGATAGAAAGGTCATTCGAATTCGATGAGATTCCCTTGGCAGTTTTATGGACATTGAAGGGGCATTTGGAAGAGAGAGACGTAGCACCGGTAGTAACGAGGTGGATCGGTAACATGCTCAGAAGTAGGACCGTGGACCCAAATGTATGCGGCCACATTTCTAGTTTCTGGGTATCGAAAGGGTGTCCGGAAGGGGAATACTCTCACTGTTGCTATGGTGTATGGTCGTGGACTCCCTGATCAAAAAGTTGAATGAGGGAGGCGTTCATGCGCAGGGCTATTCGGACGACTTGACTATTTAAGTCAGGGGCAAGTTCGAAAGTACCCTGGGAGATCGCTTGAGGAGTTCGCTAAAAATAGTGGAGAAATGGTGCCTGGAGAAAGGCTTGATGGTTAACCCCGAAAAAACGGACATTGTGCTTTTTAGTGGAAGGCGCACAGGACACGGTTTGGTGGGGAACTTCAAGCTCTTCGGGAAGGATGTTGTACCCAGCCTGAAAGTAAAGTACTTAGGGGTTATTCTCGACCAAAAGCGAAACTGGATCGAGCATGTCAAAGGCAAAACACAGAAAGCAGTATCCGCTTTCTGGATCTGTCTGGACTGGGGAATACCGTCTAGAGCCATATTGTGGATCTATGAGACGGTGGTCAGACCTATGTAGAGCCATGGCTGCTTAGTTTGGTGGTCAAGGCTCAACGTGGAGTGTGCGAGGAGGGAGTTGAATGAAGTTCAAAGGTTCGTGTGCATTTGTGTCACTGGAGCTATGAAAACTACGGCCACAGCAGCCATGGAAGTGCTCATTACGCTATCATCCATCCAGATGATTGTTAAAGCAAAAGCCTTCGTCTCGGCAGATAGGCTGAAGCAAAATGGATGAGGAATGGATGAGGAATTTTGAGTCTGGCCATGGGAAGATCCTGAAAGTGATTAACGACAGGGTCTTCCATATGCCCAGGGATGGCGTAGTTTCACAGATTGACTTCTTGAGGCGATATCAGATCGTTATACCGGAGAAGGTGGATTGGCTAGGAAACTGGCCGACCTGCCTTCCAGCTGATGGACTGGTGAGCGTCACTGATGGGTCGAAAACTGAGGACGGAGCGGGAGTCGGGATCTATTCACAAGATCCGGCGAATTGTGACAGATTTCATTTAGGAAAATTAGCAAACGTCTTCCAAGCTGAGACGTCAATGATGAAGGCGCTCGCTTGTCCCGTGACGACGTCAAGACTGGGAGAGCTGAAAAGGACCCTAAGCCGATTGGGACTGGGAAATCAGATCACGATTGCCTGGATCCCTGATCACACTGGTGTAGATGGTAATGAGAGGGCAGACGAGCTGGCCAGACAGGGTTCAGCATTGGCGACAGAGGGTCCAGAACCCCTCCGCATTCTTTGTTCGAAAGGGCTGTAGAAGACTGGGTGTGGACTAAGTCCGCAAAGAGTTGGCGCGCCTTCTGCGGAGGAGAGCATACGAAGCTCTTCTTCCCAGCGCCCGACGAGAAGTGGGCCAAGGAGCTTCTCCGACTGGACCGTAATGGCATTAGGAGAGTAGTGGGAGCTATAACGGCTCACTTTGGGTTGAACAAGCACAAGATGTAGTTGCGGCCTAGAGGAGGAAACAGGCGTCCACATAATATGTGAATGCCCGAAGTTCCTCCGTCTAAGGAGCATGACACTGAGTGGATATGTGATTCAACCCTCCGATGTCCCAAGCCTAGGACCTGCCACGCTTGACAGGTTCTTAGTGGGGACCGAAAGGTTCTAAGGATTTACATGATGAACGGGAAGAAAACAAAGGATCAATAGATCTGTGTTTTATGTGCAAGAAATGGCCATCCCAACCTGATAAATCTAAAAATCTATGTACAGAAGCACGTAGTGCCCCAGCAGAGACTCGTTTTTAATGCCCCACCTAAGTTTAACTCAACGATAAAAAAGCTGCTTCCATAAATTGTCGGCTATACCTAGATCTTTCAAACAAAAAAAAAACTTTTAAAAATTCAATTCCATTAAAGATATTTCGATTACCTTTCAGGAAAAAAAGTTTTTGAAAATCGGTCGAGATTTACTCAAGTACGGACTCACAATTAGAAACTTTATATTTTCAAGTATTTATGGTATTTGTTCTACCCTCGACCCAAACTGCAAACCTGCAAGTAAAAATCTGAGCCTACCTTTGATTATTATTCAAGTTCCGTTTAGCCCCCTCCGTGCATCGTTGGTTTAGTGGTGGAATTCTGTGGTCACCGTGATCGAAACTAGGAAGTAGATTTTAAAACTCCTTTTGCCGAAGAATCTGTACTTAATATCCTTCAAAATGAGCCTAATTTACCAAAAAACAATTTACATTTTACTATCGGTTTTATAGTAACAAAATCTAGAAAACCCAAAAAAAATTTACGTCCGCCGAACTATGTGTTCTCAGAAAAATATGTTTCCTACGAATTTCTCATTTTCTTTTGCTGTGCTGTTTTGCTTTAACCCTAAGGAATTCATTACAGCGAAGAGTGGAAAAATTCACATCTTATATTAGCTATGACGAACCTTCATAGTAGTACGACTCACGAAAATTGGAAAATTTTCAAAAAACCGCTTTAGGCATGCAATAGCCGGACTTTTTAAAATAATTCATTTGACCCAAAATGCTATAAATGATTGAATACATCGATGAAAATAGGTCCAGAGTTGAAAAAAAAAACATTTTGCATTTCTCGACCCACCCTATCGTACAGTCTACAATTTCTAAAAGAAAAATTCTCTTGTTCCGGGGCTCAAACCCGGACCTTCTTGGTGATAGTCCAGTGCGTTCACCACTGGACCACCCGTCCCATAAATTAGTCGTGGTAACGTGGTAACGTCGTGGTAAACGCATAAGACCACTTTTCGAAGAATTTCGTTCTTCGTACGGGTCTAAAAATTCTGAATAACAAAAGAACAAAAGAGACTTCCATTAAACAGTCGTTCAAGCTCACCTCGATGCCTTAATCCTTGGGATGATGTTACTGAGTAAGATTAAAAGTTTCAAATTTTTTCCATCAAAATGTAAAGAAAGTGTCAGGAAAGCCTCCTTTGTATCATACGTTTAATACTTCCTTCAAGATCTTATTCTAAGAACATTAAAATCGTGGTAGAATAATTCCCGTCCATTCTTTAAAATAAAGTTAAAGAAAAACTTCGACATTAATCTGCAACACACACACAGCTGAAAAGGTTCAATAAAATAAATTCATCGTAAGTAAGTTTCCGTTTTATTCATTCATTTATTATTAGATTTTGTCACCCCTCATCTTCATCTCATTACAACCGCAAATTTTCAACAAATTATCCGAATTCTAAGTCCTTTTTGCATGAATTATTTCTTTATAAAATCCATTTCGTTTCATTTACTTAATCCATTCCAAACCAAAACGAATTTATTCAATAAAGAATAAGTGTATTTACTATAAGATTTTGGGCTAAGTCATCCAAATGTTAATTATGTTGTTTTTGATCCCGAATAATTTTTGAAACATTAGAGTCATGGAATTGTCTGCATAACATTTACCGGAATGAGTTTGACGACAATAGGCTACATCATGTTGTGTGATATACTCATTCCGTTGACTTTATACGTGTTACTGTTCCATAATGTACTCCAGGCACAAGATTATTCAAACATAAGCTCTTCCGTGTGCAGACAGATTTTATTGTTCACCTTTTAAATAGCTCGAAAATGTAACACAAACTGAAACCATAAAATTTCTGTTAGGGGTGGTGCTTGTTGATGTATAACAGCGGTTAGAACAATGCATTGACACCTGTTTTGTTGCTCGGAAGATTTTCGCCGCATAAGATGTTGGTGAATGCATAAAGCATTATGAACTTTGATTCCAGTCTTACGTACGAAATTCAATAGTAAACAATAAAATAGTAAAATAGTATGAACCACATTGATAAGCTTTATTAGGACAATCATTCATTACAAACGAGTTGGAAATTTTATTTAATTTAATTCGGGAGGGCCCCCTAACTTTTCGACAACGTAGAATTTTGGACAGGTCTAATGACCATATTCCATACAAAAATTGAATAAAAGTATCAAATACTAGAGGAACAATTAATCCAGTGTCTGATAGTCTGAAAAATCTTTGAAAGTTGGTCAAAGGCTCTAATTTCGTTAACAAACGTAGGATTCATTTCTATAGGACAACAGTACCGATAACCGGGTCATGCACCTATTGCGTGACTTGAGCTGCTTGTGTGCCTTCGTGTGTATTTTTCGAATGAATGTCTAGCGCCATCTACGGTAGATCAACGGAACTGCAAATATGTCTGTTTTTTTCACCAATTCCAATGACCATTTTTACTTGTAAATTTTTTTGAGTGACGTCAGTGCATGTATACGTGTTTCGTTATAGGCTTGCGGTAAGTGGTGAAGTTCGCGCCAGCGCGATTCACAAAAGAACATTTTCCTTATAGGATATGTCATATTGTGAATGACGCTGGCGCGAAGTTCCATGTCGCTTGCATCGAATCCCGTAACTACCCAATTTAAACGAAGCATCTAAGCTTGGGTGAATATCATTCCAAAAAACCTCTCAATCGGTCAAGAGAGTTTCAGTAGTTCCGCTCAGGTAAAATCTTAAATTAGCGCGCTAAATTATTTCTGATTAGCAAAATACGATAACGACGTTAGTATTTTCCTTAAGTGGCGCTAGCGTTAGCGTCATAAAAAAAATTGGTTAGCGAATACAACACTGGCTATAAAGGCTCAACCACTCAACCAGCGTGACAGGGAATATGGGCAATAAATAAAGAAAATAAAACCTGAACCAAGCTGAACCGACTATTGCTATTTTATGCGCAGACGGACAAAAAGTCAGACTCCGAACAAAACACTTGAGAAATGAGAAATAATTGGCAGGTGGGAAATTAGGATAGGAAATAATTTATAGGTGGAAATAAAGTAGGGGGATTGGGTAGTTAGATAGGGTAGCGCCTAATTGCATATGAGCGGAGTGTGGTAGTCCGTGTCATGTGCCAGGTGTGCAACTGTCTAACTATCAAGAACTATTTTTACGTCCACGTCGTAGTCCCCGGGACCACAATTCTCTTCGGAGTTTTGCGCTAAACTTAAGAGTGCTACCTGGTGATCTCCCTACGGGTCATCGGGGAAACGGAAGCAGGTTGGGCGTTTGGTTAACCTCCAAACACCGGAAAAAAATGGCCGGTTATGAACTCAACAACACAGCCTCGGATCGGACAGTATAAATGGCAACGACTCAAGCAACGGAAAAAGGATAATGATTTAAAACTAGGAACATGGAAGGTAAGATCTTTGTTGCGGCCAGGAGGATTGAGATCTCTCACAAGTGCGCTAAGAGCGGCAAAAATTGACATCACGGCAGTGCAAGAAACGAGATGGCCTGGAAGGGACACCATGATCAGTGGACACTATAAGTTCTACTACAGAGGGAAAAGTAATGACGATCCAAGAGAGTATGGAACAGGTTTCATGGTTTCAAGACAACGAGGAGCTATTTTACGAGAAACTGGTGGAGATATATGACGGAGCGCCGAAACGTGACATTAAGATTCTGCTTGCCGATCTGAATGCCAAGATAGGTCGCGAAGTCTTCTATCGTCCCACAATTGGTAAATACAGTCTCCATGAAAACTCTAACGACAACGGTACGCGGTTAGCTCATTTCGCAGCATCAAGAAACATGGTTGTGAGCAGTACGTATTTCGAACATAAAAACATCCACACAGCGACATGGGTGTCACCTGATGGACAAACCGAAAACCAGATTGATCACGTTTTAATAGATGGAAGCCACTGTTCAAATGTATTGGATGTCCGGAACTGTAGATGACCAAATGTTGATTCTGACCACTACTTGGTTAAAGTGGTTGTTAGGTCTCGCATATCGGTCCAACACAACCGACAACAGGCATTGAAAAAGTGGGACGTTGAAAAACTGCGGAACGAAGACATCAAACACAAATACGTGGATAGTTTGGAGAGAAAAATTATCGAAGAAATGGTCAGCGAGCAACACAGTATAGACGATGCGTGGAATCAAATCAGGCGGAATGTAGAGAGCGCCGCGGCAGAGACTTTGGGAACGAGAACGGGAAATAAAAGAAATAACTGGTTCGACGATGAATGCCAGCGAGCTCTGGAGAACAAAAATGCAGCTCGACTAAAAACTCTGAGTCGATACACTCGAGCAGGCCAGGCAGATTACCGTTCGAAGAGAAATTTTGCTCGAAAACTGTTCCGAAACAAAAAACGGCTGCAGAATAGGAACGTTTTGATCGTTTTGAATTGAAAAGTTTGGCAATAGGAAGGAAACTCGGAACTTCTATCGGAAAGTAAACGAATCCAAAAATGGTTACAGTCAACAACCTTTGCTGTGTAAGGACAAGAATGGATTGGTCTTAGCAGATGAGGAAAAGTGCATTGCGAGATGGGCTGAGTACTTCAAAGAACTGCTTAATCCGAACACACCGCTCAACCGAAACGAAGAAAACAACGAATTGCCATTTCATACTGCGCAACCATATATAGAAGAACCAACGATGCAAGAAATGGAAGCTGAAATTTCGAGGCTCAGAAATTTCAAAAGCCCGGGGACAGACAATCTACCCGGCGAACTTTTCAAGAACGGCGGCAACGCGCTATATATTTAGATGCACGAGATCATCACGCGTATATGGAATGTCGAGGAGTTACCGGAAGAGTGGAAGACCAGCATACTTTGTCCCATATACAAAAAAGGTGACAAAATGGAGTATGGCAATTTGCGAGGAATTGCTCTGCTGAATATTGCTTACAAGATATTTGCAAATATTCTTTACCAGCGCCTTCATCCATACATGGAAAACTCTGTAGGTGAATACCAAGGTGGTTTTCGTGTAGATCGTTCAACATCGGACCAGCTGTTTAATATCAGACGGATCTTGGAGAAGTGCAAAGAGTACAACATTGAAACACACCATTTGTTCGTTGATTTTAAGGCAGCCTATGACAGTGTTAGAAGAAGTAAGCTATGGAGAGTAATGGAGAGTAATGGAGGAATTTAGAATCCCCAACAAACTAATTTCGCTAACCAAGAGTGTTAACGGAGCTAATAGCCGAGTAAGGATCTGTAATCAACTGTCAGAGATTTTCGACATAGAGGAAGGCCTACGTCAGGGAGATCCACTCTCTCGCGACGCTGCTTTTTAACCTGACCCTTGAAGCAGCTGTGCGCACCATGGACATAGATTCCAGCGCCTCCATTTGCACCAAGTCCTAGTCCAAGTTGCTAGGTTTCGCAGACGACCTGGACATACTTGGACGAAAAATGGATGTTGTTAAAGACAAGTTTATGGCCTTGGAGAGGAAAGATACCGACCTTGGGTTGACAGATAATGACGAAAAAACGAAATATATGATCATCCCGCCTTCGAATCAACACCAGGAGGAAACCGTAACGATCGACACACACACATTCAAAATGGTCAACAAATTCGTATACCTTGGATCGGAGCTGAACACTAATAACGACATCGCGGACGAAATTAAGAGACGAGTAATTCTGGGCAACCGGAGTTATTACGGCCTTCTGAAAATCTTAAAGTCCAAGTCAGTAAGCCGAAATTCAAAATGCGCAATATACAAATCTGTGATCAGACCGGTGGTTACGTATGATTCGGAGTCGTGGTGCTTGACACAAAGAGACGAACAATCGCTGCACACGTTCGAAAGATAAGTACTGCGGACAATATTTCGACTAGTATTCTATCAAAGGCAGAACCGATGGCGCAGACGATTCAATCATGAGCTGAGTCAGCTTTATGGAGAGCCGGACATAGTCAGAACTACCAAATAAACCGACTGCGATGTCTCGGTCATGTACAACGAATGGAAGATCATCGTATTCCGAAAAAAATTCTTAAAACCAGACCGGAGGGCAAGAGAGCGGCAGGGCGTCCAAAATCCAGATGGTACGACGCAGCTCTTGCCTACTTAAAAACTGTGGGAGTATCCAGGTGGGAGACGTTAGATGCGGATAGGTCCGGTTGGAGAAGCATGTTGCAGAAGGCCAAGACCCTCAACGGGTTGTAGTGCCGGTCAAGTAAGTAAGTAAGGAAATAAAGTAGCGAAATATTTGACAGGTGCGAAATAAAGAGCATTGAAATAATTGACAGATAGGAAATAAAGTAGGCAAATAATTGACCTGTAAAAAGTGAGCCTGAGTTATTTCTGATTCTAAATTCTGTGAGGAAATAAAATATCTCACTCTAAATGATCCATCAATAATAAGTCTTGGCAAAAACTTATCTGTACTAAAATTCTAAAAGTCTTCCCGCAAACTTGTTTGTCTGTTGTTAGTTTAGTTAACCAAAAATGTTCCCTTCAGAGACTTTACAAATTTTCTATTGTCATTTAAACGATTTGTTAGAGCTAATTTACGACAACATCCTCCGTTGAAATTTAAATTAAATGTGAACTGGCAGGGAATTGATTTCTACCTTGACGTCAATGAAAATACCTTGTCGCATTGTTCCCTCCAATGATTTCAGTTCAATTAATTAGTTAACATTTTTTAATTATTATTGTGACATGATGGTTTAAATGCCCACTATAATTTAGTTGTTTCTATCATTTAAATTCCATGACATTGCAATAATTCATGAGTTCATAAATTATGAGCGATAATGGTAATATTCTCTTACATCAGATAAAAAAATCTCTGGAAAACCTTTATATGTAACCGAGGCGCATCATATATTACAAGCTCGCAATATGAATTATTTTTCCACCCACGGTAGGTACAAATAAAAATGTTTAAACGAAAATTTCGTGTATTATCCCATTTATCTAAAATAGCGCCATGAAAATAAAAGAAAAGTTTTATAAATTCTAGCACGATCCATCATATTTAAGTTATGTCTCACAGCTCTCGCCGTCAGCAGTACAGAATACAGTCCGTAAAAGCAATAAATTAACTTCTTATAAAATAGAACCCAATAAATTGAAGAGAGTAACTCGTATGTACTTTGTACTGTTACATTAACATTGCGATTGCTCACTGGTTTCTTCAATAAACGTTTTAGAGGAGATAGAATAAACCATTGGAATGGGTGTAGGAAAGTAGCGATAGAGTGAAGTCAAAGAAGTTGATTCCCGTGGTTCAGCTGGTTAGTGTTTAGACTTTCCGAAGTAACATGCACTTCGTTTTGCGTTTATAATTTTTCGAATTTCAATACGAAAACACAATCTGAGCGTTGCAATTTCATAACAAAAAAATCGCTCGTTTGTTTTCTCCTTTGAAAGTGTTCATAGTTCAACCTAGCTCACACCAAGAGACATGGCCAGTAGTGACCTCTAGCTATTCACACTAGGTTTTTTTCCATGTCTACTGCAAGCACCACTGGGCCACCACCTGTTACATCAGCACTTATTTGTCACTGTAGGTTATAGTAGCAACTACCGTGTACAGTTCCTCGAGAATTCAATTATATAATTGCTCTCCGACAATATGAGACATCATGGGCTCATATAGAGAGAGGGATAGCTGTATGTCTTGGTTGTAAAACAATTATGTAAAACATATCAGAATAGATGCGGCAAACAGAAAAGACTCGAACGTATTTAAGTAAAACGGTGTAAAAACCCTTCCGAAAGCACAAAACTGACCCCAAATAGACAAAATGTTCACCTTAATTTTCTCTTCAACATAGCAAAAAACATTTTTTTTTGTCTAGGGCCGACCTTAGGGCCGACCTTAGGACCGGCCTAGGGTCCTCAATAGAGGCCTTCGACAAATACTCACATAGACAAAAATATTTCCCTCCATTTTCTCTTCTACATAGTGAAACATAGAAGGGACCCGTACGTATCAGAATAGATGCGGCAAACAGAGTTGATGTTACGAAAAGACTGGAACGTATTTAAGTAAATGTTGCGTTCACATTAGACAGTATTGGAAATTACCCGTAGGGCAATTTTGAAAAACCAGTCCGAAGTAACGGTGTAAAAAAATTCTCCGAACGCACAAAATTGACCTCCAAATAGAGAAAAATGTTCTCCTCAATTTTGTCTACAACATAGCAAAAAACTATTTTTTGGGCTAGGGCCGACCTTAGTACTGACCTAGGGCCTTAAATAGAGGCCTCGGATACATACTTCCATAGACAAAAATGTTTCCCTCAATTTGCTCTGCAACATAGCAAAAACATTTTTTTATGTTAGGGCCGACCTTAGGACCGACATGAGGCCTACTTGAGCCCTAAGCACAGGCAAAAATTCTTCTATAAATTGGCGGCCGTGCCGAGATCTTTCAAACAAAAAAAAAGTTTTTGAAAATCGGAAGAGATTTACTCGAGTTATGTACAAAAAACACGTAGGGCCCTAACAAAGACTCTTTTTTAGTGCCCTAGCTAAGTCCAAAGACTCAAATCGAAAAATGTTTCTTCCACAAATTGTCGGTCATGCCCAGATCTTTCAAACAAAACTGACCTAGGGCCTTAAATAGAGGCCTCGGACACATAATTCCATAGACAAAAATGTTTCCCTCAATTTGCTCTGCAACATAGCAAACACATTTTTTTTTGGTTAGGGCCGACCTTAGGACAGACCTGAGGCCCACTTCAGCCCTAAGCACAGGCACCGGGTCCAAATTTGTTTCTGAATATAATTCGGTAATCGTTTACCTCTCAAATAGAAAAAAATCCACAAAATCGGTTAGGATTTACCCGATTTATCTAAACAAACAAGTTGCGCCCTGGTAAAAGCCCAGTTTTAGGGTTCTGGCTGAGTCCAAGGGTTTCTAATCAAAAAATTTTCTTCCATAAAATGTGAGACATTGCTAGGCCTTTCGATTAAAAAAAATTGAAAATCGGAAGAGATTTACTCAAGATATGTACAAAAAACATG
Organism: Pseudolycoriella hygida; assembly: GCA_029228625.1. NCBI lineage: Eukaryota > Metazoa > Arthropoda > Insecta > Diptera > Sciaridae > Pseudolycoriella > Pseudolycoriella hygida. Next base: position 53,671,778 of record CM055404.1, on the reverse strand, counting down.
TAGGTCACTAGAAGATACTTAGTTTTCGTGCCCTAGCTAAGTCCAAGGGATCAAAATCAAAAAAGTTACTTCCATAAATTGTCGGCCATGCCCAGTAGGGTGGTCCAAAAAAATGTAAGGTATGGGGCCCCAGCGCTTAAACGATTCTAAATATGTCCCTGACAAAAAAATTAATCCACGATAATTTAGTGCAGAGTGGAGCTGCAGCATTTCTTCTGATTTTCGCGATTTTTTTACTATTTTGCTCTTGAGCACCACCTAAATCACTTCAGATCAAGTCGGCTCCATAGACACTTTTTGTCAGGGACACATTTAGAATCGTTTAAGCGCTGGGGCCCCATACCTTACATTTTTTTGGACCACCCTAATGCCCAGCTCTTTCAAACAAAAAAAAAAGTTTTTGAAAATCGGAAAATATGTACTTGAGTTATGTACAAAGGCCAAAAACCACTTTAACGGCATTAGCTCGGCGGCCTTTGCCACGGTGTGCAAGAAGGGGTGATAAAGTTTTATGAAAGTGCACCCACAAAATGATTTCTGATCTGGGTCCTGGGACCTAAAAGGAAGTCAAAACCACTTTACTCAGTTTCGACCAGATCCTTCCTCATACACGACTATGAAGAAAACAATTTTTTCCATACATTTTCAAGAGCAGTCTGAAAGTCAAAAAAATAGTTTTATGGCATATCTATAGAAATTTAAGTTTTTTTATAAAACCACATCATACTGAAATAGGACCCTAATTACCTTTATAAAAAAAACTTCAATTTTTATAGACATACCGTAGAACAATTTTTTGCTCAGAATAATGGCTTTTATCGATCAAAAATATAAAAACGCCATTAAGCAACACTTTTTTTTCATTAGTTTCAGACTGCTCTTGAAAATGTATGGAAGAAATCGTTTTCTTCATAGTCGTGTATGGGGAAGGATCAGGTCGAAGACTGAGTAAAGTAGTTTTGACTTCCTTTTAGGTCTCAGAACCCGGATCAGAAGTTATTTTGTGTGTGCACTTTCATCAAACTTTGTCAACTAATTTAATTTTCGTAATTTTCTGTTGTATTGTCCATATCTTTCATTCAAAACTCTGAAGAGCGATTTCTGTTATAATTTCACAGTGATACAAGTGACAAAGTTCCACCAACCTTCAAAAAACCACGTTTTTCACCACTTTTTCGACCGTAACTTTGAAAGTTTTCAACCGATTTTGCCCAAATTCAATCCCGTAATTAATTATCTTTCAGGAAAAAAAAAAAGATTTTGAAAATCGGATAAGATTTACCCGATTTATGTAGAAAAAACACTTTGGGCCCTAGTAGAGACTCAGTTTTAGGGCCCTGAGATTCTTCCATTAGTTGTGAGGCATGCCCAGACATTTCAAACAAAAAAAAATTGATGAAAATAGGAGAAGATTTACTCGAGTTATGTACAAAAGACCAAAAACCACTTAAACGCCCCTAGCTCATTGGCCCTTGGGCTGACAGTGCCCAGATTCAATCCCAAAAATTTCCTTCCCAGGGAAAAAAAAGTTTTTGAAAATCGGTTGAGTTCTACTCGAGTTATCGTGTTGACAAACGGACGGACTGACGGACAGACATTTCTTTTATTGCTGATTCGTCATCTAAAGACCATGACCTCCCTCCCCTACTCCCGAGTCGAAATTGAGCTGGTGACAAACGTCGCGGTAAACGCGTAAAACCCCTTTTCGAAGAATTTTGTTCTTCGTACGGGTCTAAAAATTTGTACAAAAAATTTAGGTGAAAAAATTTTGAAAAAACATGGAGCGGCCTCGGATCCATTATTTCATGGATAGAAAGTTTCCCTGTATTTTCTCTATAACACTACACAAAAACTACCAACTATCGTATTGGGTCGCGTATGTGAGTAAGGCCCACACACTACCCTACGGCCCGAATCCCTCAGCCAATTTTTACCCAAATTTTGTTTCGTTTCATACCTTAAACATCAATAAAAATACGTACGTATCAGCATCGATGTGGCAATCCGAAGAGATTTTGCAAATAGGTGGGAACTTATCAGAATTGCACATTGTTGCAAAGGTTTTTAAACTATTGGGGGTTGGGAGAAATTCTATCATAGCGCCGCAGACGACATTTGTAGATCCAATGCAGACGCTACACTATGAAGTCAAGTAAAATTGAAAAACTTTCTTAGTTCACCCCTAAAAAACTAATGTCTTGCCGCAGGCGTAAATTTCGAGGTAAAAGGTAGTTCGAATGCAAGATTTTTTATAGAATAACAAAAGCTGGAGTTGAAGTCAATAAGTGAAGACAAAATTATACATTCTTTTGATTAAGTGGGCTGTGTCACCTTATCGTTTACAATTTCTCGATGATGATTCCCTAAGGAAAAACTATTCGTTCTCAGCTGTCCATATGTAAATACTAGCTCTTAAATAGGCCTTTTGTCGTTTCAGCACGCGATCGTTTTCCGCTTCGCACACAGTCTAATAGGTATTTTAGAGCCAGGGCTCAGCTTTAATTTTCGAAATAGTTTTTTTCATACGCAATCGCAACCGGGGCGTCGCTCTGGTTGAATTGCTTCAAGTGGGAAGATCGCCCTCCCTCCTCGCCCGAGTGTAGTTGGCGCCTCTGATCTGCTGCAAACACAATTTCGTCCATTTCATTGGTTCCAGTGCTCAGACCACTGACCCGACTGACCCGGGCTATATTTGCTCATTTATTTGAGAAGAAATTTCACCGACCCTCGAAAAATCAAGTTTTTGGTCACTTTTTGTACCGCGCCTTTCAGGGGAAAAAAGTTTAAGGTTTGGTGTAGTGTTTAGAAAAAAATGACGGGACGGACAGACGGATAGACGGATATTTTTTTCGCTGACGATATTAAATGCATGCACCTCAATCCCGCTTCGATCTACGCCATGTTACAATAAAATCTCTTGTAGTAAACGTATAGGGTTTGTTTGTTCCAACCTGAGTCTCACCAAAATCAGTGTATTTGTGAGTAAAGGGTGCCCTCAAGGAGGTATCTTACCTCCTCTTATCTACTGCCTAGTTAAAGACAGCCTCTTGACGTTATTAAACGACGCTGGTTATTACGCGCAAAGTTACGCAGACGACTTAGCAATCCTAATCTAAGGACTATTCACCTCCACTACATGCGAATTAATGCAATCAGCATTAAAACTTGTAGAAGGCTGGTGTACCTCAGTGGAACAAACAGCAAACCCGGATAAGACGAAGCTAATTCTATTCTCTAAGAAGGACAAAATTCTAAACTTTAAGCCTCCCGTATTCTTTGGAAAGAGTATCCCTCTTTCTGACTCAGTCAAAGTCCTAGGACTAGTAGTGGACAGGAAAGTCAAATTTTCATTACACTTCAAGAATGTTATCGAAAAAGCTACCCGCTCTCTCACTGCAGAAGAGCCTTTGGGCTTATTTGGGGCCTCAATCCAAAAATCCTCAGATGGATATACACCTCCATCATCAGACCACGTCTAAGCTACGCAGCTATCGTTTGGTGGCCAAGATGCAATCTTACCACTTCTCATCTTAAACTCGCACAATTACAAAGACTGGTGCTCATTGGAATCACGGGTGCCATGAGAACGGCACCAACAGCAGCCCTCAATTTAGCAACGTTGCACATATTCATTGAAGCAGAAGTACTGTCCTCAGCTTTAAGACTAAAATTAGCAAACTCGCTCAAAATATGCCCGAATAACCATTCAAAAATTTGGAGGAAAATGTTCATGCCCGCAGAGGTAGCGGAGGGCGTGACGCAGTCCCCACATCCCAAAAAAACGTCCACAAACCCAAAAAAATCCATACAAAAACCTTTGGGACAAGAAGCCACATACAGGCGAACTTTTGAGTTTTTTCCCCTCGCCCCCCACCCCCTTCAAATTATTGGTTGGTTTCTTCGGGAAAGTTATAGAGTTTGGTCAGGAGAATTTTTTGGGATCTTAAGAAAATGGCTGTTAGCAGTCAAACCGGCGCCATATTGAATTTTCCCAAGCAATAAATTAGGTTTTTTTTGGTTTTCTAATTTTAGCTTCGGGATGACAATACTTAGAGAGTTGGTTTCTTCGGGAAAATTATAGAGTTTGACCAGGAGAATTTTTTTTGGATCATAAGAAAATGACTGCCAGCTGTCATAGCGGCGCCATCTTGGATTTTTGTTTATGCTTTTTCGCTTTTCGAATTTTAGCTACTGAATTACACTACTTAGAGAGATGGTTTCTTCTAGAAAATTATAGAGTTTTACCAGGAGAATTTTTTGGATCATAAGAAAATGGCTGATAGCTGTCATAGCGGCGCCATCTTGGACTTTCGTTTATGTTTTTTGGTTTTCGAATTTTAGCTCCGTAATGACACTACTTAGGGAGATGGTTTCTTCGGGAAAGTTATAGAGTTTGATCATGAGAATTTTTTGGGTCTTAAGAAAAAGGCTGCCAGCTTTCATAGCGGCGCCATCTTGGATTTTCGATTATACTTTTTCAGTTTTCGAATTTAAGCTCCGTAATGACACTACTTAGAGAGATAGTGTCTTCTAGAAAGTTATAGGTAGCCGAAGGTGACATGAAGTGTTCCGAAGGTAGCCGAAGGTGACATGAAGTGTTCCGAAGGTAGCCGAAGGTGACATGAAGTGTTCCGAAGGTAGCCGAAGGTGACAAAAGTATTCCGAAGGTAGCCGAAGGTGATATTGTTCCGAAGGTAGCCGAAGGTGACATGAAGTGTTTCGAAGGTAGCCGAAGGTGACAAAAGTATTCCGAAGGTAGCCGAAGGTGATACGAAGTATTCCGATGGTAGCCGAAGGTATTGGAGATCAAAAATTGTTTTCGGAGAAAAATTTTTTTGGAGAAAAACTTTTTTGGAGAAAAACTTTTTTGAAGAAAAATTTTTTTCGGAGAAATTTTTTTTTCGGAGAAATTTTTTTTCTAAGAAAATTTCTTTTCTGAGAAATTTTTTTTCAAAAAATAGAATTTTTTTCAACAACTGACTTCCAAAACTTTCAAAATGACTGATATCACAGCAAAAACCTCTTAAAAGGTAAAGTGTGACGCAGTCCGAAAGTCCGCTTCCAAAATTAATGATATCGCTTGAGGTGACGCCATCGCTGATAATACGCAGAAGTTTGTTTGAATGGAACCTTGTGTTCAAAGTTTTAATTTCCTGTAAAAATTACAGCGCTGTTTTCAAAACAAAATTACGTTGTGTTAAAAAAATTGCGTCACAAATGCCGGACCCAACGGTGAAATAATTTTTCTGTACCTTCAGTTTTTGCGCTTCAAAAATTTGGCTTTTGTTTGTTATTGCGTAGATTGTTAAAGTTAAATTTAAATTTTTGCGTGTACAGCCAGTCAACTATCAAATCATTAGGAAGATACAAATTTACATCATCCCTCGTTCTAGAGTTGAGAGATTTAATCCAAACACTCTCTACTCTACATCAAGTAACACTTGTTTGGGTTCCAGGACACAGTGGCTGGCAACGAACAAGCAGACGAGCTGGCAAGAACAGCTTCTTCTTCCCCTTTCGTGGGTCCCGAACCAAGCATACCTGTTTCTGCATCTACGCTGTTTATCATTATAGGTCTCTGAAAGTCCAACTCTTTCCCTTCCCACTGGAAATCGCTTAACTATGCTAGACATGCCAAAAACTGTATTCGAATAAACAAAAAGCACACCAAGGAATTACTAACATTTTCCAAGCGTGACGTTAAAAGAATTACTGATATCCTAACCGGTCATTGCTCTCTCAATAAGCATGTGCGTACTATTGGGCTAACTAGCAGCCCTCTGTGCAATCGTTGCGGAAACGTCGAAACGGCCGAACATCTTCTCTGTTATTGTCCCGCCTTTATTATGGCTCGAGCCCATTCACAGTGAATCCAAAAATGATCAAAAATCACCCGCCTAGAACGATATACTAGACTACCTTAATCGAATTAAGTGAGATAGCCTCTAAAATCTGCGAGAATGCACGCACATTGGCGGCTTAGGTGTCAGGAATAATCTATCAGTGTTCCTACCCGCTTTATCTTATCCTATCCTATCATAAACGCATAGGGACTTTGCACTTCGTGCGTGATTCACATAGATGAAAGCGAAAAAGTTTCACAGAGCTTCGAAAAAACCACATTTTTCACCACTTTTTCGATCGTAAATTTGAAAATTCTTCACCGATTTGGAAAAAACCCGATCTCATAGAACCTTTCAGTAAAAAACATTTGGAAATGGGTCAAGTTTTACTCGAGTTATGGTGTTGACGGACGGACATCATGATTTTTTTGGCAGATTTGTCTTATTTACACCCCAAAACTAACCAACACCCGGGTCGAAATTCCTTCGGTTAATCCTAATATTTAGACCCCCTTTTCGAAGCACTACATTTTTCGGTACGGGTAAAAAAAATTGTTTTGCCACGAAAAAGGTCTTGTGCAAAGGTCACGTGACAAACTCAACAAAATTATACAAAGGCAACGAAATGTAAAATTATGTAAAAAATGATTTGCAATGAATTCCAACTCTTGATATTTACTAAAAACGTTTATTGTCACAGATAAAACAAGTACCGAGAAGCATCATTTAAATTCAACTGAATAACAAAAAGACGTTAACATAAATCAGAGTAATTCAACAACATTTTAATGACAATAAATTTCCAAGATTTACATTTTAATTCTCACTCTAAATTTACCTTAAACATGAAGGGAGGATAATTCAATAAATAAAGTTTTTCTTTCGTTTTTTTTCTCTCAAGCACCGCACACAATTATTGACCATTAGCTGATGTTGAACGTATATTCAAATTTGGTGTTGTAATGTACGCGCCGGCATTCGATCGACTTCGCGTTACCAACATTGGCGTTTTCGGTTTCGGCGTTTCGGTTAATTTGATTTTGACGCGACCCGTTTCCGGTGAGTACACTGGACTGTATCTCTTTATCGCTGGTTCTTGTGGTTCTTCTGGCTCTTTCGGTAAAAATACTTCGTCATCAGACAAGTGACCGTTGTGACCGTTCTGTATTGGTTGGTTCGATTTGTTTTCGTCAATTTCGTCGACCGGTTTTGGGATCTCTGTCGTTGGCTCTGGTTGAATTTCAGTGAAATTGTTATTATTTTCTGGCAAGGGCTCGTTTGTCTGAGGAACATCGTTTTGCTTCAAAGGAACAGCATCAACTTTAGGATAGCTGGTAGGGTGCAGTGGTTGAATGTTGGAATTTATTTCCTTATTCGGACTACCCATTCCACGTTCAATTTTTGGCTCGTCTTTCTTTGGCATTAATGGAACTATTTCAGCGTTCGCTGGCTTTCCATTCGTATTCTTTTTCATGTCTAACATTTCAATTTCACGGATGTTTTCAGCATCGTTGTTGCTGTATGGTCGACGTCTACTCTTACGACGTTTAATGACAACGAATAGAATTAAACTAACTAAAAGTATTCCAAGGACAGCCAACAAAATGTACGTACTTTTACTTTTGTCGGCTGGCTTAGAAGTTGACTCATTTCCCAGTGAATTGTTTGCTAATTCAATTGGAGCGGTTTCTGCTGGTGGAAGAGGGACTGAAGCCACTCTCTGAGTATCTTTATGTTCAATTTTTTGAATTACCGACTCTTCTACTGGAGCTAAGGTGGTTTCATCTTGCGGTCGATTTCCTTCGAAAATATTCAGTTCAACTGGTTTCTTTGTTATTTCATCGTAATAACGATCGTCAGGCTCCTCGGTGGTCGGTTGTTCTTCTTCAGTAGTAACACTATTATCGTCGAGGCCAAATGCTCCAAAACCACTTCCGGAAGCTTCGAGCTCCTCTTCCTCGTCATCGTAATCTTCCGGCGAAACATTTTCAATGGCTTCAATGTCAATATCGGGATCAGTTCCACTGCCTTCACCAGAACCAACGTCCATCACTCCAAGAGCATCTACAGGCTCTTCAGTAATGTCCTCCAAACCTGACCCTTCGTCGTTTAAAATATCTTCACTTGGCACTTGTCTTTTCAAAATACTATGTGAGTCATAAGGTAAAAATTCTTCGGCTATGAAATCACTCAATTCCACTTCCCTCGAACTACGACTATGCGACTCGATCACATTTTCAATTTCTTCATCAGTTGAACACATTTTCGTTCGACTAACTTTATCCCATGGCTGATGTCTGTAAATAAAGTTTTCGTTAAAATCGCACTGATGAGCTTCATGAAGAACGTCGGGCTTGGGATAGAGAAAAACCCTAACGTCTTTCATGGGCATTTCGAAGAGATTTTGTTCTTACCGAACTTCCATTGGGCTGGCACAAATTAAATGTTTATTCATATGAACATTTTGCTGGTGAAGCCAATCTCTTACAATTAATGTTTCACAGGAACAATCGATTCGATTTCCAATCAAATTAATCGATTTCAGACTCTTGAAATAAGTGACATCAAGAGGCAAATGAGTGATCTGGTTGTATGACAAATTCAATATTCGAATTTTAGGTAAAATCTTTAAAATTTCTGAAGATGTTAGTCGGTTGTGACTAAGATCTAAGGACCTGATTCGGCTATTCAGTTTTGTTAGTTTGGTCAGATGGTTTTTGGAAAGATCTAAATGTGTTACATTTTGCAGCAAACTGAGTTCCACGGGAATGGTTTCTAGGTTCGTTGAAGACAAATCCAGCGAATGAATTTCCGGAAAATTTCTTTTAACGTTCTGTAACGTTGTGCATGTGGCATGATCGTGGTGAGGTGTTTGTTGATTGCGGATTTTAGAGCAATTACAATCCTGCGGACATTCGCTGGTTGCTGCTGTCACCATGAGTAGAAGTAAGAACCAGAAGTATGATGACATTTTGAAGAATCTAAAAAAATTAAAGAAAAAACATTAAATTTATTGCATGCAAATTCAACGTGGTAAACTGATAAGTTAGTGAATTGTGTCAACGTGTAAATATGTTGAAAAGTAAAAGTGTGAAAGTGATCAGTTGTCGTTGTACATAGGAAAAGTTATTGCACTGTTATACTCAGAATGATAGACTTTAAGGCGCAGTTCACATTTGATAACGAATAATTTTCTATTACTTTTATTTGCTTATGTAAAATCATGTCGATTAAGAGAGAATTTGCCAGAACTTCGCACGACTTGTATGAAACACGAAACCAACGTGTCGCGGAACTTCGATCTCTATGGCTTATTCGATTCTTCATTCCACTTCACATTCATTTGGGTTTGGGAAAAAATTGTTTACCGTCCCTTCCACGACTCTTTGAAAATGACCATTTTTTCGACGTTTTTGACTTCTGTAGCCAGCTACTTGCACTTGTCAGGAGTGTTGCCACAGCCAAAAGCTTTGTATCATTGAACTACTTAATCGTACATAATTTGGCTTGGATCGATTTGGTCTTGTCCTAGATATTCATCAAAAACTATTTTTTTGACCTCTGTGCAGACCACTTTTCGGAGAGTTCAAAACCACAAAATAATTTTTTGAAAAAAAAGCCGTTCTTATACGAAAGTCTTCTATTGGAATGAAGAATCGAATAAGCCATAGAGATCGAAATTCCGCGAAACGTTGGATCATGACCGTGTGAAGTTTTGGCAAATTCACTCTTAATGACAGTGGCGCTGAGTATGCAGGAGCGAGAGGGGCAAGGCTACCCTAGCCAAATTCTCGTCAGACCAACTTCTTTTGTTCATCTTGAGAAGTAGTTTTTCTGGCAGAAAATTTGACGTAGATCAACGTTTGTGGAGAACGTTTTTCGAAAAAATTGGGGCTTAATGCCCGGCACGCGATTTTTGTTCTTCTGTTCTAAAGCGTTAGTTAGAAGGAGACAAACTATATCTGTCTTACTCTAACCAACGCTTTACAATAGAAGAACGAAAGTCCCTTGCCGGCCATCATTACCCAATTTTTTCGGAAAACGTTCTTCACAAACTTTGATCTACGTCAAATTATCTGTCAGAAAAAGACAAGTTGGTCTGACAAGAATTTGGCTAGGCTACCCATGGAATGAAAAGACAATATTGACTATAGGACGTAGGCATCTCGTTTTTTCGTTGAAATAAGTGAGAAGTGAGTAGAAGTGAGCTGAAACTAAGCTTCAAAAATGCATGTTTCTAAAGATAAAACGCCAATTACACTATATATGGGTAGTTCCACGGTGTAGTTGGGTAAAATGTAACGTAGGAACACTCATATCACTGTGTGCTGAATGAGATACAGCCTTACAATCTTCTAGAAAGTTGTTGGCCATATGCGCGGTGTGTACTTAATGAGATCCGAGTGTTCCCTGCGTTACATTTACATTTAGTTTTATACCCATATACACTAAATTTATGCAAAATCATATTCACCAAGTGTCTCAAAAATTTTCGTTCCTTTTGTATAATCGTTTCAAATTTCCACTTTCCACAGTCGTTCTCATGTCATTGTCATGTCATGTAACTTGAAGAATTCGTCAATTGGCAGTTCTTTTGGGATGTTTTGTGTTCAACAGTCAAGCTACGATTTTTTAAAGTTCCAAACGCATAAGCAGGCCCGGACTGATCCTAATGGGCGGTCAGGGCATTCCCCGATGGGCCTTTTGCATTTGTCGACCAGTCAAAATTTCGTTAGGGCAGATGGCCCTTTTTTAATTCTTAATTTCTTAGAATGCAAACAAAAAACTTAAAGATTTCATGAAATCTTCGAACGATTTGTATGAATCTCACATACATCACGTTTCCAATTTTTGCAACTTTGGTCTCTAGTACAATCTTTTGGTACACGACTTCCGAGGTCAGGGTTACGGTTGCGACGTGGAAGCGTTCATAGTTGGATCACTTGAGTTGTGGGATCCCTTGAACGAAACGAGACAGTCATTAAAAAATGTTCAACCGCCATTTTGAGAAAACTATGAGGTGCCTGATGGTAGCCGATGCGAAAAGGCACCCTAGAGATATTTATGTTAGCAACGTAGGAATTCGACCGGCTTCGTCAAACTTCCGCGACAGCGATCCATTTGCGCTATAACCAACTTTTTGAGAGCAAAAAATGAGACTCATGTAATTAGATTCAATTTTTTCGATTCGAATTAAAGCTTTTTCTTTGCCTGTTGGACCATTTCAAGCGAAAGCCGAGACATGTAACTTTGTTTTGTATAAACGTCGACAATGAGAGTGATTGAAATTGTGCCCTGTGTATTTAATTGATTTCATTTGTACTTTCACTTGATGCCTTTAAACATCTTGTACTTTTCTTAGAATGTGTAATATCAGCTTCGAAAAACGCTTTAAAAATACGAAATTTGTAAATAAAGCGTATAAAAGTTTCGCTCGTTCCGCTCGGGATCTTACGACTATACAAATATAAGAAGTATAACAAGAAAATATCGCCCAGGCACAGGTTTTCTATGTACGGTTTTGTTTGACAGTAGAATTTTTTAAAATTGTTATTTTTCTTCCACTACAAGACTTCATGACTTTCAAACGGGGGCCCGATCAAAAACCATGCCCCGATTCGGGTCTCGTAAAATTCATTTCGTGGGCCTTATCAAAACTTAGCCCGATGGGCCTTTGGGTCGTCAGTCTGGCCCTGCGCATAAGAATTGAATCAAATGGTATCGAATCCGTCCAACTCTCAATTAGTTACATAAAATTAACGGTATTTTGGAGCATGTAAAAATGCTATACAGGTCCGTAGCTACGTGACGGCAAGAGGTGGTAAATTCACCCCAAAGTTACTTTCTGACACCTCTAGAATCTATAAGACATCAAAGAATTTTCTAATTTCAAGTCGAATTGTCACTCTACTTGTAACCCCTAAATGTGAGGTCTGACTACGGTCCTGTAGCAATAATAAAAATTCAATAAAATTTTAGTGAAGTCTTTTCTAGATTTTTCGGCCCAATTGTTTGAAACTAAATGTTTATGAGACGTTTCGCATCTTTATTGTTGCATCTTCAGTCCTTGAGCTTATCTACAATATTATTTAAAAAGTTCATTTGTTTGGAGCTGTATAATTTTAAAGACTACTTACAAATTAGGAGTTTTTTGGCATTAAAATCGATAATTAAAATATACAAACTAAGTTGGTGACATATATAACACAACGTATTTGAATAAGTGACATGAAAAACGGTAAGACTTTTGTGTAGGAGGGCTGGTTCAATGAATGTAATGGATGGAATTTAGTCGTGCTTCAACGAACTCAATCATCTTTTAATAGGCTGTGGTATGCTGCACTGATATGTTCTGTATCTTTTCTGAAGTTTATGGTATTTCTGGACAAGATATTTAGCGATTCTAGAATTTTGCGCTTTCCGTAATTATGTTCAATAGCTAGTATGGAAATATTGTCAGAGTCCGGCACATGACCCGATTCATAATAGTGGTGTACTAATGCCGTGGCACCATCCAAATCATTTGTGACATTGAACTTTTTAATATCGTCGATATGTTCATCCGTTCTGACATGCATTTTCCTACCCGTAGTGCCAACGTAGTCTAACTCACATTTTGATCGTCCGCCGTTTCCAAGGCATGGGATGTTATAAACTACATCGTACATATGTGATATCGGTGTTTTTTGTTTTAACTTTGTGAAGATGGTACTATTTATAATGGGTACCCAACGCGCCTAATTAATATAAGGCTAAAAATATTCCAAACACGCAAAAATAATGACATGCACGGTAATAATAATTTAACCACACAAACACAGAATCCACAAAATACAGTACGATACAAGGGGCTTCAATTTAACTCATCCTGTTCGCAAAACATCGGTAAAATTATTTGTAAAAACATCGAAGACGTACGACAATAGTACCATCTTCACGAAGCTAAAACAAAAAAGGGGATTTATGGACGTTATCCCTAAGTCTTTATTTGCGAAAGCGATTTTAAGTCTCACATACAGGTGGTGGTAACGAACGGGCTGGCTCAGTGGTAGTGTACTGGCCTTCCACCAAGAAAACCCGAGTTCAATCCCGGTGAAGGTAAATTCTGTATAGGATTTTTCTTCAATGTCTAGCATAAAACTAACGTTCCTAAGTGTATCCGAACTTCATAACACGGGCAGTTGAGGAATTTGGTGCTCTCAACGAACCGTACACAGAAGAATGACATGAATGACGCAACCCACTCACGAAGAATTCTGGGTTCAAAATATCTGAGTCCAAAAGTATAACTTACCTTTAGGCGGAGATATAAATAATTAGCACTAAAAGAAGTCCTATGGTGTTGCTAGCCTATAAGCGTGGTTCGTAATTCACGTTAAGCATGTGGCCTACTCTCATCGACCCGCACTAGTCCGCGTGGTGTTTACATCCCTAATTGGGAGGCCTCATCCACCAATGGATAATTTGTGGGTTTGCAATGAATGAATGCACTATTGACTGACTCTAGTTTAGGCACAATTTCAATATAGGAATTCGGGCGAATAAGTGAGCGGAGGTGAGAAATAACGAAAAAAGTGACTCACTTTTGGGATTTTCAAAATAAGTGAGCGGAGTGAGAAAAGTGAGTGAGATGCCTACCTGCTACGGCAAATTGGCGAGAAACTTTTTTCAATTTACAGTTATCTTTTCTGTTTCACAGTTTGAAGAGTGTTCTGCTCGGGAAGGTCCTACGATCAAATGTCAGCCTTACAACATAATTCAAAAGCGCCTAGCAACATCTTAGATTATCGCAAGATTGTAGGTATTTTTGATATGCCCAACAGGCCCAATAGAGGCTTAGCAGCCATTGCTTCGCCCTACCTACTACAACTAAACCTAATCTGTAGTCAATTCCGAGTTAAAGCTCTAATAAATTTCTTAGAAACAGTTGAAGTAAAAAATGTTATAAATTTCGTAGTAAAAGTTATAGTAAATTTCGGAAGTAAAAGTCGTAGTAAAAGTTGTAGTTGATTGCAATCAAATGTGGTTAAACGAAGGTCATGTCATGTTATGGTGACGAAACCATTCAGTCGACTCGAGTAGATTGGATTGGTTCCGATCTTGAATTACTACAATTTAACGAATTTGGACGGTCAGTGCGTTAAGAGGTGAAACAAAAAATATCTTTCTTCCACCAGAGAAAGAGAAGTGAACACCTCTGACTGATGGATAAGGATAGCATTAAGATGATATTTCACCATCAGCCATACCTTATCATATACCTTATCATTATATATATGGGGATTGGGTAGTTAGATAGGGTAGCGCCTGATTGCATATGAGCGGAGTGTGGTAGTCCGTGTCATGTGCCAGGCGTGCAACTGTCTAACTATGAAGTGCTCTTTTTACGTCCACGTCGTAGTCCCCGGGACCTCAATTCTCTTCGAACTCAACAACACAGCCTCGGATCGGACAGTATAAACGGCAACGACTCAAGCAACGGAAAAAGGATAATGATTTAAAACTAGGAACATGGAATGTAAGATCTTTGTTGCGGCCAGGAGGATTGAGATCTCTCACAAGTGCGCTAAGAGCGGCAAAAATTGACAT
>CM055404.1:53616155-53656846 GCA_029228625.1 Pseudolycoriella hygida | reverse complement strand
TTTGTTCGTTGATTTTAAGGCAGCCTATGACAGTGTTAGAAGAAGTAAGCTATGGAGAGTAATGGAGAGTAATGGAGGAATTTAGAATCCCCAACAAACTAATTTCGCTAACCAAGAGTGTTAACGGAGCTAATAGCCGAGTAAGGATCTGTAATCAACTGTCAGAGATTTTCGACATAGAGGAAGGCCTACGTCAGGGAGATCCACTCTCTCGCGACGCTGCTTTTTAACCTGACCCTTGAAGCAGCTGTGCGCACCATGGACATAGATTCCAGCGCCTCCATTTGCACCAAGTCCTAGTCCAAGTTGCTAGGTTTCGCAGACGACCTGGACATACTTGGACGAAAAATGGATGTTGTTAAAGACAAGTTTATGGCCTTGGAGAGGAAAGATACCGACCTTGGGTTGACAGATAATGACGAAAAAACGAAATATATGATCATCCCGCCTTCGAATCAACACCAGGAGGAAACCGTAACGATCGACACACACACATTCAAAATGGTCAACAAATTCGTATACCTTGGATCGGAGCTGAACACTAATAACGACATCGCGGACGAAATTAAGAGACGAGTAATTCTGGGCAACCGGAGTTATTACGGCCTTCTGAAAATCTTAAAGTCCAAGTCAGTAAGTCGAAATTCAAAATGCGCAATATACAAATCTGTGATCAGACCGGTGGTTACGTATGGTTCGGAGTCGTGGTGCTTGACACAAAGAGACGAACAATCGCTGCACACGTTCGAAAGATAAGTACTGCGGACAATATTTCGACCAGTATTCGATCAAAGGCAGAACCGATGGCGCAGACGATTCAATCATGAGCTGAGTCAGCTTTATGGAGAGCCGGGCATAGTCAGAACTACCAAAATAAACCGACTGCGTTGGCTCGGTCATGTACAACGAATGGAAGATCATCGTATTCCGAAAAAAATTCTTAAAACCAGACCGGAGGGCAAGAGAGCGGCAGGGCGTCCAAAATCCAGATGGTACGACGCAGCTCTTGCCTACTTAAAAACTGTGGGAGTATCCAGGTGAGAGACGTTAGATGCGGATAGGTCCGGTTGGAGAAGCATGTTGCAGAAGGCCAAGACCCTTAATGGGTTGTAGTGCCGGTTAAGTAAGTAAGTAAGTATACCTTATCATATCACATTAAGAGCTATTACCTGAAAACAGATGATAAAAAATACTCAGCGTCGCCGCAGTGGAGGAAAGTAGTTGATGTCAAAATCAAAATCAAGTCTACTACTTTGTCTATTGTTTCAAACTAATTTCTAATCCCACCTCCATCATGAGAAATAAGACGAGTTATTGTATTCTTCAGAATTATTCTGTCATTTTTAAATCCACCGGTAGACTAAAGATCTTTTTCCGGTGGATTAGGAAACGTTTCTCAATATTCTAAGAAACTAATTCTTATCTAATCTTAAAGTGCAAGTGCACACAGGTACCCGTTCAAATGATTAATTTACGAGGAAGTGAGAAATGATTCGATTTTCTATTAACACCGGAAACGTTTCCGTAAAGAGTATACCGATTAATTTGAAACAAAAGAAAATGGAAAACTCCCAAAATGGAATTTTAAATAGAACCTTAAAAGGATGTCGTCCGTGACAAAAAAAAATTGTTTTTTTTGTTGCGAAAAATAAACTCTAAACTAATCTGACGAGCGAGAAAAAGATTTATTTTCATTAAATACACTTTTTTCGTAATCTTATGAAGCACAACGCACATTTTACTCTATCAATGAGCTAAAAGTTCCATTACATAAAAAAGGCACATGATAATTTAATTATATATTTACAACAAATGCTTAGACATTGAAAAAACCGAGACTCTTTTTGCACCATAAATATTTTTTTCTGTTTAGACGCTGACGAAGTACAAAGGGTCTATTAGAATTGAGTCGAATAAATCGTTAACTGATGCAAAATAAATTTTTCCTAATGTAATGGCAGACTGAGCACCAGGAAAAATGCAGAATTTTTTAAAATCAATCCGGTCTCACGTCTTACTGAGCCCGTGCACCAGTTCAATCCGTGGCCAAAGTCCTCACTCACAAAATTAAAACTGATGCTGTTCCGCAGGCTGTTTCCGAATCAGACGTTCTGCATCGAATACACACTTAACCGGACTGATTTGAAAAAATATCCTGAACTGCATTTTAGCCGATCACCTGGTTCCATCAGTTATATAGTGAGACAGAAGAGTTAAGCTTTTGCTTTTTCGTATGGTAGGGCGTTGGACTATACATTAGAAGCGAAAATTTAAAAAGATTAAGATAATTTTACAAAAAAGCAACCGTTCTAATAATGAGAATGAACTAAAAATGCAGAGCTTTCAGACCGATCACAAAATTTGAAATTTTTGGTTAAAAAAGGTCTTTGTTTGTTGTTTGTTTTACTCCATGAAAATGTTCTACGAGACTTACACTGGTCCTTTGTCTAGTGCATGAACTTCTTATGTCACCGTCGCGTCGTGTAGAACATTTTCATGGAGAAAAATTGCAACAAGTAGAGGTCTGCATATCAAGCTGGGCAGCCCGGTACCAAAAAACTTTCTATGACAATGTTGGAGAGGGTAACGAGTACATTACTATGCACAATGTTCCAACTCGGCACCAGGCTGCCTACTTGGGAAGTTTAAGTAGCCATAAAGAACGCAGCCTCGTGCCGAAAATCTGTTAATGTCATCGTAACGGCAGTAACAAATACTATCCGTCATATAAATTTCAACACGGCACCAGGCTGCCTGCTTAATATATTCTACTGTGAATGTAGAGGGCAGCAGCCTTCTCGTGTCGAGTTGAAATTTATGGGACGAATACTATGCGTTACTGCCGTTACAATGAGTTTAACTGATTTTCGGCACAAGGCTGCCTTCTTAAAGACTACTCATACTTTTCAAGTACGCAGCCTGGTGCCGAGTAGGAACCTAGTGCACATTAATGTACTCGTTTCGCCATCCAACATTACCATAAGAACTTTTTTGGCACCAAGCTGCCTTCTGAAATCGACCAGTGCAGCCTCACCAACAAATTTTTTTAAAACTTTTTTAAATTTTTGAGCTTCGTGAAATTTTTTGAGTTTTTCGTAATGTTTTACGTTTTTTTGAAATATTTTATCAATTTTGCACGGGTCCCTTTGTATCTACTTTTATTTTAACGCTGTTATCACGCAGGGTAGGATTTGAATGCGTTTAAGTAACGTATGTATCTAAGAGATAAGTACCGAGGTTTTTTTAGCAATTTACCTAGCAAACGAAATGTAATTTTTAATTTGTTCACCTTATCTAATTAAAATGTTGTGCGCTTATTTCCTATACACAACGATTATATCACAATTTAATAAATCTATAATTCTCGCTATAATTTCGATTTAAAAAAAAGGTCGATTTAATAACTGGTAATGACATGGTGTTATACATTGTTGGTCTGTTTAGATGTTTTTAAATAAGACTCACTCAAAGAGTAGATCTCGCTAATTAGAATAGTATTGTTAACGAGCAAGCACTAATTTTTCGTTAAAACAATAAAAAAGTCCGTATATACTTCAGAAACCTATAATTGGTTATTCCAACTTTTGATTTCGATATGTAGTTAATTAACAAGCAGTGTGTGATACTCGCAAACATGTATTAAAACGTTCATTTTATCAAACTGTTGTTCTTCACTCTGTTTTCATTTAAAATATTTTAATTTTTTGTTCAAGTAAGGACGTTTTTGTACACCACAACTTTGCAACTGAAACTCATTAATTTGTTAGAAACTTAAAAATTTAACGAACAAAAATTGTTATCCGCTCAACCACACCTCACCTTATTAGACTGTGTACGAAATGAGTTTATAGATAAAGTTATTGAATTGTGATGTTTGCGAAGTTGGAATGAACAACATGAGGCTCCTTATCATATATTTTTTCATAGTAAACTTAGCTTTTTTTTAATTTTATTTCATATGTAACATTGATAAGAAGCGAATAGTATATAACTAAGTCAAACACATAATATTGTGCGCTCTAGTGTTTGTATTAGCCGCAGCGATAATGCGCGACATTAGAATAATATATTCAACTGTACGAATTTAAGAAGATCTCATTTGAAATTAATTTCGTGACTTTATACAATGAAATCGGTTCAAATAATTCTGGTTTGATTAGAATTTATGAACAAAATTGCTTAAAGACTTGTTTGACCCATGCGAAGTGACGGTGTCTTATAGTTTTATCCTCGAACATTTCTAACATGGCGATGATCGAGCAGGAATAAAGATCGATCGTACAGACGAAAAACTGGTCAATAACCCCAGATAACACAGATCACACTTTTTAATGTGGTTGCCCACTGAATGTACATTAAATGTGCGAAATTCAATGTTGTTGAGAATATGTACATAAAATGTACAAAAAATGTGCTTGTAAAGTGGTACATATTTCGATGTACATAAAAAGCACATTTATTGTGCTATTAACACTCAAAATTATTGCTCTAGATCACAAGTACATTTTTCGCACATTTTATGTACGTGATAAGGTGTACACTATTTCTATCACATTTAACCTACCAAAAATGTGCTTGTGATGTAGTACATTTTTCGATGTCAATAAAAGGCACATTTTTTGTTCTATTAAAACTCGAAATTATTGCACTAGATCACAAGTACATTTTTCGCACATTTTATGTACGTGATAAGGTGTACACTATTCCTATCACATTTAATGTACCAAAAATGTGCTTGTGATGTAGTACATTTTCGATGTAAATAAAGGCACATTTTTTGTGCCATTAAAGCTCGAAATTATTGCACTAGATTACAAGTACATTTTTAGATTAGATTCTTGTGCTTCGAAAAATCGTCATCTTATTTTCTCAAAAATGTATATTTTTAGTCAGTGAATGGATATCACGGCTGCTTATGGTTTGGTAACATTAAAAAAAAGTATCGAATTTTAAAAGAAAAATGTGTTCAAAGAAAAAAGCTAACGGAGAATAGATTTTTTATTGTTTCAATCAATTTCAATAAACCTTTTTGTAAATGTACAACCGCTACAGTGTGATCGAATTTAAATAACACTCTGTGGAATTTGTTTAATTTTCATTTAAATAGCATATCTTCCAAAACTTTTTTTTTTTATTTATTCAAGAAACAAAACATTTTACAGTCAATCCATATACAGTCATCCGAAAAACTTCCGAAACTTTGAGTTTGAACTGACAACCCCAGAATCAATCTCTCAATGCATTGTCAGCATGCGCTCAGGCGCTGCAGCGGGTTGCGACGGAATAAGTGTCAAGTTTCTAAAACGCTACAATCAATTGTTATCTGACTGTATATCGCGTCTCATTAATAAAGCTATAGAGACCGCACTTTTCGAAGGTGCTCTAAAATGTGCGAAAGTAGTAGTGATACCGAAAGGTGAAGACCCTACTAACATGAACAATTATAGGCCTATATCTCTGCTTCTTTCGCTTTCTAAACTTTTAGAAAAAGTCCTTTACGAACAATTATATGCAAAGCTTGATTCAGGCGGTTTTTTTAAGGCAAAACAATTTGATTTTCTAAAAAATCAAACACGCTTGCGTGTTGTCTTGATCTGTGCGCCGCTATTAGAAATAAAATTAACTCAAAAAAAACCGTTGCCTGCCTATTCGTCGACTTTAAAAAAGCCTTTGACTCTGTCAATCATCAACTTTTACTCGGAAAATTGCGGAGTGTTGGACTATGTGGCCCAGCATTTGACCTCATCAGCAGCTATCTCAGTGATAGAAAACAATTTGTCAGAGTGTGTGATGTCGACGGAAGTGTGTCCACCGTTCTTCCACGGAACCGTTTATCTATATGCCGATGACACAGCGCTCCACTATGCAACAGAGTCAATTATTGACTTACAACGCGTTATGCAAAACGATTTAAACATGCTCCTCAAGTGGTCTACGCAAAACTCTCTACTTGTGAATAAATCCAAAACTAATTACATCGTCTTCAAAAACCACCCTAATGAAGAGCTTCGCCTAGTATATGATAATGTAGTTCTGGAGAGGAAGAAAGTCGTTAAATATCTTGGCCTAATGCTTAACGAACATTTCACGTGGGAAGACCACATCAATAAAATCGTTGGCAAGATTTCCCCTATTATAGGCACCATGAGACGACTAAATTGGTTATTACCAAAACGCGTCCTCTACAATCTCTACGTCTCTTATGTTCACTCGCAAATCAGCTATTTGAACTCAGTTTGGAACTGTGCTCATGTACATTGAATGTACTTCCTATAATTTAACACTTTATACAAATTTAACACACCAACACATAAGTATCCGGTGGCACAATTGGTAAAGCAGTCGACTCATAATCCCGAGCGTCTTCGGTTCAAGCCCGCAAATGGCAGAAATTTTTCTAATAAAAAAAATGAGAGCTTGGCATAAAAAAATGTAGATGGAGGACGTAACGATCATCAGAATAAGAAAAACCGAAACAGAAAAGTCAATTTTCCTTTCTTTTCTTACATGAAATGTGCTAATAATTCACAATAAAAAGTACAGTTGTGTATTCAAAGTGTTTTAAATGTACACTAGATGTACATGTAATGTACATTAAATGCACTTCACGTTCCAAAGAAAAGATGTAACGGTAAGGGCGCTTTTTAATATACATTAAATGTCCTGGAACTGGAGCACATTAAATGGGATCAGCACATTTTCCGATTGCACTTTATGTACATTTCGTGGGGTTAATTGTTATCTGGGAACATTTTCGCAAATTCATTACGGAAATTATTCGTCAAAAGAAGAACAAGAATTGGTGAGAAGAAGATTTTCTGAGGATTTTCTAGGCTTTTCTGAGGATTCTCTTTACAGTTTTTGAAGAATTTTTAATGATCTTCTTTCAAATTGATACAATCGGAGGCAACGTGAAATGCCAGCTGTTTTTTCAATGTATTTTAAATGAGCAAAATAGCTGGTACTTCACAGATTAGTATCTGATTTACGTTGACACTGATTGTAGGATTTTCTTTTATTTTTATGGATCTTTCGATTCTCTTCTTGGAGTTCGTAATATTCATGACCTGATGATACATGTCTTGTGAAGTAAAATTGTTAAAATCAAAAATTGTTGTGTCTTATTTACGTTCTCATCATAAAAGATTTGTCCAGATTTTAACAGATGTTGCTCATGAAAAATTGAATTGTTTTAAAATTCGATCGTTATTATTAGATCTTTTGGGGTCGTGCACATATGACGTCACACTTGCTATAAAATCCAAAAAGTCCATAACTGCAAACTGGTCAGAGATTTTACTTATAGTACTCCGGCTACCCCCCCAAACACACCCCCTATTTTGGGTTCTGAGGCTCAGAGTTATATGAACAAATTTTGCTGTCCTGACTGAGTTATGACCTTTTTATGGATACTAATTTTTTATAGCAAATGTGACGTCACATGTACACGACCCCTTTGAGAATTTAATTTTGAGGGCTTTCTTTTCAATGTAAGGGAAGTTTCTACGTTTATCTGCCCCTCGGGGATGAAATACGCTGTTAGAAGCGTAGAGTTCTATAAACAAATTTTGCTGTCCTGACTGAGTTATGACCCTTTTATGGATACTAATTTTTTATAGCAAGTGTGATGTCATATGTGCACCACCCCTTTGAGAATTTATTTCTTGAGGGCTTTCTTTTAAATGTAAGGGAAGTTTCTCTGTTTATCTGCCTCTCGGGGATGAAATACGCTGTATTATAGTTACAAGAGCGTTACTCTATTTAAAGAGCCGTCAACATATTAAGTCGCTTCAAACAATATATACCACAAATATTACTTAATGTGTAGTTGGATAAAATGTAACGTGGGAACGCTCATATCAGTGTTTTCTGAATGAGATATGCGATTTGGTGGGATAAATGTTAACGTGATAAAAATCGCGGTGAGATCCGAGTGTTCCCTACGTTACATTTCCCAATGGAGCTACCCATATATGGCTTGCAGAGCGCTTTATGCCAGCCATAATGTCGGGTACACTCAGAGAAAAGGGTAGTTGGAGCAAATTCATTCACGTCCAACAGAAAAATTACGATGTAGCTATGAATAAACCATTGATATGGGTATAGAAAAGAAGCGATAGTGTATTGTTGAAGAATTAAACGAAACAAAGCCTTTGACTTCATAACTTTTGGTTATATTTGTGACGTCATTTTTGGAACGTCAATGTTGTGTCTTCATTTTAATGACGTCATATTTATGACTTCATATTTGTATTTGTATTTTAGAGACTGCACTAACAGCTTTTTGTAGCCAATAACAAGTGTTGTCTGGACCATCGGCTTAACGTGACTTCCGAACCACGTCTCAGAGTAATGCGAATGTATATTCAATTACTCCAAGAATTGTGAGGCGCATGATTAGTATCTCGCCTAAATGTAGGCTCAGATATTTCGTTCACAGATTCATCGTATATGGGTTACGTCAGTGTGTACGTCGTTACGAGCACCAAACACACCACAACTACCGAACTTATGAAGCTTGGTGAACTTTTTAGGACGTTATTAATGTGCTACACGTCATAGAATAATTCCATGTAGAATTTTTCCGACACGGGTTTTGAACCCCGATCGTTTTGGTGGAAGGCCAGTACGCTAACCACTATGCCAACCAGTCCGTGACGTCATTTTTGTTACGTCATGTGTAAGACGTCATTTTTGTAGCGTCATTTTCGCGACGTCATTTTTGTATTGTCATTTTTGTGACATCATAATTGTAATGGTGTACAGACGGACAGGAAGACTGAAAACATAAAGTAGCTATCGGTACTTAATAATTATATTTATTGTGACTATACGCTCTGCTTTTATTTTCTGAATAAATTGAAGCACATACTTGGCAGAAGGTGTAATTCAATAATGACGTCCGCTGGAAGGAAGTTTCGAAATCTAGATCTAAGTTAAATACTTGTGAAGTGCACACACCGCATTTCAGATGTAATTACTTTACAAAACCAAGTGGGTGCTTAGGTGACTCGGTTTTCCACCTATTCGAACGAACGCTTGACATTCAAGGTAATGCTTAGTCTGTCGGTGAACTTTTACGTCCTACGCAAACGTAAATATTCGTTCTATTATTTATTAAAAGTTTAAATTATTGCGTTTGTGGTGACTATGCGGTTGTGTACCGTGTTTATGGTTTCTTTTTTTAAGTAAAGAGTTAATATCCAAACCCCCAGAAAATTTTGCACATCCACATATAGGGGGTGGAAGATTTGGGACAGTGTGTCGAAATTGGCGAGAAAACGTCATTAGGGGGTCGTAAATAACTTACGTAACTCAAGAAGAGGTAGGTGGAATGAAGCGAGTGTTACTTCTTGAAAAAAATTGAGTAAAATCCATGAGAAATTGTTGAAGCACGTCTGCCACCACTCCTCGCTCTAGCCAGAACAGAGTTTAAAATTTTTTCAAAGAGAATTTTCGGAATAGTATGGAAACTTAACTTAATAGTAGATTTGAAAGAAGTTCCCCTTAAGAAAGTTTAAAAATCTGGACTGGATCATTTTTTTTTTGGATAATTGAGTTGGCGGAAAAATGCACTAACCGGGAGAAGGTTTACAATTTGTTCAAATAGGAGTTTCGAATTTGTAGGGAAACTTTACTTTTTAGTTGGGAACATCCGGAATATCAACGAATATGGAAAGTTTCCATACAATGCAAAATAGTATATTAACATATTTCCTTGGTATGGGGTTCATTAATCGTTATAAACATTGACTTCATTTGTATTGTGTTCGGGTATGCATAACGAGAGGTATAAACCTCATCACAAGGTATTTATAAGTATTTAATTGTAATTAAGTTTCAGTGTGCCCACGCACCTTAAAGAAACATTAAAATTTGATGTATGTTACTATGGTTTATCTTATAATGTGTGAGGTATGAACAATACGTTACCCCTATGCAACACTACGCAACAAGATATCTGCGACCGTATAAAAAAATGTTCAACACAAACACCACATCCTCACCATTCACAGATCGAAGTCACACATGCGAATATGCGAGTAACAAGTGCACAGCGAATTGTGAGAGTGTATAACGCACATATTGTACGTTATGTATGAGGTTATGTATGACTTCTGTGGTAAAAGTATACAAGCTGTATAAACCAATCTAGTAATAAAATTATTAATCAACAATGGAGTTAATAAAATATTACTGGTGCAGTTTCAGTTGCTTGTATTAGTGCGACATTAATAGTCAACTTTACTCCCTCGAAACGCACGTGGTAGGACGTTCATATTCATACCGACTATATACTATATAAGATAATAGTATACTATCTCCTCGTGCGTATGCACCGTTTATATACACGTCTACTCAGTACGATGCTTTAATACATAAGCTGTAGGTGAGTTAGTATAACCGTTCACGTTTTTAAGTGTGTTGGTGTAACTGACTTATATACGGTCTTAACTAACTTATAAACCCTAATAACACAGCGACATTACACTCATTCCCGGCTGGAACAAAATTGTTCGAATTTGAAGATTTTCTTTCCTGAGAAAAATTTGTTAAAAAGTGGGCGAGTCTAAAAAAAGTAGTTCATGTACTAGATCAATTACGAGTACATCAGTACATGTATCGCTTTTTACCTTTCTTACTTTTTTTTAACAAATCTCTCTTTGTAAATTATGCAAATTTCATGGGACGCCTTCCCTTTATGGGGCCGCACGGGTATTTGCCTATGTTTTTCCGTACGGGTATTTCCATATAATTTTTTTTATTATTTTCTTGGTTAGCATGTCACATAATACACTCACGACACTATGTTCCATGTTGTTTTTTATTCGTAAAAGTGAAAATATATCCGGTCGCTGTGAAAAATTATTTTTAGATATTGAATCCGTTGAAACGATGAGACATTTCGTTGGAAATGATCGCTTAAAACACAACCATATTGCAATCATTATCAATTGGTAACAATTTGAACAGACACACTTACATTCGAATGAAATTCGTTATCGTAATATACCCATACATTTAGATGCATTTTTTGGCATAGTCTCTGACGGAGGAAAACACAACTGATAAGATAGACGAACAAAATGATTTAATCAAAAAATTAAGTTCAACGTAATAGCGCAGAATTAGATTCTATTTTAAATACAAGATATTGACTTCAATGCAATCGAACATTTGAATGAAAGATTTTTCTGTTACCACTCTCATCGTACTCAACATATAAGGCATTTCGAATTGTGAACGACTCTTAAAAATCAGCAATTGAGTTTAAGGGAGCGTGTAATTTTAAAATGAATGAAGAGATAAAGAATTCACATTTCGTCTATCTAATGTTCGAATCATCGAACTTTGTCAACTAACAGATTGTCCTAACATTATTTTTTCATTATATGATTTGGCGATATGAGTAATTGGGTCAGTTTTATGATTTGCGTGAATCCATTAAATAGTGAAAGAGTGCTAATTCTAACGGGTGTGTGGGCGATAACGTAGCTGTAGCTTTCAAAATCTATGCTTCTAGTGCGGCGTCAGCTTATGTCAAAGTACGCCAAATTTCAAGACGAATTTTATAATTTGGCAAGCGACGACCTTCTCTTCTCATGTACTTCATCGTGGAATTCTGTAAGTTTGCATAAGCCGACGTCGCAGTAAACACGTGGATATCTACAGATCTTTTTTACAACTGACGGCGACAATAATGTGACACTAATATTAACGCCGCTTAGTTTGATAAAACGTCAATGCTGTAAATGGGGGACATAAAAATTTCATAACTGCTAACATTTTCATTACCTTTTTGCAACAATCGTGCTTCAATTAACCATTGAAAATAAATACACTTATTTTCCGTCCAACAAGAGCGTGGGAATAGTTTTATGTACACTACACTAAGCTAAAATTAAGGTTGGGCTTCTTCACCAATAAAGAAATATTAGTGACGCGCCGCTTCGCAAGCTAAATTCAGTTATGGAAAAAATAGCGCGCTTAGCTTCGCAAATTAGCTAATATTTCGAAAAGAAAAAACTCTCTTTCTTTTAGGATTACGTGGTCATCGACAGAGCTGTGGATGAGTTGTGTGTGAGGATGAGGAGTAGTTATATTATAGGGTAAACTTAGCGATTTTTAGACCCGTTATGTCAGAATTCGATGTCTTCCAGGAACAAACGAGTCATTTACAAATGAATAAATAATTTATAAGAACGTCCAAATAGGTTGAACGATAAATTTAAACTTCAAAATACAACTAAACTGATTCGTAGACCACTATATTATTCTGATTATTCCAAAACTAACAGAAAAGTGGTCTTATGCGTTTACCACGATGTTTGTAACCAGCCAGGGCTGTAGCTAGGGCCGTTTAAGTGGTTTTTGGTTTTTTGTACATAACTCGAGTAAATCTTTTCCGATTGTCATAATTGTTTTTTTAATCGACAGGTCTATGAAAGTCCTACTATTTATAGAAGAAATTTTTTCGAGATTGGGCCTTAGGATATAGCTAGGGCACTAAAAACGAGTCTCTGCTAGCGCTCTACATGTTTTTTGTACTTAACTATAGTAAATCTCCTCCGATTTTAAAATTTTTTTTTAACGAAAGGTGTAGGACTGTCTCCCGCTTTATGGCAGAAAATTTTTTGATTAGAAGCCCTTGGACTCAGTCAGGACCCTAAAACTGAGTTTCTACTATGGCCTAACGTGTTCGCTCACATAAGTTGGATAAATCCTAGCTGATTTTGTTGATTCTTTTTCTATTTGAGAGGTAATCGAGTACCGAATTATATTCAAAAACAAATTTGGACCCGGTGCCTGTGCTCAGGCTGAAGTGGGCCTCAGATCTGTCCCAAGGTCGGCCCTAACAAAAAAATTTTTTTTGCTATGTT
Source organism: Pseudolycoriella hygida (assembly GCA_029228625.1). NCBI lineage: Eukaryota > Metazoa > Arthropoda > Insecta > Diptera > Sciaridae > Pseudolycoriella > Pseudolycoriella hygida. Next base: position 53,643,965 of record CM055404.1, on the reverse strand, counting down.
GCAAAGCAAATTGAGGGAAACGTTTTTGTCTATGGAAGTATGTGTCCGAGGCATTTACTTATGGCCCTTAGGTCGGTCTTAAGGTCTGTCCTAGACAAAAAAATTGTTTTTCACTATGTTGTAGAAAAAATTGAGATGAACATTTCTCTCTGTTTGGGGGACAATTTTGTATTTTCGGAAGGTATTTTTACACCGTTTCTTCGGATGGGTTTTTCAATATTGCCCTCTCGGCAATTTCCAATACAATTTAATGTGGACGTAATTTCATACGCTTGAGGGGTTTCTGCAAAAACGATGCTTTTCTAGCAATAGTTTTGTGATAAAAATGTGACATTTTCAAAAAAGTAACTAAATGGCCGTTTGCACTCATCTTTTATTAATCTAGTAGTTGAGCTACTTTTTTGCGATTGCTTAGTTTTTTTAACAAATATTTCGCTAGAAGAAAGGTCTGCATTAAGGACTGGGCAGTCCGGTGCCGAAATAATGAATACTATATGTCGTATAAATTTCAAGTCGGCACTAGGCTGCGTACTTAAACTTTTGTTTTATGGATGTAGGTGGCAGCAGCAGCCTGGTGCCAAATTGAAACTTATATGGCACACAAAATTTACTCCTGCCAACATTCTAGCAGAAACAGATTTGCAACACCAGGCTGCCATCTACATTTTTAGCTCTACCACTTAAGTACGCAGCCTGGTGCTGCAAACCTTTCTTTGCCAAAATGTTGGCAAGAGTAAATTTTGTATGCCATATAAGTTTCAATTTGGCACCAGGCTGCTGCTGCCACCTACATCCATAAAACAAAAGTTTAAGTACGCAGCCTAGTGCCGACTTGAAATTTATACGACGTGTAGTGTTCATTATTCATTATGACATTGAACGATTTTCGGCACTAGGCTGCCTTCTAAATTGTCAATCAAAATTATCAAGTACGCAGCCTGGTGCCAAGTTCAAAACTACTGCATAGTTGTGTTCTTATTACACCATCCAACATTGTTATAGACACTTTTTTGGCACCAGGCTGCCCAGTTTGAAATGCAGACCTTTCTTCTAGCGAAAGATTTGGTTAAAAATCTAAGCAATCACAAAAAAGTAGCTCAACTACTAGATTAATAAAAGATGAGTGTAAACTGGCATTTAGTTATTTCTTTGAAAATGACACATTTTTATCACAAAACTATAGCTAGAAAAACATCGTTTTTAGAGAGAGTGCTCTTTTATAAAATCAACTCTGTTTGCCTCATCTATTCTGATACGTACGGGACCCTTCATATGTTTTTCATTTGAGTTGTTTGAGTTGAGCCTTCAAACAAACTTTACGTGGTTTATGCGCATCGTACGCATACAACTACTTCTTATGTGAAAATCGAGTGCTAAATGATTCCGGAAAATCGTGACACAGGCTCCTAAAAAATCCCGAATTGCTCCGGAAAATCTTCAAAAATCTTTAAAGCCTTAACAACTCAGGTTATAAAATCTTCTAGCAAACTAAAAAATTCTTGAAAATTTTGAGAACATCTTTAAAATCTTTTGAGATTAAAAAAATCCCGGATGCTACGGAATATTATAGATACAATTAGCGAAATTCTGTTGAACAAAATAGGTAAGTCTTGAGGATGTATTGTTATAACTTTTTGAACCTGCATGAAGTGAAGGGGCGGACATATGCGTTTATCACGACGTTTGTAACCAGTCGACTTGAGGGGGGATTGATCATAGTCTTTAGATGCCTAAGACCTAGTAAGAGGCAAAGAAAGAGGGGCCGAAATTCTTCCTTCTCTTTTTTTTATTTGAGATGTAATTGAGTGACAAAGCGTAGTAGTAAGTAGTAGGGTCGAGGCTTCTCCTTAGGGCTCTAGGCTTTATATTCTGATCCGTGCGGGTCCTTTGCACTTTTTATATCTTTTATAGATTCCTCAAAATTGATATGGACCTAGAGCATATCTGCGAGAATGTGAACTCAGGGCCGCCCTACGAGTCAGTTTCTAGCAGTTACTTGTGTTTTAGCGGAGCTCACAATGGAAGAACGAATTAACGATTTTATAGCTGTTTCAGTTCAGGCTTAGAAAGGTCCTCACAAACATTTCATTGCTCAAGTTGGGGAAATAGCCAACGATTAGTACAAAATACTCCTTTTGAAAAAATCGTTTGGAAAATTTGTGTTTCAATCCCATAAAATGATTTAAATTTTAAAGGAAATTCTCCAATTTGGAAATAAAACAGCAAATAACAATGACAGTAATAATATATAGACCGGGTTTACGTAGCCATCCTACTTACTTACTTAACCGTCACTACAACCCTTTAAGGGTCTTGACCTTCTCCAGCCAGGTCTATCCGCAGCTACCCAGATAGATCCTCCCACAGTTTTCAAGTCGGCTAGAGCTGCATCGTACCATCTGGATTTTGGACGCCATGCACCCCTCTTGCCTTCCGGTCTGGTCTTGAGGATTTTTTCGGAATACGACGATCTTCCTTTCGCTGTACATGACCGACCTAATGTAGTCGGTTTTTTTTTGGTAGTTCTGACTATCTCCGACTCTCTATAAAGGTGACTAAGCTTATGATCGTCTGCGCCATCGGTTCTGTCTTTCGTCAAAGACTGGTCCAAATATTGTTCGCAATACTTTTCTTTCGATTTGCAGATTGCGCATTTTAAATTTTGGCTTACTGACTTAAACTTTAAGATATTCAGGAGGCTGTAATAACTGCGGTTGCCCAGAATTATATGTCTCTTAATTTCGGCCTCGATGTCGTTATTAGTGTTCAGCTCCGATGCAAGGTATGCGAATTTGTTGCGTATGTGTGTGTGTCGATCGCTATGCTTTGCTCCTGATGTTGAATGGAAGACAGGATAATCATATACTCCGTCTTTGCGTCATTAGCTTTCAACCAAAGGTCGGTCTATTTCCTATCCAAGGCCATAAACTCGTCTTTAACAACTTTCACATTTCGTCCAAGTATGTCCGGGTTATCTGCGAAACCTAGCAACTGACTGCACAGCTGCTTCAAGTGTCAGATGAAGAAGCAGTGTCGCGAGACTACTAAACATTTCGCATTTCACATTTGCTTCAATTTGCGTTAATTTTTTGTCAAAGACTACCAGTCTACATTTATAGTATGTCAATGGCAAAAACACAATACACATTGACAGTACGATTCATGAAATTAATTTGCAAATAAGGTGATATTCTAGAGCTTGGTACATTCCATCTTACTTTTTTCTTAGATATCTTGAAAATCATGTAAGCGTCAAATAAATGCAAGATTCCTATTTTGTTCGAACATAGGAACTTTGTGGTGGAGTAAAGGAATGTCGACCTGAATTAGGAAAGCAAAATCAGGAAATGAAAATCAGGAAACGAAAATCAGGAATCTAAAATAAGGAAAAACAAAAATAAGGAAATAAGAAATTTAGGAAAAACCAAAATTAGGAAAAACGAAAATCAAGAAGGAAATAAATCAGGAAAAACATCAAAGTTTTCATTTCCTAAGGAGGTCGCAATCTTATTTTTAGTATGTAGGAAGCTGCCCCCTCAAGCCCCGCGCCTGCGGCGAGCTACTAACGCCCTGCAGGCTGCCTTCCGTGCATGGGACTCTGCCCCAATCCCCGCAAGGGGCTCTACCCCTTAGACGCCGCAAGAGGGTATATTTCCCCCCTTAACCCGCCTACACGGGGGCTGCCGCCCCTCGACCCCGCTTTTTTTTTAAATTTATCACGGCCTGCGGTGCATTCTCTCGAAAATTATTTTCCTGTTTTTGGTTTTTCCTGATTGCCTGCTTCCTAATTTTGGTTTTTCCTAATTTTAGTTTTTCCTGATTTTTGTTTTTCCTTATTTTTGACAAATATTTTTTTTTCCTAATTTTCGGTTTCCTAATTTTTTTTCCTAATTTTTATTTTTCCTAATTTTTGTTTTCCTAATCCGTGTGGAATACAGGAGTAAAGAAATTAAGTATCGGTAGAGTAGCAAATATACAATCCGAAAATATAAAGTTATTGAACTTTAAATCTAAGGGGAATAGTTTGAAATACATGCCTGGAATATTCAATGAAAAAAGAAATACCGATCAACTTTAATATCGACGGGGGAAGAGCGGACTAGATAGCCGGAATTTTTGCTGAAAATCTTGGTTGTGGCAATCATAGTATGACTGTGGCAATGAACTCTACGTTACCACAAAAATGCATGCTTGTGAAGAATATGGTAAGTTATGATTGATATGTTTCTTGCAATCATAAAATGTTTGCAATTAACATGACATAACGTGACAGTCACGACTGTAGCGACAAAGCTTGGTTATAACAAACATTTGGCCATGAAAGCATGGTACTACCTTGAATCATAGATGACATGACATATTGAAGCTTGTCCTTCGTTGTTTCCTCACATGAAATAAACCTAAATCTTTAAATCTCAGCAGGGCACACATGGTTACCACAATCATAAAACGTGTTTGTGAGAAACATGTATGGCATAAATCTGAAAGACACAATCATTGTTCCTGCACTCATAGCATGTTTCTCACAATTATGACTACAAAACCCGAAAAATAATTTAGATTTCGATTAGTGAGCTTGAGCCGAAGGCTCCGTGCGAGCCCGTTTCTACTTCGAAAAAAGTTTTGAAGCATACCTGCCAAAGAGATCTGAATGGAAACTGGGAACGCCCACTGTGAAAGTAGATGTCGCGATTTACACGGATAAATCGAAGGCAGATGAAGGAACAGGTGCAGGTGTGCACTCAGTTGACGTGGAATACGAAATATCCATAGCTATTGGTTCACATAATAATAATAATCCGTCGTTGCAACCCATCCGGGTCACAGGCCAGATCATATTTAGACCCGTACGAAGTACTGCTCTCATGGGTTTACCACGACGTTTGTAACACGTCGAATTTCGACTCGGGAGTTGGTGGGTTTTTCGTTTTGGGGTATAAATATGCAAAGAAACGTTGTCCGTCTGTTCGTCTGTCGCCGAGTTATCTCGAGTAAGGTTTGACCGACTTTCAAAATCTTTTTTTCCCTGAAAGGTAATCGAAAAAGTGGGGTCGAGTTTTGAGATGGGCATTTTTGGGCCAAGGTCCGCCGAGCTAGGGCCGCTTAAGTGGTTTTTGGTCTTTCGTACATAACTCGAATAAATCTAAGGTCGGCCCTAGCCCAAAAACATTTTTTTTTGCTATATTGTAGAGAAAATTGAGTGAAACATTTTTGTGCATGTTAATATGGGTCAGAAGATTCCCAAATATGGGTCCGAGGCAGGCCCAAAACGAATTTTCTACAATTCTTCTTTGTACAGGTTTTTCAATATTGCCATTTCGGCAATATCCAATAGAGATGAATGTGCATAATCAGTAATTTAATACAACGGGAATACATGAAACGGGATTCGTACGGGTCCGCGAAGCTTATGTTCATTTACTCAATCAAGATTTCTTAAAAGCTGGTTCATCAGTGCTTTGAGACTCTGGAAACTTTGTCAAGAGGCAACAAAGTCATATTGACATGGGTACCAGGGCATTCAGGAGTGCAAGAGAACGATAGAGCTGACCAATTGCCAAGAGAAGAATCACCGGACTAGAACCTGCAATCAGTAGATACGCACCGGGATATATGGGATACACTATGAACCTGCAGGCAATGGAAAGAATTTTGGACCGGATGAAATGCCAAAAATACGAAGTTTCTGTTGAGCCTAAACAGGAGAGAATTGAGAAGAATAGTTGGAATCTTAACGGGTCACAACTACCACTCCGAATTTTCACATTGGGCATGGCAAGATTGCAACGATAATATCGATCCCGATGTTTGAAATGCCGAGAGACGATATGGCTGTGGTAACCTGTTTCGACAGGAATTTTGAAGCGAAAGTTCCCAGTAGGCAAGAATGGCTTAGTGGATGGCCAGCGAGCCTTCCAGGGAGCTGCGTGGTTAGATTTACAGATGGATCGAAATCTCGTGAAGGAGTAGGTGCTGGTGTATACGGTATGGGCTCTGGAGAGGTAAATTGCTTCTATCTGGGGGCTCTTGCCAGTGTGCTCCAAGCGGAGATCTTCGCGGTGCTGTCAGCAGCTCGTGAGACTCTGCCTGTTGGAACGCACGGCAAGAGGGTGCTTATCTGTTCGGACAGTAAGGAAATGATCAAGGCGCTGATGTCGCCTAGAGTGACCTCCAAGCTAGTGAAAGAGTGCAGAGATTACCTGAACGAAATGGGTCTGAAGAATCAGATCACTTTAGTTTGGGTACCTGGGCACTCTGACGTGGAGGGGAATGAAAAAGCTGATGAGCTAGCTAAGGCGGGTGCCGAAGCTCTCGGTCATGGCCCTTAGCCGTTTTTGCCGATTACTCGACCTGCGCGTGTAGAAGCGCTGGGGAGCTGGGTGATGAGGAGGCATGTGGAGCGCTGGGAAGGATACTATGGTGGTATCCACACCAAGCGCTTCTTCCTAATGTGAAGCGCCACCAAGCGAGATCTAATGTGAAATGGGCCAAATCTCTGCTAGGGATGGACAGGAATCGCATCAGGATAGTGGTAGGTGCGATCACTGGACATTGCGGGCTGAATGGGCACATGAAAAAGCTTAGGCTCTCGGTGACCTCTATGTGTGCGTGCGGTTTAGAGGAAGAAACGGGATTTCATGTATTATGTGAATGTCCCAGTTTCTTCCAACTAAGGCGCAGGCTGCTGGGAGGGTATGTTGTAAGACCGTCCGAAGTTGCTAACCTAGAACCAGCTACTTTGAGCAAGTTCTTGGAGGCGACCGGGAGGTTTAACTAACTTGAGTGGGGAAGCTGATTTAAATGATCAACGGGAAAGGAACAAAGGATCGTCAGATCTGTGTTTCAAGATTGGTAAAACGATCGTCCCAAACTGATAAATCTAAAAACCACATCAGCACGGTGGGAATATGTGCAAGCTCTACTTGCAGGAACTGTGGACTAGAACCAGAAAAGGTAAGGCATCTCATATGCACTTGTCGCGTTCTAAAGAGAGGGGACTTCTATTTGACCCTTGAGGAACAGCTGAAGCTGAAGTTAGCTGACGTGCTTTCTTTTCTCATGAGAGCAAGCGGCCCAAAGAACCCGAAGGGAGTGTCTCAAACTTATTAGGAAGGAAAATGAAGCACGATAGGCCCAGCAAATATAGCCTCAGTGTTTTAATTTAGGACTTCAATTTATATAAATATGCGCTTAACATAGCTCTTCAGTATTTAAGTGAATATTGTTTTTTGTACGACTGCCATGAATCGTTTCAACTCTCATATCTGTTGAAAAGGAAGATTTAGTGACCTCACTTCTTTACTACTTCATAGTCTCATTCAAAACACTGCCATGTCTGTAAAGTTAACTAAATCATAAACAAATAAATACCATTTATTCTAGTGTGAGTAACATTTATGATAAGGAGAGATAAGATCGTCGTTTACTTTGCTACGTCTGAAAAGCGTTTATGTTCTTTTCGCGATCGTCAAGTGTTTAAGTGTCAAAACGAATTAAATTAAGTTATGCCGCGCCGGTTGCTACCACAAAAACGTTTAATTGCATGTAAGATAAATAGAATTCAAACCGATAAAAGAAAATTATTTTTTTATCAATTACACAACTTCTGGGAACGGACTATGGAAGAGCATATCGACAAGTTAAAATAAAATAAGAAAGAACATATGATATCAACAGAATTTTACGGTCGAGACCATAGAGCCAAAATATCAATTCAATTAAACATTTAAATTTTAAAACAACCATTTATCATACACAAACAATTTATGACGAGAACAGAAAACCAAAAACCATTGACTCAGTCGGTGTGGGAAATAAATGAATAATCCATGCAAACAACGATTTAACTTGAACTATATCGTCGTTGAGTAAATAATCCGAAAATTTAGAGTCATTTGAATACAAAATCCAAAATGAAATTAACGATTAAGCAATAACGAAAGCAATAACACTGCAATGGAAAACCGTTGAAGTAAAATATTGTTGCGATTTAACTGAAATCAAATATACAACAACTGCTCGTAGAATTGATTCAAAACATTGAGAAATTTCTCAAATGAAAGTACATTAACTGAAAACAAGTTCGCCAAACTGAGAGGCTAGACAAGTATTGGTCAAAAACGCCAATAAAATGGACATTAGAAACACCTAAATCATTGGAAATGTTTTAATTATTGCGATTGTCGTATTAAGTAGAAATTTATTCTTACATCGACGTGGAATGAGGTCACGAAAGGTAGAAAAATGGTTGCGAAATAAATTCGATTTGCGATATTTTTGTGGATAATGGGATTCAATTGGAGGGTTCAATACGCCCATCAAAAATAATTTTCTGTTAATGAGTCAACAAAATTAAAAAAATAAAAACATGAGAACGAACGGAACGTTGTTGATATTTGTTTGTTCGCTGCAAATTTTAATGACTTAAAAGGTGAGGAGAACAGGCGTTCATCAGTCGTTCGTGGGATCGCAGTTTCTGTGATAAAATTTACACTCCTGACTCTGATGTTATATTCGAACCATCAGTATAACAACAACTGAATGTTGTAAAGACAACTTTATTCGGCTTGTTGTCTCCAAGAAACATATGTACAAATACGGAAATATACACTACACATTTTCACTTCAATCGGGCGCTCAGGTTTATAAAAATAATTTTAAATTTCAAATTTTCTGTTGTTTGATCACTTTTTCGAACCAGACTTCTTTCGGTTGAATTGATACACGAATAAAAATACAGTTGTTAAGGAGATTGCGAAATTGTATGTGTAAAGAACCTCGATGCAGCTTTGCCCAAGGTTGACATCTAATTTTTCAAATTCAATTCTAATATTTTGTATCACATTTCTACAACATTGCACCTTCAACAAATTAAAGATTGGTTCTCAGCCCCTCCTCGAAAAGATCAATATATTTAGTTTATTGGCATTTTGTCTCCCGAACATTTTTGCGTCTCTGACGTACTTCATGTTCATATGTTATGTATAATGTTCACATCATGTCTTCAAATCATGTCTTGATCACTTGTATCATGAACATACGTCTGGTAAAACCAACGGTTTCGTTTAGAAGTACAACGGCATTTTTTTACAAGTTATATGCAGGAGCAGAGGCAGGGTACTCAGATGACCTAACGATACTGATTAGGGGTAAGTTTGAAATAAGGGGTCGTTCATAAATTACGTAACGCTAAAATTGGCATTTTTTACACCCCCCTCCCCCTGTAACGCTAGCGTAACACAAGGTCCCGATCCCCCCCCCCATGTTGTTACGTAACGCAACCAATGAGAAAAAAACGTCGAAAAAAGTAATTCCAAATATTTGGAGCAGATTCTAAGAGCAGAACAACAATCTACAAAATTTGGTTTGCTGAAACTTGCCGTGTTTAATGCACGAACAATTAACAGAATAATTTTCTAAAAGTATCAAAAACCTCAGATTTTTCTAAATTTGCATTGTGAGGTCTATAGATTCGTACAACTGTCGGAACAACATCTCAACTGTTTTCACATTTTTTTTATTACTTCTAAAATTGCAACACACTTTCTAGAGCGGACATAGGATGTGACGTGTGACATAAGTCAAATAGAGGACCAAAACTTGACTTTGGTGAACAACCAATACAACCAACATGACATTACACTTACGGAAATATACTTTTCCATAAAATAGAATTTTGTACTTCTGCGCAGGTTTTTGCAGTGTTAAAAAGCTGCGTAGAAGTACAAAATTCTATTAATGCAAAAATATATTTCCGTGAGTGTAGGTATTTTGTTTTGTATACATTTGCAATGCAACTTCGGTAATTCTGGTCGTCTATTAGACTTATGTCATATCCTAGGTCCGTGCTACAGAGTGCGTTGGAAATTGGCATTTCTCATGGCTCTGTGGAGTATGCGGGAAAGGAGCTGGGTGAGGTGAAGATGCAGAGGCTGGTGTGCCTTTGCATCACCGGAGCTTTGAAGACCACGGCGACCGCTGACTGTACCACCTCTGAACTTGGTTATCAAGGCTAGAGCTTTTGCAACCGCAGACAGGTTGATGCAGAATGGTATATGGAATGTCCGTTTCGGGGTTGGACATGGCAAAATCGGTGAAATGATTCCGGACCCAGTTTTTAGCATGAATAGGACGCCAGTCATTGACTTTACAAGGCGGTTCGAAGCGGTATTTCTAAGTAGAGAGAAGTGGTTAGATAGATGGCCGTCCTATCTGTGTGGAAGGACAAAAGTTAGATTTACCGACGGCTCCAAGGCAGCCGAAGCAGCAGGGGTTATAACATATGATCCGGATGCTGTGCAGGGTAATTGGTTCACTTTAGGTGGAACCACCAGTGTTCTCCAGGCAGAAGCTTGGCAGAGGCACTGCCAATGGGGACGCAAGGAGAGGACGTCCTTATCCTTTCGGATAGTAAGGAAGTGATCAGGGCACTCGCATCGCCTGTGATGACCTCTAGGCTGATCAAAGAGTGCAAGGAGTATCTGAACGAAGTGGAACCGAGCAATCGGACCACGCTGGTGTGGGTAGCTGGGCTCTCTGGTGTGGAGGAAAACGAAAGAGCTGATGTACTTGCGGAAACAGGCTCCACGACTACTTCAATTGGAGCCGAACCCAACCTGCCAATACCCAAGTCATTGTGTGCGTAAGCGGGTGCGGTGAGGACACGTGGAGGACACTTGATTTGTAAATGCTTTAGCTGAGACGTAAGTTCTTCGGGGAGAATCCGAAATCGCCAATCTGGGACCTGCTTCACTTGACAGATTTCTGTTGGTGACAGAAAGGCTCGCGTGACGATTTATATGATGAACGGAAAAGAAACAAAAGATCCTAGGATTTTAGTTTCAAGATCGCCCAGGCGATCGTCCCAAACAGATAAATCTATCTATTCAGGGACATATTATTATTTCCAGCGCCCTGTGCAGAGCCACCGAATTGAAAGTGTATTTATACGCGAGCGAAAATTTTTTTAAATAATATTTATCGTTAGCCAGTGGTAAGTTCTGGAGCTTATACAGTTTATATTGAAATACAACTACCTGACGAATTTTGAGACGCCACTCATCACAAGTACACCACCTATACTAGAGATGAGCGGGCACCACTTTTTTGCTGCCCGTGCCCTGGCCCAAAATTTGAAAATAATACCCGCCTCAAATGGTGACCGCTGGGTCCCTCCCCGAAATTTTAAAAAAATGCTCGCCCCAAAATGTGCCCGTCAATTTCATGCCCGATTCCGCCCAGCTCAGTTTTTTCGCATGCCTTGGTTTATTAGGATATCTTGCATTGCCTTTTCCGCATTTGAGTCTGTTGGGAGCAAAACCCGGTCTATTCCAGCTGTCAAATAACGTTTTAAACGTCAAACAAAAAATTTAATATTTGCAGGTAATACTCAACGTGAAGCTAGCTACAGTTGCGATTGAAGCTAACTTCATTGCTAAAAAATCAGCTGATTTCATTCATAAATTTACCAATTTTCATTGAAAAGTTCAAAAATCAGCTGATTTTTTTGCAACTCCAGCTAACTTCATGTTGAGATCAAAACAAAAGACTGTCACGCTAACCCTATAACCCTAACCCTATAACCCTAATAGAATTCAGAAAAAATAAACAGATTTTGAATATTTCGATTTTTTTTTTGTTTGACGTTTAAAACGCCACTTTGACAGTTGGAATAGACCAGGTTTTGCTCATTTGACAGTTTGTACATTCACATGGGCCCTCCAGACACTCTACCCAGCAAAAATATCACCTCTATGCTACGAACATTTTCAACTCAATTTTTGAGGTCTAACCAAAATGGCAAAGTCTTTACATGTTCAGACAACTAAGACATATTTTTTTCTTTTAAAAGTTTGAATATGTAAAGAACTTGCCATTTTCGCCACACCTTCAAGAATTGAGTCAATGTTGCAAGCCATACTTCCAACGACATACTGTAAAGGTAATCTCTCTCATAAGGGGACGAAATATCTGCCGAAAAAATTCAAAATTGCGTATTTCTTATCTAACCAGCAAGAACGACCGAATATGAAAGATACTTTTCACTTGTTCTCTCTATGTAAAATTGGTTATTTAAGTTTAGCCCAAAATTTAAAAAAATTGCCCCAAAACGTGCCCGCTGAATCTGTGCCCTGCCCGGCCCATTCCCTATCGGGCACGGGCGGGCATGGGCATAATTTGAAATGGGTAGTATTATAATTGATCACCCAAAAATCATTTTTGATCACCTGAAAATACAATTTTGATTACCAATACAAAATAAAACTTAATTAGGGGCAAAATTAGTTGCACCTACGCTGAGTTAGCCGCTTTAAAGATACATTCCTCCTTTTACGAAACGGACACACCCCTCTCTAAAAAAGAGTGTTTTATTTTTCTGGTGATCAAAATTGAACTTTCTGGTGATCAAAAATGAATTTCTTGGTGATCAGTTACACATATGCCATTTGTAATTCCCTCCCTCCCGCTCATCTCTAACCTATACCGCAATAAAATAACACCAAAACAGTACATTAGCAAGACATCACTTATACATCTTTTTTACATCAATTTTACTATTGTTAGCCTTCTTTAGTACATCTTAAGCATTTCACAATTTATTATTTTAAAACAGACCTCGCATATCAAAGCATCTAGTGAGACGTGGGTAGGTTGCGATTATGTAGTTCTCGACTTGGATGTTTCCATTAAAAAGGTTCTTGGGAGCACATGGAAGTTAATCGGAAAATCATATTAGCAACTATATGATATTAGGAGATTTAGGGGTTTTGTCGGTGACAGAATGGACGAAGAAAGATTTATAGATTCCATTACATCAGATTTAAGTGTTAGGGGACTCTCAATAGGAGAATAAATCATCACCTCGGCGAGTGATAGGGTTGCGTGGAGGACGGTAATTCATCAAGCAGAGGCTGCTTCATAAAGTTCTTACTCTAAATAAAGTTTTATGATGGAGTTTTCAAGTGGAAGTTAAGTGCATTGGAAATGCGTAAGAAAGTTCAACCATATGGCGTATTCTTTAATTTTGTCCCGTGGCGGACGAATCTCCTCGGTTTTAAATTGCTCGAAAACTAATCCGAGGGATTCTTTTGAAAAACAGCCTGCCGAAATCGGATGCATCTCCCAGCGAGCCCCCACTCGACCATGTAGGCTTCTTCTAGCCGGAAAAATTTCTGTAAGAAAAGTGCATGTTTTCGGTTTTTGAACACATCTCTATAGCCACACAAACATCGATGATTTTTTTAAAAAATATTTTTGGCTTCTACGGATGAGTACCTATTCAGGAAAGTATAAAAAAATCCGCTGGGAGATGCATCCGATTTCGGCAGGCTCTTTTTCAAAAGAATCCCTCTCCACTAGTTCACCGAATTTCAAAAAAATCAAAAATGTTTTAAGACAAATTTTGTTAATCTCGCGATATTTTGGTTGAAAGTGTTGTTCGTCACGAGACAGGTCATGGATTGCTTCATATTGACATTACATAGTTGTACAGACAGAAATAAATTGGCTAAAAAAACTCTTCAATTATTTATTGGCACGCGTACAATCCAATAATATAACAATCTATTAGCGCCGACCGCAAGATCATTCAAACTTTCATTCTCGTTTGAGATGCTTAATTGCCATAATTTTCCATATTTACGTTCATTCAACACATTTGAAATAAAATCGAATGTTGGTTTCCTACCGAAAAAACACATTTTGAAACCACCAACAAAATCGGCTTTGTATGAGGTTTTCCCAGAAAATAATGACTCGACCGAATTCGGCGAAAATGTTTTAATTGCTAACGAGCTAGCAAAATAAAATATTTCAAATGTTTTTCTGTTGAATCCGGTTTGATCTTTGCGTATTTTTTTTTTCAGAATTTGACAAAATGTTTAACAAAAAACAATATTTCGGTTTTTGCACTCAAAGCTTTTTGTTACAATAATCATTACTCGTAAGAGCCATCCAACAACAATAAATTGTTTGCAAAACTAGACTAAACAACCAGCAACTCTATAGCCGTAACTATAAAAATTTGTTGTAATAATTGTGGGTTTTGGTAACATTAAACAAAACGGACAGAAAAACGAAAAAAGATGTTGCGTCATACATTAATCACACCATCCGAAAAAAAACTGAAAATAACTGAAAATAATTACATATCTTCAAGAAACACACATAGACAATGGTTTTTATCACTTTATCGCACCTACGAAAATATTACGTCACACCACTCAACCGACCAACAGGTGTTTTTCAGTCGAACTGAACTCGTTGCTCTTCCTCTCACAATGATAAATGATAAGGCCATCATTTTAAACCGTTTGTTTAATCACAAATGTTTTTATTATTACAGTCACAATAGGATAGACTCATAAATTTACCTTGCTGAAAATCATTTTCCTCTCAACTGAAGTGTAGTTTGAAATAATTATTAAAGAAATTGTTTGCTTGAAATTTCCATATTGCAAAACGGACATAGAACGCTATTACACTTTATTTGTAGCAATGTCTTCTCTATAAATAAAATCGATATCTAAATACGACCTAACTACATCTCTTAATAGTGGTCAATTTATGTTGAGGTTGAGCGCTGAGGTTGTCATAATTGCAGTATAATTTTGTAATTTTCATCGTTATTATTATTTAGCATATTGGTAGGTAGATATAAAGCACACTATACACACAATTGTCATTCATATATCCGAAATATTTGAATTTAGCAACAACGTTAGCAAAGTGTAAATTAGAAAGAGTGGTACAAGAGGAAATAGTTCTTTAATTTTAGTAATGAATGAAATATATACCTACTGACATAATATTCCTCCTCTGCTGTGCATCAATTGAGCTATTAAATTATCGTTTTTGTTTCCAGTAAACTATTCGCAAAGAAATAATAAACGGAGGAAAATTGAAGAACTGCTGCTATTTATTTATTTAATTTTTTTTCGGTTGATTCAAACCATAGTTAGAAACACCACTTATTGTCACTATGTGAAGCGGCACTATGCATTATTTTTGTATATATTCCCAACGAAATCACATTAAGTAGACACAAGGACGCATACTTATTTTCAAGGGTATTGTACAACACTCGAATAAAGTAAAAAAAGTGTATAAATAAATAAAAATTAAAAATACAGAGAACGTTTCTCTTACAATGCGCATAAGTGACTGAAGTCACAATGTGGTTTTATTTTGTTGTTCGTGCACATCACATTTACTATATTAATCTTATACGTAAGTATGTTGTGTATTGTTCATCATTATATGTTCATTTTTTGTCATATATAGAAACTTTGTTAAAATAATAAAATATAATTATAAAACAAAGTGCATATAAGTCGATCCACTACTCTATACACTACGTACGCTCGACAGGTAATATTTGTGTTAAGCAAATACTTATTAGTAATTAAGAGTGGAGCTATAAAGAGAGTTGGCATTTTCTTATACATTTTGCCAACAAATTATGCAAATTACTTAACCGGCAATCGACGCAACAACATCAAATTAGGTAATCTAACGATGGATGTCTCGACTAGCAAGTAGCCATCAAATTCGAATAAAGTTAGAATTATTCCGTTTTCAGAGTTGTTTATGAATAAAGACATGGCTTTACCGTTTCTAGGGGTCGTTAGATTCTGATCGTTTTGTAGATTTTTATCATGGCCACACGGTAGTAAGGGGCCGTGACGCAAGTCTTACAGGCCAAAAAATTCACAAGAACTTTTTTCGTTGACTGAGGAACTTTTTGACTTCATCCCGTGTGGCGTACCCCCCGGAAAATATTTTTCCTGGATTCTACGCAAAATTTTAGGCCGAAATGCTTTTTTATTCATTAAAATCGGTTCAGCCAATCCGGAGATATGAATTAAACAAGTTTGCTATTTTGTATGGAAACAGACCCAAATCATGGGCGAGTGGTAGCAATGCGCCCGTGACGCAAGTCCATACACGAACAAAAAATTAGGAATTTTTTTTTTGTAACGATGGAACTATATATACAGCTAAGTTTTGATTTGCCCTTCTTGCGACGTACCACCTGGAAAATATTTTTCTTGGATTCTACGGAAAATTCTAAGGCGAAATGTATTTTCACTCATTAAAATCGGTTCGGTGGATCCGAAGATATGACCTTTAGAAAATCGTTTTTTCCATACAAAGTGTGCTATTTCATAGAAGCTAAAGTTAATGGAAACATCCTACGTTAGTTACTGTGTTAGTTAGTTCCAGGGTCATTGGTATGAAAACCGACTTTTTGACTCGTGCTCGAAAATGGCTTTTAACTTTTCTTGAAATTTTGCAGGTACCTTCGGGTGTGCATTCTACGTCATATGAGATTTTAAAAAAGGGGGGGTACCGGTCTCATCTGGGCACCAGGGCTTTTAGAAGGCGTCATATAAAGCCCATATAAAAGAATGTTTCTTATGTGTGTGTGAGTGTACACTATTGGTAAACATACATGGTTGTCTGCAGTACCTATTTCGAACATAAAGACATCCACAAAGCGACATGGGTATCACCTGATGGACGAACAAAAAACCAGATTGACCACATGTTCATAGATGGGCGTCACTGTTCAAATGTTTTGGATGTCAAAAGTTGTAGGGGACAGAACATCGATTCAGATCACTACTTGGTAAAGGTGGTTGTTAGGGTTCGAGTTTCGATTTCACACAATTGACAGCCGGCATTGGAAAAGTGGAACGTCGAGAAACTGCAGGACGAAAATATTAAACGACAATATGTGGATAGTTTGGAGAAGAAAATTATTGACGGAATGGAAAGCGAACAACGAAACGTAGACGATGCACGGAATCAAATTAGACGAAACGTAGAGCAAGCCGCAGCAGAGATGATAGGAACGAGAACGGGAAAGAAAAGAAATGACTGGTTCGATGACGAATGCAGAAAAGCACTGGATGACAAAAATGCGGCTCGAGCGAGATATCTAAATAGATGCACTCGAGCTGGCATGGCAGAGTACCGTTCGAAGAGAAATTTCGAGAAAAAACTATTCCGAAGAAAAAAGCGACAACATGACAAGGAAGTTTTAATCGAAATTGAAAGGTTTGGTAATCGAAAAGAGACGCGGAATTTTTACCAGAAAGTAAACGAATCGAGGAAAGGTTACAGTCAACAACCTTTATTGTGCAAGGACAAGGATGGGTTGGTCTTAGCAGATGAGGAAAGGTGCATCAGACGATGGGCGGAGTACTTTAAGGAACTGCTGAACCCGAACAGACCACCGAACCGAAACGACACCAACAACAACTTACCATTTCAGACCGCGCAGCCACATATTGCAGAACCAACGCTACAGGAAGTGGAGCATGAAATTTTAAAGCTCAAAAATTTCAAAGCCCCAGGAACCGACAACATACCTGGAGAACTTTTCAAGCACGGTGGTAACGCATTATGTATGGAGATGCACGAGCTCATCAAGCGCATCTGGAATGTCGAGGAGTTGCCGGGAGAGTGGAAGACTAGCATCATCTGCCCTTTGTACAAGAAAGGCGACAAATTGGAGTGTGGCAACTATCGCGGAATTTCGCTTTTGAATATCGCCTACAAGATATTTGCGAATATTCTATACAAACGCCTTCTTCCATACATGGAATCTACTGTTGGTGAATATCAAGGTGGTTTTCGTGTAGGTCGTTCAACAACGGACCAGCTGTTTAGCATTAGACAGATCTTGGAGAAGTGTAAGGAGTACAACGTGGAAATACACCATTTGTTCGTAGACTTCAAAGCAGCATACGACAGTGTCAACAGGAGGAAGTTATGGAGAGTGATGGAGGAATTAGGGGTTCCCAAAAAACTAATCTCGCTAACAAAGTCGACAATGGATGGAGCTAACAGCCGAGTAAGAATCCGAAGCAAATTGTCAGACGCTTTCGACATTGAGGAAGGACTACGTCAAGGTGATCCGCTCGCGACGCTGCTTTTTAATTTGACCCTTGGTAGACAAGACAAGTTCGTATATCTTGGATCTCTGCTTAATTCTGACAACGTAATCATGGACGAAATCAAATGACGGATAACTCTTGGCAACCGGAGTTATTACAGCCTGATAAAAATTTTAAAGTCCAAATCAGTAAGCAGAAACTCTAAATGCGCACTGTACAAATCGGTGATAAGACCAATAGTTACGTATGGGTCGGAGTCGTGGTGCATGACTCAGAAAGACGAATAATCGCTGCTCACGTTCGAAAGAAAGGTACTGCGGACAATTTTCGGACAAGTATATGACGAAAATATGAACAGATGGCGCAGACGATTTAATCATGAGCTTATGCAGCTTTATGGAGAGCCGGACATAGTTAGAACAACAAACCGGAAGGCAAAAGAAGTGCAGGCAGACCAAAATCCAGATGGTGCGATGCAGCTTTTGCCAACCTGAGAACTGCGGGAGTAACCAGCTGGAAGACGTTAGCTGAAGATAGGTCCGGTTGGAGAAGCATGTTGGAGAAGGCCAAGACCCTTAATGGGTTGTAGGGCCGGTTAAGTAAGTAAGTAAGTATTAAGTGGTTTTTCGTCTTTTGTCAAACTTTTTTGATTTTGAGCATTTGGACTTAGCTAGGGACTAAAAATGAGGGTCTGCTGGGGCCTTACGTGCTTTTTGTACCTTTATCGAGTAAATCTTTTCCGCTTTTCATAAACATTTTTTTTGTTTGAAAAGTCTGGATATGGCCGACAATTTACAGAAGAAACGTTTTTTGATTTTGAGTCCTTGGACTTAGCTTGGGCACTAGGGACGAGTATCTACTAGGTAACTACAAGTTTCTTCTACATAACTCCAGTAAATATCTTCCGACTTTCAAAAAAAAAAATTTTAAGTCGAAAGGTCTAGGAATGCCTGACATTTTATGGAAGAAAAATTTTTGATTAGAAGCCCTTGGACTCAGCCAGAACCCTGAAATTGAGTTTCTACTAAGGCCCAATGTGTTTGTTTACATAAATCGGGCAAGTCCTAACCGATTTAGTTGCTTCTTTCTCTATTTGAGAAGTAACCGAGTACCGAATAATATTCGAAAACAAATTTGGGCTCGGTGCCTATGCTTAATCAAAACCACTTCTGTCAGGTGAACAAATTTAAGTAGTTCATTGACGCAAAGAGGGACGAAAGTTGTTCATTTGTAATATTTTCGTTCTCTTGGCTTCCTTCTTTTACTTTCGCCCCGTGGGATGCATTTTTCTACTTTCGTCCCTGATTTGAGGGGCGAAAGAACAAACTTTCGCTGCCTCTGTGATAAAAATATACAAATAAGCAAACAATCCAACGTCTTCTGTTCTATTACAACTGTAAGAATTTCAAAGATCCATAGAAATTACCCAAGGTAATGTCAAAGGCCCTACCGAAGTATGTCTCAGACCATTCAAATCTAGAAAAGCTTATATCCAAGGACTAAGTCGTTTTTCCCTAAAACCCAGAAAAACGTGTTATCTAAAATTTTATTATCTACAACTTTGTTCTTGGAAGCAACTTTCTAAGTCTCGTAGTTCTGGAGATCTGGGTCATCCTGGCCAATTATGGAAGTGGCCATATACCAGGGTTGGACCATATTTCCCCAAAACCCTGAAACACGTGTTCGCTCAAATTTAATTCTCTATAACTTCGCCTTTGGAACCAACTTTCTAACTCTCGTAGTTCTGGAGATCTGGGTCATCCTGTCCAATTATGGAAGTGGCCATATACCAGGATTGGTCCAATTTCCCCAAAACCCTGAAACACGTGTTCGCTTAAATTTAATTCTCTATAACTTCGCCTTTGAAACCAACTTTGTAACTCTCATAGTTCTGGAGATCTGGGTCATCCTGCCTAATTTTGGAAGTGGCCATATACCAGGATTGGACCATATTTCCCCAAAACCCTGAAACACGTGTTCGCTTAAATTTAATTCTCTACAACTTTGCCTTTGACAGTAAATCTCCATATTGCATAGTTAAGGAAATATAGACGAAAAACTGTTTTCGTATATGGCCAAGAATCTCAATTTCGTCCATTCCATTGGTCCCAGTGCCCATACCCCGACCCGATTCCCATAAAAATTTTTTCCCAGTTTCGTGACATCAAATGCTTTCATTTGATACCAAAATGAGGAATTTCCGTGCTATACTGGCTGAGATATTTGTGAAAAAGTTTCACAGTCCCTCGAAAAACCATGTTTTTGGTCACTTCCTCGACCATATCTCCGGAACCACTTAACCGATTTTGCTCATCTTCGAACTTGAATCATGGGAGGCATGTACCTTTCAGGAAAAAAAAAAAGATTAGGCTGATCGGTTGAGCCGTTTGGAAAAAAAGTGGAGACGGACGGACGGACAGACGGACAGACGGACATTTTTTTTGTTGCTGATTCGTCATCTTTAGACGATAATAGATGCATCCCCCCACTCCCACCTCGATCTACCCCATGTTACAATAAAATTGTTTGTAGTAAACGTATAGGACCTCTTGTACTTCGTACGAGTCCAATCAATTAAAATTGACTCATTTCGTTTTCTCATTACTAAAAATCCAACGTTAGTTATTAATCACTGTTCTTATGACATAGTTGATGATGATATTAGCGCCGCCGCAGGCAAAAATTTTGACGTAACGGGCGGGGTGTAAAGACAATCTAAGGGTGGACACAGCCCATTACACAATTAGTATATAACCTTGCATGTAATGCGATATAAGTAAAGTATCCAATACATTGCACATATGCACCAGCACGAGAAAAAGAAATTAAGATGGTCTAGGATGAAATCAAAAATCTAACCATGGAGCAAGTAAGCGCCGCAGGCGAAAATTTTGTAGCTTTTTGCGAACACAGATGAACAGATACAACTTTTGTATACAAATGATTTTCTCAGGGCGGTGCCCAGACGTTCCAGTGCGCGTTCTTTAGGTATAGTGACCAGAATTTCATTGGGTGCTATGCACCCAATGACCCCGTGAAGTCGGCGCGCCTGGTTAAGTATGTAATGACGACATAAGCATTCGTTTTCATTTAAGACTAAGAGAAAAACGTTACAGAAAATTGTGACTTTTTCCATACAAATTTTCATCAGTTGAAAAGATTCCGACAGATGGCTCTTTAGTAAGCAGTACTACTCTTAACGTAGAAAGTGGAGCTATGAACGGCGAAAATATTAACTAGTAAATTACAATTTCAGCAAAGGAAGTGTTTCCATCTCTTGAAATAATTGGTGTTGTTCGATTGACATGACGAAAATTATGTTTCCGTTGATGTACCGCGATTTTTTTTTATGTTTCTTCCAGTTTTACCAGATGTAAATAATCATGTGAAGGTGAGGGTGGTGGTGGTGGTGAGGCGAATATTTGAAACCATAAGACAATTAAATCGACTATGAACTTAAAAAAATCCAATAACGACTTGTTCAATTCAAAATAACAAACTTATTACTAATTTTGCAAATGAATGTTAATTTAAATATTTTCGTAGAAACGTGGGCGTAATGTTCGTGCAAAAATTTGAATTCCTTACCTTTTCAATTGAAAATTTGTCGATTTCTTGTGCATTATATATCACTCATTGAACTGATCATGAATCTATTTCTAAATTTTTGATTAATTACAACATCCAAAATAGTTGATCGCTTTACGCAAATGTGTTCAACGAAAAATTTGGACTTCAACTAAATCACCACTTAAAGTCTTTTATCGAATTTTTCGGTGTTACACTTAATCACCACATCGTTATCTTATCTGATATGCTTTTTTTAGATAACAAAATCAACGAGATAGCGTACAGTCTAGTTGCGTCTTTGCGAGCTAACGTTTACACCAGAAACACAAATTAAATAAATAAATTAATAAATTACAAATTATTCTTAGAGCATTTTCAAAAGGTTGTAGCTGAGTCTCTGGACTCGTTCAAGATGCGTCTTACATTCGATTGTTAAATTTTTGTGGTAAATTTAGACAAAAAAAAATTAATTAGAAAACGACGACAGTGCTTTTTTATCGCAGTGAATTAAATCGATGGCAGTTGATAACATTTCTAAAATAACAATAAAGGGTTCTCGGTGTGAACTCTGAGTAATATTGTGAGGTGATTATCGTAAAAAAATGAGCTTCTGAGTCGACAATTAAACATATTTAAAATGAAATTCCATTATAAAATTGTGACTGTTCTTGCCGTGTTCTACGGACTCACGGTCAGAGTTAGATGTGATTTGGAAACAGAATTGGGTTTATTTTGCCAATCCAATCTACCAGAATGTAAATGTGAATACTACACAGGGGCTCTTTCTATGGATTGCTCGCAAATGGATATTGAGGATGTGCCAAATTTTTTGGGAGATAAAGTAAAAGTAAACGCCAACAATTTCCCGTAACATTTTTAATTTGAAATGTTTCTTTTAGGAGCATATACACAGACTTGACTTGTCAAACAATAAAATTAGTTCCTTCCCGTTAGAATTAAATGAACTAATGACTCTGACAGTGCTGGAACTGTCGAACAATCGTATTCATACAATCGCTGAGAACGCTTTGGAGGGTTGTGTCAATCTAAGGTTCTTGTATTTGAATGAAAATAACATTTCTAATTGGGTGGATATCAACCCAAATCTGCTTTTGCAACCAGCAATTCACTTGGAAGAGTTGAGTTTAGCAGGAAATCCTTTAACGAGCTTTACGACCGTCGACCAATCGTACGTTTTGACCAGCAGTAGCTTAAAATTGTTGGATTTGAGTGATTGTAAAATAGCAAAAATAGTCGGCCCAGTGCTCGATGGTAAGTTGAATGGTAGACCCAAGAACATAAGAGACAGTTCACAAATGACGTACGGGTTTGTAGGGGGTGGGGGTCATAGTATTCGTACGGTCGCCGCCGCCGACGTTTTTGGTCGGCTAGTCGCCATCAGTCGCCGCCTGATGTTTACGTCAGCCTTATGGCTGGTTGGTTTTTTAACACAATAATTTGAATCTCATAATCCAACAAATTCATCATCTTTGAATCACCAGCTCACTAAATGCGTCATTTGAGAGTTCTTCATTGACCTACTTTACAGGCATGACTAAAAAAATTTGTTACTCTGTTTTCTAAGAGTTGTAAAGACTTTCGATCGTTCCAAATGAAGTAAAGGCACCTTTCGTACTTCCTTCAAGTCCGCCCCTCGAAGAATTAAAGAATTCTTTCATTTCACATCTGGCAGTGACGGTGCAAGTTAACTGCTTCTTGTTTCTATGAAATGGCACGAAACGGCTACTGCTAATTCTTTGGTAATGTGCAAATACTACGAACTTCACTCTCAGTGCAATTTTCGAAAAAGCCGTAGCCTAAAATATTCTACACTGCCCATTAGATTCGTAATTTATTCGAAGCGACGCATGTGTTCAAGTGTTCATAGAACAAAAGCTGAATCGGCAAAATCTAATATAAAAGAAGAAAAACTAGGAAAACGCATGAATTTGCGAAAAGTGTTTCAACTTAATTTGAATTTGCTTTCTTATTCTCATTTGTATTGGTATTCTTGAGTATAGCAGTAGTATATAGTATATAGTATTGTAGTTCCGGTGCTCACTCACATTATTAAATTCGCGTTTACTTCATCCACTTTCCCTTGCGCGTGGAAGCAGTCGAAGGTGCTCCCCGTGCATAAGAAGTCGAGGTTCCGGGCGCCTGAAGATTTTCGTCCGATTAGCATTCTTCCATGCATGTCCAAAGTGTTCGAGATACTGGCTAAAGAACAAATGCTCTCTTTCTTGAATGTGAATTGTTTTATTGACCGATACCAATCCGGCTTCACGAAGGGACACAGTATTGGCACCGCTCTGCTCTACATTTCAGACGTTATACGTAAGGCCTTTCAGAAGAAGCATCTGACTCTCTTGATCCTTCTAGACTTCTCGAAAGCTTTTGATAGTCTCGAGCATGAAACTTTGCTGCTGAAGCTTGCTTCTAGGTTCTGTTTCTCGTCAACCGCCATCTCTATGATTCGCAACTGCCTGTCGGAGCGCTTCCAGTGTGTATCGATCGGAGACTATCTTTCTGAGCCACTGCCTCTGGGATTAGGGATTCCCCAAGGGTCAGTTCTCGGTCCGTTATTATTCTCCCTCTACATTAATGATCTCCCGAGTAGTCTGAATAGCGCCGTTCATCACACGTTTGCTGACGATGTTCAGTTGTTTGAGTCATTTCCGGTTGGAGATGCGGTGGAGGCGGTGCGAAGGATGAACTTGGATTTGATTGCGGTGTCTCGCTGGGCTCAGTAAAATTATCTGGTACTGAATGCTGGCAAGTCACAAGCTATTATATTCGTTGAGAACGCTGCGAACGTTATTGCCCCGCCTGTTTTGTTGAATGGTGTCGAAATCCCATTTTCTTCTGTTGTGTTGAATCTCGGGCTGAATATGGACAGGAGGATGTTGTTTAAAGAACACGTGAAGGAGTTGTGCTCAAAAGTATTCTCTAGGCTGCGTAGCCTCTGGCCGAATAGTCATTTGTTTCCGCTTAAGGTTAGGCTGGCGCTGGTTAAGTCGCTGATCGTTCCGTTGTTCACCTACGCCGAATCGGTTTATTCGACGAACTTGCAGGCAGAAGATGTTCGAACCATTGAGCGGGCTTTTTCTGCATGTGTTCGGTTTGTTTATCGGCTGAGGCGCTATGATAGTACTCAAGAATTCGATGGGCTGTTCGATATTTGATTATCTGAGGTATCGCCAGTGTGTGTTTCTACACGGTCTTACGATAAGCAAGACCCCCGATTACCTTTATTCTAAATTGCAGCGAGGACAGTCCTCGCGAAATCGATTGCTTATTTTGCCGCGACATACGTCAATTCAATATAATCGTTCCTTCTTTGTACGGACAGTCTCAAGTTACAATTCTCTGCCGGAAAGCTTAAAGAAGCAGAGTTCGATCGTGAACTTCAAGAGGGCGTATTTTGAGTTGCGATAATGGGAGCCTGCCGTATTACCTGGAATTTCTGTTTACGTTTTGTTTTTGTTCTTTGGGATTAAAGCCCGTTATTGAACGCATTGCCAGTAGACCCGTAGACCCAAAACATCCCGTCCCGGATGCTGTTCTAGTTTTAATTTCGATTTTGTTTGAAGAAAGTGTGAATTTTGTTTTATTTTTTTTTTTTTTATTTTGCTTTAATTTTAATTTTAGTTTTAATTTTAATTTTAATTTTAGTTATAAGTGTGGCGTGTTAGTGAATTGTTGTCCATCGCTCGTCCGAACATTTGTATAAGGATTTGTTTCCTTTTTGTTCGATGAAAAAATAAATGATTGATTGATTGATTGATTGATTGATTGATTGTATTGGTATTCTTGAGTATAGCAACCTAAAATACGATCTTTTTATTCAAAATTATTAGTCATTATCACAGGCAGTTTGCTACAACAGTTCAAAGTTTTTCTGTTTTTTATTGGTAGATGCTATTCGCACATTGTGCGAATAGTCTCTACATTTATACTGCGGCTATTGGCACATTGTGCGAATAGCATCTTTATTATACTGCGGCTATTCGCACATTGTGCGAATAGTCACTCTATTATACTGCGGCTATTCGCACATAGTGGGAATAGCCACAGTATTATAAAGATGCTATTCTCACAATGTGCGAATAGCCGCACAATGTGCGAATAGCCGTAGTATACATGTAGAGACTGTTGGCACCGTGTGAAATAAAGGAATAAGAAGTACGCAGAATGATGGAGAAATAATTAATTAATATTATGATATGATAAGTGGTCCAAAAAAATGTGAGGTATGGGGCCCCAGCGCTTAAACGATTCTAAATGTGTCCCTGACAAAAAGTGTCTATGGAGCCGACTTGATCTGAAGTGATTTAGGTGGTGCTCAAGAGTAAAATAGTAAAAAAATCGCGAAAATCAGAAGAAATGCTGCAGCTCCACTCTGCACACTCTGCTCTAAATTATCGTGGATTAATTTTTTTCTGAAAGCCACATGTGTAACGTGTCCAACGGCACTTTACATGACATATTTGAGATAAAAATTTAATATTTTGTGGCCATTTCAGTGAGGTACGTCTGAAAATTCTTACGCGTACAGATTTCTAGGTTTATTAGCCATCTAGATTTTTGACTTTCTGTAAAAGGATTCACTTCCTAGGTTTGTTAGCCACCTAAGTTTTGTGACTTTCCGTAAAAGGATTCAGTTCCTATGTTTGTTAGCCACCGAAGTTTTGTGATTTTCCGTAGAAGGATTTAGTTCCTAGGCTTGTAATCCACATAGGTTTTGTGACTTTCCGTAAAAGGATTGATGGTTTTTTAACGAGGTCTATGACAGTAGTCTTAGACACTCTTTTTCCATGTCATCTAGAAGATAGAAGACAATATTTTTGTTATCCACCTAGGTTTTCGTGACATTTTGCAAAAGGAAAAATTCCCTAGTATTGTTGTCCACCCAGGTTTTCGTGACATTTCGTAAAAGGAAATGTTTCTTAGTTTCGTAAGCCACCTAGTTTTTTGTGACTTTTCGTAAAAGGAAAATTTTCCTAATTTTTTTAGTCACCTAGTTTTTTGTGACATTTCGTAAAAGGAAAATCTTCCTAGTTTTGTTAGCCACCTAGTTTTTGTGGCATTCGTAAAAGGAAAGGTTTCCTAGCTTCGTCAGCCAACTAGTCTTTTGTGGTGTTTTATTAAAGCGCAAATTCCCTAGTTTCGTAAGCCACCTAGTTTTTGTGACATTTCGTAAAAGGAAATGTTTCCTAGGTTTCCGTGATGTTTTCTTGAAGTTTCGTTATCCACTTAGGTTTCCTGAATTTCGTAAATTGTCTGAAATCGTAAGTTCAATATTTTCGTATTTTCGTTACAAAATCACACGATCTTTGGCCGTTATTTCACTTGCCACCAAATTTCTTTCTTTCGTGAAACCGATTTTAGCAATATTTTTAGTGTTTTTTCTTGTGACGTTTCATAAAAGGATAACTCCTCCACTCTAACTCCTTACCCAAGAGTATCGTAACATTTTCATTTTCATATCTTCAGGCTATTCGCCGACGCTGGCGAATAGTCACTTCGGTATTTTAATAATTTGTCGATTAGAGCAATTTTTTTAATTGATTAGATTCTCCGATAAATTTTGAATTAAAGGATCGTATCTTCTGCCGCAATACCGAAGAAAACCAACTGAAACTGATGTCAACACGGTAAAGAATCAAAACTTATACTTTTATTTTTTTAATAACATTGAAAGAACACTGGCAATTCAGTCTTGAAGCTTGTCTTATTTCTAAAAGTTAGACACCAGCCGCCGCCGCCTGACTTTGGTGTCGGCCCCGAAAAGGTTGGTCAAGTACGGAGACCCTATCGGGGTTTGGTGCACTGCCCAATTTACGTAAGGCCGCCTGCAAGGCTAAAAAAATCCCGCCGCAGACACGGGGGTGAGGGGGCAAAGCCCCCCAGCAACCACTATAATATATTCACCATTTCACCATTCACCATTACATCTGGAGATATTTTGTCTGTTTTTTGTGGGATATTTTGACTGGGGATAATCGGTCCTAGAGCCGCCGAAATAGTTTACTTGAAGGCTTAGCCGATGTAGCCATCAGCCGCCCAACCCTTTAAGGTCGGCTAAACGCCGCCGACTCTTTTTATGTCGGCTGTCATGTCTGCATACGGTGGGGGAGGGGGAGGTCAAAGTCAAGTCGTACGTACAAAAAAACAGACAGTTCCTCACTTATGTAGTTTCGTCAATGTTTTCGTTATTTATTTGTATCATTTACCTTGTAAGACGAAACTTTTTCTTTACTTTTCTATTTTTTTTTTTTTCGATAAATACGAAAATTGTTCTACGATTTTTCTTATGAATCTATTTTAAGTTTCT
>CM055404.1:53568252-53594050 GCA_029228625.1 Pseudolycoriella hygida | reverse complement strand
TCTTCTGATGAAACTCTATAATCGCTCGGAACAAACCAACTCTCTAGGTATTGTAACTCCGGAGCTAAAATTTGAAAACACAAAAAAACGCAATTGATTGCTTAGGAAAATTCAAAATGGCGCCTTTTTGACACCCGGCAGCCATTTTCTTATGATCCCAAAAAATTCTCCTGATCAAACTCTATAATCGCTCGGAACAAACCAACTCTCTAGGTATTGTCACTCCGGAGCTAAAATTCGAAAACTCGAGCACTACGTGAAAAACCATGAAAACGGACCACTTTTCCACACTTTCCGACTTTTCCAGAGTTTTCCCGGAAAAGCGGCCGATGAAATTTTTCATTTTAGGCCGAGACTGACGTTCCCTGAGAATTTCAGGAAAATCGGTTGTCTAGTTCTCGAGATCGAAAATTATTAATAGAACATAGATAGATAGATAGATAGATAGAAACCGACAGATCAGGAAAAAAGTTTTCATAATAATGAGAACAATGGATTTTGGTAAGATGTATGGAAAAGTACCATCTTCAAACCTCCACATCTCAGCCAATTTTCAACCGATTTTGATGAGTGAGGGCTTGTTGGAAAGCTGCTCCGACGTAGTTTTTTTTAAAATAATTTGGAGGGGAAGGGGGACGAGGGAAAAAAACTCAAAACTTCGCCTATACATCGTGTCTTGTCCCAAAGGTTTTTGTATGGAGGTTTTTGGGTTTGTGGACGTTTTTTTTGGGGTGTGGGGACTGCGTCACGCTCTCCGATACCGCTCCACGCATGATTGAAATATCTTTCTTTTATGTGATTGAATCTGGGCACTTTCGGCCCAAGGGCCGCCGAGCTACGGCTGTTTAAGTGGTTTTTGGTCTTTTGTACATAACTCGAGTAAATCTTTTCCGATTTTCATAATTTTTTTTTGTTTGAAAGATCTGAGCATCCCTGACAATTTATGGAAGAAATTTTTTTATTTAGCTTTTGCACTCAACTAGGGCTCCAAAACTGGATCTCTGCTATTGTCCAACGTGTTTTTCTACATAAATCGAGTAAAACTTATCCGATTTTCAAAAACTTTAGGGCAAAATCGGTCAAAACTTTCGAAATTATGGTCGAAAATGTGGTGAAAAACGGGGTTTTTTGAAGGTTGGTGGAACTTTTTCACTTATATCACTGCGAAATTAGAAAGGAAATCCCTATTCAAGATTTTGAAGGAAAGATATGGACATCAGCAAATCACGAAAATTAAGTTAGTGAAGATCTGTCGAGTGGTTCGGGCTATAGAGCCCTTAGTGTGGGCCCAGCTCACGCTACGTGATCCAACACGATTTTTGTTTTTTTTTTCGTGAATATTCCTTTGATAATGAGGTTTCTTTTGCAGTGTCGAAGAGAAAAAAGAGGCGAACTTTTTTGCGTATGGAGGTATGGGTCAGAAGCCTCTGCTAAGTGATCTAAGTCGGTTCTAAATTCTGGGCTTATTTTAAGGCTTTCCAGAATTTTTTTGCGCCCGTGCTTCGGACGGGTTTTTCAATATTGCCCTTTGGGAAATTTCCAATCCAATTTGATGAGGACGTAATTACACATACTTAAGAGTTAAGGCAACATTTACTTAGAAACGTTCGAGCCTTTTTGTAACATCTATTCTGTTTGCCACATCTATTCTGACACGTACGGGTCCCTTGCATATGTTTTATTTGCTGATTCTTCATCTAAGGGTCATGATCGATGCTCCTCTCTTCCTACTCCGGGATCGAAATTCGACTGATCACAAACGTCGCAATATACCCCTTTTCGAACCACTACGTTCTTCGTACGGGTCTAAAAACCGTTGTACAACTAAATGTAAACTTTGAATTGCTACTACCTAAGTGCAGTTCTAACACAAAAAATGTGTCGCGATGTTGTGGTTTAACATTTTTGTGCTTGAAACTATATGTCTAACGCGGGTTAATTCATTTAGGTGAGTTCCTTTCAGAGTTTATCGATGCTGATAAATTTAACTCGTCGATATACTTGACGTCTAGCTAAATTTGACAGCAAAATTAAATTTAATTTTCTTATTTGACGGGAGAAAAACCGAATTAACTTCAGTATATTCAAACTTACACAAAAGCGAAACGTGAAATTTTAGTCATAAAATCAATTTTATTTACAAATAAACCATCAAATTATCATATCACAAACTTCCCAAAATAACACTGAGAAGCAAATTTCAAACTTCGTGCGTTGTTTATCTCTATAAACTTACCAAAAAACTAGCTCCGAGGCTACAATAAATTTATCAGCATTTATCCGGTTAAATTTAATTCTGAGTACGTTTGATGCGATTTAGCAGTTTATCGAAAAATTAAATTTAACCAACTCGTTAAACTCTGAAGGGAACTCAACTCACCTTCAGAACGACTTTTACAAAAAACGAACTTAAACGACTCAGTGTCCAGTTCTAAATTGATTAATGTTAATTTTTGGTATTTAATTATTGACGGAACCTGTAGACTGGCGATGAATTTGTACAACCATCTAAATATCCAAAAACTGAGTTTCCTTGATTGAAAAGTTTTTCGCAGGTTTGACTTTTTCGGCGATAATCATGGCCCCACGATAGTAAGGGGCCGTGACGCAAGTCTTACACGCCAAAAAATTCACAAGAAATTTTTTCGTAGACTAAGGAACATATATACAGGAACTTTTTGACTTCCCCCCGAGCGACGTACCCACCCCGGAAAATATTTTTCCCGGATTCTACGGAAAATTTTAGGCCGAAGTGCCTTTTCACTCATTAAAATCGGTTCAGTCGTTCCGAAGATATGAATTAAACAATTTTGCTATTTTGTATGGAAATGGACTCAAATCGAATATTTTTAACTAGTCAATTTGGTAAACCTTTCTTTCTTTCATTCGATGTTTCTTTCTTTCTTCCTTTCTTTGTTTGTGGCAATTTTTGGCAGGATGACCCAGATCTCCTGAACGATGAGAGTTAGAAAGTTGGTTCCAAAGGCGAAGTTATAGAGAATTAAATTTAAGCGAACACGTGTTTCAGGGTTTTGGAGAAATATGGCCCAATCCTGGTATATGGTCACTTCCATAATTAGGCAGGATGAACCTAATCTGTAGAACTATGAGAGTTAGAAAGTTGGTTCCAAAGGCGAAGTTGTAGAGAATTAAATTTAAGCGAACACGTGTTTCAGGGTTTTCGGGAAATATGGCCCAATCCTGGTATATGGCCACTTCCAGAATTTTGTCTTTTTTATGGCAATTGGTGTCAGGATGACCCAGATCTCCAGAACTATGAAAGTTAGAAAGTTGGTTTCAAAGGCGAAGTTGTAGAGAATTAAATTGAAGCGAACACGTGTTTCAGGGTTTTGGGGAAATATGGCCCAATACTGGTATATGGTCACTTCCATAATTAGGCAGGATGAACCAAATCTCTAGAACTATGAGAGTTAAAAAGTTGGTTCCAAAGGCGAAGTTGTAGAGATTTAAATTTAAGCGAACACGTGTTTCATGGTTTTGGGAAAATATTGCCTAATCCCGGGATAGCGTCACTTCCAGATTCCAGAGGGATGATTCATACCTCCAGAACTATGACATCTAAAAAGTTGCTTACAAACTTACAAAAGTACTGATATCCGCAAAAAAAACCTCTTACAGAGGAGGTGTGACGCAAGTCTTTATGTCTGCTTACAAAACCTGTGAAATCAGAAAAGTGTGACGCATTAATCATCTAAGGTAAAACTATTTTCTTCCAGTTGCAAAAGTTCTGAAATCAGAGGGGGTGACGCATTAAGCTTCGATTCGCAACAAAAATTTGTAAACAAAATTACGTTGAGTTCAAAAAATTGCGTCACAAATGCCAGACCCATCAGCGGAATAGTTTTTCAACACTTTCAGTTTTTAAACGCATAAAATTAAATTTACTCTAAACGATACAATAAGAAATAAAAATCAAAGTTTTGCAGCGTAAAACCTGAAAGTACAGAAAAATTGTTTCGTCGTTGGGTCTGGCATTTGTGACGCAATTTTTTGAACTCAACGTAATTTTGTTTACAAATTTTTGTTGCGAATCGAAGCTTAATGCGTCACCCCCTCTGATTTCAGAACTTTTGTAACTGGAAGAAAATAGTTTTACCTTAGATGATTAATGCGTCACACTTTTCTGATTTCACAGCTTTTGTAAGCAGACATAAAGACTTGCGTCACACCTCCTTTGTAAGAGGTTTTTTTTTGCGGTTAGGTATGTCTGTACGTTGTAGATTGATACTTCGGTATGCATTTTTTGTGCCTATGTTATTGTTTTTGTCGTTCAGTAATAGTAAAGACTTTTGGATTAGAAACTATTATTTTGATCACAAAATTCTAACGAAATGTTAAAATGGCCTGATAGGACGTCAGCTTGATAACATTTTCAAAAACACTGATCAAAACGTAAGTTTCCGATTTCAATGAAGTCCGCACTTACCTATTAATTTTCAATGTGTGCCCCAGATTGCACAATAAGTTGGAAAGAACTAGTTCAATGTTTCATCATACAAAAAAAAAATTAACAGTAAAAACAGAAACGAAACGTCAGAAAAGAAAAGCCATTAGTAAAATGGTTCTGAATCGTAACAAATTACGATATAAAAAGGGCATTAGGCAACGAGTGCTTATTTTTTATTTTCTTCCGAAGAAACATTTAATTCTTATCACAAACCTATTCGTCACTGAATTTGAATAGAAACATAATATATCTGCCATTATTTTATTTCTTCTATTTATACTTACGAGCATAATAATCATATAATACAAAATATCTATGCGTATTTATTGTACACAAAGTGATACAAAATATAAATATAAAAAAATATAAAATTGCTCAATGCTCTCGTATTAGGTCCTTTTTTATCTTTTGAATTATGTTAACCAAACCGCGAACGCCATAACAATAATACAAAAAAAATAAAATTCAACTTTGGATCGCGATATCATCGTCGAAACACTAGATATATCTACGTATTTATTACGAAAAACGCTAAGGTTTTCTCGATGAATATTGCAAACGAAAGAGGGTCTACAATATACAAGGATGGGTAATTGTGTTGTGACTTATGCTCAATGAAATGATGATTTCAGGTTCTCGTTGTATTCAATTTAAAAATCAAGTTAGATTCGATGTTTCGTGATAAAATCTGACGATTATTGCCTGACAGTCCCAGATTTAACAGCAAATCAGGAATTCATTATCTTTTCATTGCGAATGTTACACAATTCGATTGAAAAAATTAGCGCTGAACTGAGGACATTTTCATTTTAGTGATAAAAATATAGTAAGGTCATTCGAAGGGACATGCATTCATTGATAGGGTCTCCTAACCGTTGTGTGTAGTAGTGAAGAGTAGTAGTGACGTTTGAACGGACACGTATTCCTCAAACGCTGCCGATTTGCATTTGTTTTGATCCTGTTGGTCGATTATTTAACGACTAAAAAATATTTTGTGTGGTTTAAACGAATCGTACAAATCAAAATGAAGCACTTCGGTTGTTGTTTTTGTGAGAGTTCTTGCGGATTGTCTAAAGTTCGATTAAAAATTAATTTGTTTTGTTTCAAAATAACAGAACAGGAAGGTGCGGGAAATCGCAATAAAAATGCATGTACATACTTAGCCTCTAAAATTATTCATAATTAAGGAAAAATTTCTATTTTCCAGTATAAAAAGTTTTTAGATTTAAATTCATCATGTACACACTCGAAAATTTCACATCGACTAACAAGCCGATTAGCCGATCCACGCCGGGTAAACGTTTTAAACAATAAATACAGCACATCACTTTCTGTAATAATGCCAAAATTTAACAAAATTCAAAATTAAAGATTACTACCACTCATTGTTGACAAGAAAATTAATAAATTCAATAATATACCAAAAAATTTAAAATGGTCCTTTCTGATGAAGACAAACCTTCTATTTCTGTGGCGATTTGGAATGTCAATGCTTTGAAATTTGTGTACTTTGAAAGAGCTTGAAAAATTGATCTAGTTTAAGCAATTCAAACGACAAAAAGTAGATCCGAGTCCTTGCGTTCCCTTGCAGAATATTCACGTTTTTTCACGGTTTCAAGAATTTGACAAGATTCAGTGAGAGATCCTAAAGACTAGGACTAACTTTTTTTTTGGGGTCATTGGTGAACTTTGGTGAACTTTTTCATGCTCTTTCGATATAACCACACCGGAAAGTTTCTGCATCAACAATAACTTTAGAATTCAGGCGTACACATACTGTTATCTTATTACAAAAAATGTAATAACATTACGTTTATAACACTACAAAATTACAAAAACGCACCTTCGATTTACTCGGCCATTAGGAAAGATACAGTTTCGTGACTGGTGGACTTTGAAAGAGCATAAAAAAGTTCACCAAAGTTCGCTATTGAACCCTAATAAATGTTGGTCCATGTCCTCGAGTTCGGTCACTGAACCTTGCGAAAAACGCCATTTATTACGTTTCGATAATTTCGTGACACCCGCAAACTCATTCGTATATTTTTAAGCAACTCGCTTTGAAAACTGTTTTTGACTCTTGTAGTTGTATACCTCGCCTTCGGCTCCGGATAAAAACTCTACACTCGTCAAAAAACAGTTTTCAAAGCTTTTTGCTTAAAAACACCCTCTTGAGTTTGGCTCATTTCGCAAAATTAATCCCTCATGTAATGACTTATTTCCGCATCCCCCACTGTAATCTACTATTCACTCCAAATGGCCTAAAAATAGAAGGATGACCTTCATCATTAGGAGCTCATGTGACCCTATTACAATTTTATGTTATTTTATTGAATTTATTTAATTTCTTGTCAACGTTAAACGATAGGGTTCCTTCATTTTTAAATTTTTTGAATTTTGGCAATATTTCAGTTAGAAATCTAGTTTTTTATTTATGGTTTAATACGTTTACCCGGTGTGGATTGGCTTCCTAGTCGACATGACAATTTGAAGAGTGTGCATGGCGAATTTAAATCTTAAAACTTTTTGAATCGGAAACATTAGATTTTTTGAAGTTATGAATGATTATGAAAACTATAGTGACATGAGACTGCGTCAAAAAAAGCAATTTTTTGTCGTTAATGCATTTTTATTGCGATTCCCCGCATCTTCCTGTGTTTCTTGTGTTTGCTCTGCACTTGCTTGTGTGTATTTTGCCCGGTGTTTACTTAAGTTAATTTAATTGAACCGTGCTTTATTAGGTGATGGTACTGCAAAAAGTTTTCTTCAAAAATTGTCCATCAAAGTGTAGTTTTTTTGTTCAAACGTTTAGTACATATACCGCATTTTGCGTCCTTTTGAACATAACGGGAACGTGAAACGACACACTGATTGTATGCACCTTTGCGAATTACTTTTTAAATGAAATGTGTAACATTTTGTAAGCTGTCCCAGGGGCGCCGGAAACGGTCTTGCCTCGAGGCTCGGGCAACACTACGATTAAATTTGTCGAGGCTGAGCAACACTACAACTCGTCGGTGCAACGACAAACATCTTTTTCTCAATATTTAACATGTCTATGTAAAATATACACTATTGCTTCTCCTGAATCAGAAGTTCTGATGTAATGAAAAATGTTGAAAATCTTTTTTTATCTGATTGGAATATTGTGTCATCTCTCCTAAGGAGTTTAAAAGATATCATTAAAGGGGTCGAAGTTTCCGTACCAAATTTCTTTCGTGGACCTCATACCTAAGAAAATACTGAACGAAGTACTTCTCATCCTTGAGTTCTAACAATCGGAATAAAATGTGCCTTAAGCGGCGATTAAATTCTAGGAAATAACCTTTAGAGACATCAATCTCCATCTAAGTCTCAAAGAGAGATCAAAAAACAGAGGGAAGTACTTCTCTTCCCAGAGTTCTAGCACTGGGACCTTGTGGAGATATGGAATTCTAGGAACTGACCTCATCGGACCTTTCACCTTTCCTCTGGTGAAAATGGGGGAAATCGTTTGAAACGCACATTAATTCTCACATTTTTGAAAGAAAAAATTGAATAGGAAATTACTAATCACAGGGCTGTGGCTCCTGACCCTTTGATATATCAGAGCTCGACCAGCTATCTTTGATATCGTATACGAATACCTTTCCAAAACGTCCTGGATATCCTAGACCCTTTGCAAAAAAGTTGTTCCATGGATTATAGGTATTGAATCAAAGTTTCCGAAACCGTCGAGATCATCAAAAGATATTCAGATTTGACGGAGATATTTGAGTTTGAAGTTTTACATAAGACAGGTTTTAACCGGCTATTACCGGTCGATGAGGTCCAAGAAAAAAAAAATTAGGAAGCTTCGTCTCCACAAGTCGAAATTCATCTAAACTCTCTAGCGAGCGAGACGACTTTTTTTGACATAGTGCCCTGTACTCATATCACTATTTTGAAATAAATCACGCAATTTCGTGTCCGCATAAATCTTTCAAATTTTCCATTAACAAAATTCCAATTCGCGGGTACACAGCCCGCACCAGTAAAGGCTCCGTATTCGTATTCGTTTTGTTCGAAAGTTGAATATTAAGTTTCCACGCACAGGGGTTTATCTCCCACTGTGCGTCATTTTATTCATCAACAAAGGAACCAATGGCGTGTGTAGGTTTGATAGAGAGTTGAATGGAATGAATGAAATGTATGTATCCTTCATACATGCTCTTCCATTAATTTAAACGCCCATTCCTTGAAAGGTTTCACAGGAGTTTAAGGTATTGTTTTAGCAGGAGGGGGGGGGGAGAGCAGCGTAAACATTTGAAATAGATCGCATATTATTCCAGCTAAATCCCGGTTAAGTTTTAGCAGGGTTTCTTAATATATCAATGATTCAAATGCTTACCACCACCCCCAAACACTACAAACGCACCTTTCAATAGGACCAAAGCAACAATCTTCCAAGTTCAAACCCTAGAGGGCTCATGACTGAGACGGGTCCCAGCTCTACGAAAATATTCCTATTTCTTCACGTCATCAGTGATTGTTTATAAGTCAGGTTTTAACAATTGATCATGATCACTTACGGATGTTTTCATAGACGTGTGGATTTTTGGGAAATGTGTTTGACTTTCACAAGAGCAGCAGGAATATTAGACGACATCATACTACACTATAGCTTTAAGTTTATTTAGTCTTGTTTCGCTTCTCTATTGTTCATTATTAATCATTCATTTTTTATTTATGCTTCAATAAAGGAAGAATCGGCGGGGGTGGTACAAAGGATCCTGGATCCAAAAATTCTAATCTAATCTAAAAAAAAGGTCATTCGAAGGGACATGCATTCATTGATAGTGTCTCCTACCTGAAGTTTTGTACATTTTGTAGGTTGAAGACTTTCAAAAGCACCAAAACATAACCAAAGACCCGTACGTATCAGAATAGATGTGACAAACAAAATAGATGTGGCAAAGAGACTCGAACGTATCTAAATATACAAATAAGCAAACAATCCAACGTTTTCTGTTCTCTTATTACTGTAAGAATTTCAAAGATCCATAGAAATTACCCATGGTAATGTCAAAGGCCCTACCGAAGTACGTCTCAGACCATTGAAATCTAGAAAAGCTTATATCCAAGGACTGGGCCATTTTCCCTTAAAACCCTGCAACACTTGTTCTCTAAAATTTTATTCTCTACAACTTTGCATTTGGAAGCAACTTTCTACCTCTCATAGTTCTGGAGATTTGGGTCATCCTGCCCAATTATGGAAGTGGACATATACCAGAATCGGGCCATATTTCCCCAAAATCCTGAATCACGTTTTCGCTTAAATCTGATTCTCTACAGCTTTGCCTTTGACAGTAAATCTCCATATTGCATAGTTAAGGAAATATAGACGCAAAACTGTTTTCGTATATGGCCAAGAAACTCAATATCGTCCATTCCATTGGTCCCAGTGCCCAGACCCCTGACCCAACTCTCACAATTTTTTTTCCAGTTTTGTAACATTAAATGCTTTCATTTGACACCGAAATGAAGAATTTCTGTGCTATACTTGCTGAGATGTTTGCGAAAAAGTTTCATCGACCCTCGAAAAGTTCATATCCGACCTCCACTTCTTCGACCATATCACCGGCACTGCTTGGCCGATTTTGCTCATCTTCGAACTTGAATCATGGGAGGCATGTAACTTTGAGAGAAAAAAAAAAGTTTAGGCTGATCGGTTGAGCCGTTTGGAGAAAAAGTGGAGACGGACGGACAGACGGACATTTTTTTTATTGCTGATTCGTCATCTCTAGACGATAATAGATGCATCCCCCAACTCCCACCTCGATCTACCCCATGTTACAATAAAATTGTTTGTAGGAAACGTATAGGACCTTTGTACTTCGTACGGGTCCAATATTCACTTTTTTAATTTGTTGCGTAACGAAAGTGTAACGTTTCACATTTACGCATTCACATACACGCAAGGAACTTATACTTACCTACAGGATGCACATCATATATATCATCTATTAGTGCCTTTTGGATTTTGTTGCTTCTCAGTGCCAAATAAAAAAATGATGGTAAGAGATAGCCGATTCGAAAATAAGCTATTTTGGAGTGTGTCAAATTTGAATGAATCTTTAAGTTCTTACCTCGTTTTTTTGTACTTGAGTAGAGCGTCAAGCTGAAAATTTGTCTTTTTTCGAGAACTCTAAACGTTTTCTAAAATTCTTTTAGTTTTCTGAAAGTCAACTGTGTAGTGTAGACTCGAACTAAAATTTATTGGAATCTTTAGTCTCAATTCCAGGCCCGGACAGACCACTAGCTTTTTTCAGTCACACTCAACAATTTTTGCCATTTCTGTTTTCAAAAATCGTCGCATTTTCTACATATTGCTTGCGAAGTGCCACTCGCCTAAAAAATTTCGCCTGCTGCGCTTTAATCGTCTCATTTTCTATCGAACATTTTGTCTACAAAGGGTCATTCGCCTAAAAAATTTCGCATGCGCCGCTAATAGCATTATTTATTAAGTACCTAACAAATTCTGTGTGAGACGACATTATAGCACTTAAGATTTTATTCCCCCACTGTTTAAGTCTTAGCAGGCTTATGCTACAGAAATTATTGTTTCAGGCCGGACCAGAGCATCGCCTGATGGGCCGTTTGGTAGCCAGTCCGGGCATGCTTAATTTCGTGAATAGTCAACGTAGTTGCTATTCGCAAACACC
The DNA here is from genome assembly GCA_029228625.1 of Pseudolycoriella hygida. NCBI lineage: Eukaryota > Metazoa > Arthropoda > Insecta > Diptera > Sciaridae > Pseudolycoriella > Pseudolycoriella hygida. The sequence continues at coordinate 53,582,899 of CM055404.1, read as the reverse complement.
TGCACAGTTATGTGCGAATAACATATGCCACAGAAAAAATTGGCCATCTTTGTCTCGCCCTGAGTTGAAAATGTCTAGACCAGAATCTCTAAATTAACGGACAATTCACAAAGTGGACACACTTCTAAAAAGGGATGAGGGACAAAACCATCCGCAGTTTCATGTCTTATCGTTTTCCAAAGCATAACTAAAGACAGACTACTTCGCCACAGTTGAAGCTCCAAAAATTCATCTAATTTTGTCCAAATTCTATTTTCTTCCTAAAATTATTTCCCAAAACGTTCAGCCGTTTGTAAAAGTGAACTAACTCCCACATATTTCATTTGTGTTATGAAACGCCCAATTTGAAAAAGTGGGAGGAGTCTATTCTAGCGTACAGTACACACTTTATGAATGGCCCCTTCAGACCCGGACTGGCCATATGGGCTGACCGGGCATCGCCCGGTGCGCCCCAGCTAGAGATTGCATTTACGGGTTTCCGTAAATGGCATCTGCAGGACACAGTATGTAAATTATAGCACCATTTTAATACGACCATCTTCAGTTTAGTATTATATATCAGAAGAGTCATCGTCGTGAAGTATCCTGTCACGCTGGTCCCGATGGTGGTTATAATCGACCGCCGGTTGGTTTTAATCGACCGCCAGTTGGTTTTAATCTATCGCCAGTTGGTTTTAATCGACCGCCGGTTGGTTTTAATTGACCGCCGGTTGGTTTTGATAGACCGCCGATAGGTTTTAATCGACCGCTGGTTGCTTTAATCGACCGCCGGTTGGATAGGGCAGTCATCGAAAGAACTGCAGCGTCATTTGATTGAATAGTTCACTTTTCGTATCTTTTACTTACTGTCATAATAAAGCTTTTTTTACATAGAGGAACGTTGTATTACTTTTATTTACTTGCCTGCTTGGACATTGTTTGTTCCTGGATACATGAGCCGACGACGAATACTGTAATTCTTCGAGTCTCAACAAACTGTTTCCAAGCAGACAAGCACCACGAAACTCTACATGCAGATGTAATCTGGGTACAATTATCACGAAAACTACAACACGATAACGACACCCTTGCATGTAGAAAAATTCTTAAATTGGCGTCCCTCAGTCGGCTCGCCCGGTGCGCCCTGTTTTAGCTGCTAGTAGCGAGAGCGAATGGAAAACATTTCAGTATCTCTGGGGGAGATAACTGCAAGGTTTACTACCATGGTCCCACGGTAGTAGCCTAAGGAGCATATGCAGGAACTTTTTGAGCAAGGGAACGCAATCCGCTGAACTTTTTTTTCGCATTCTACGGATTCACTCATTAAAGTCGTAAAGTAGATCCGGATATATGCATTTTTTCCAATTTTTCATGCAAATGAGTGAAAATGGTATATTTTTAACTGGTCGATTTCGCAAGCCTTCTAAAATTGTTTCTTTTTAGGATCCCAAACTTCTAGACTTAACTCTAAAACTATGGGAGTTAGAAAGTTGCTTGAAAAGGCAAAGTTGTAGAGAAATAAATTTTAGCAAGCACGTAATGACCGAATCCCAGGATGCAATCGCTTTTAGAATTGGGAGGGTTGAAGGTGCATCTAGCACTTTTTAACTTCTTTCGAGTTTTTATGGTTTGGTATCATTCGCGGCATGAGTGAGGTATACAATGTCGCTTTCAATGTCTCTAGCAATTTTAAACGTTTATCGACTACGACGGGGTAAGGTAAGGCTAACCGTTAACGTCAAGTAATAAAGTCTCGAATTATACTACAGACCGTTAGCTTTAGTTCGAAAGATTTTCTCTTAATTTTCCCTTTCAACGTGATGCTTCCCCAATTCATATAATTTGTCTACATTTGTTTTACATTCTCAATCTTCTATTGTTATTTTGTTGGCGCTTTTGTTACGCTTCAAACAAAGTGTGTGCAATATGTGCCACACGTGTAAAACAGTCCAAAAAAATTATTTCTATTATCTGCTTGGCGCCGCCGAAACTGAATTAAATCAACAATCTTTTGTTGCTGTTAGCACACGGTAGCGATTTGTCTCGTTTGATTATACCAACCGGATTTGGATCCGATTAGCATAGCTGATGCTTAGACAATTCATTTCCCATCGCTTTTTCGTTTCCAGGGAAATACGGGAAATAGCGAAAAATTTCCCGGGAAATATACTATTCAGGCATTGCAAACGTTATACCGAAATTATTTTTGTTACTCCGATTAACGTTATTTCAGTAACGTAATTATTTTTGTTTCTGGAATAACGTTATATGGAAAACGTTTCTATTTCGTTACGGAAATAACGTTATTGGAGGAACAAAAATAATTTCGCTAATGAAATAACGTTAATCTATTAGGGCTGTAACTCTAAACAATAACGTTATTCGTAGAACGAAATTAATAACGTTACTGAATAACGTTATATGCTTGGAACGAAATTGTACAAATAACGTTATAGAAAAAAACGAAATAATTTTGTTACGAGAATAACGTTATTCAAATAACAAAAGAATTTAGTTACGTGAGTAACGTTATATGAAAAATGAAATTATTTTCGTTATGGTTAATAACGTTATTCGAAAGGCTCGTTCGTAACGTAACGTAAATAACGAAAATAATAACGTTCTTAAGAACGTTATTGGGGATCCCTGATACTATTGAATGTATGACAATTAATTCCATTTTTTTCTGCTGATGTATCCAAACAATATAAACTGTAGGCAGTGATCAGTCCTATCGGTGCAAACAGTTAGTGATAAATATGATCCATAAACAAAATGAAAACATGGACGACATTCAACGACAAAGTGGAATCTGAAGGGGAAGTTCTCAAAGCAATATGACTGAAGCATTTCTAACGGACACTCAAGAAAGCAAACTCGTACTTAAAAGTCTGTAAAATAAATAGGCCGGATAGGGTTCCAAATATTGCTCTCAAAAATCCTCCAGACTAGGCACGTAATTTCTTAGCGCTTCTCATAAATCATATTCTATTGAAAGAAAAATGGCTCATGGTAGCATGCAATGCCCAAGCGCAGAACACAAGTATCTCAATCTAAAAATCTAAAAGTAAGATTCTTGAAAATGTTATAGGATACTGACTTGCTGTAGGGACATGAATGTACTGCTGGATAACGAGTTCGGGCTTAGATAGATTAGATAGATTGATTAGGACAGTTAGGATAAGGTTGAAAAAACATTTTACACGGTTGTGGGCTTAGGGTATTCCGATTCATGTGATATTTCCAAATTATCTAATAAAGATGACCTTATCATATTAACAAGAACGAGAACTTAGAGTAAAACTGGAGTCGTCATCTGTCATACCCTGCGCTAGTGAATGGTGGAATCTCAGTAGGTTCTATTCTTGAGGAAAGAATGGTACTGAAGGCGTATTTCGGGCTTCACACGAATATGTCAAAATAGGGTAGTACCTTAACGTCACGTAAAGGAAAGGCCAAAGGCAGCTATGCGCCATCAAGATGGGGTGGCGACTTAGTATGGTGGCGGATGATCTCCCTAGTTAATGTACACGCTCCACATAATGAATCGTCAGACATAATCAATGACGAATATTATGAATTGCTCGCAAATATCTACCGGCACACAACATCAAAATCGTTTTGGGAAATTTCAACGTCAAAGTGGGTAAAGAGGAAGTGTTCAGACCAACAATTGGAAGATACAGTTTGAAACGAATGAAAACGGACAGCGCATGATTTACTTCGCGACTGAAAGAAACCTTGTAGTGAAAAGTACCTTCCACCAACATAAAAGCAGACATCTAGCTACCTGGAAGCACCCCAATGACAACTTGTCACCTAATCAAATCGACCACCTATTGATTAGCGGAAGACACCTCACTGATGTAATTGACGTCAAAACATGTTCGAGAGCAAATGTCGTCTCTGATCACTATATTGTGGTGTCAACACTGCGATCACATCTTGCCTGGTTTCATAATGGTCAACGAGAAACTGTGAGGCGTTTTGCAGTAGACAAACTAAGAGATCCACAGATCTGCCGTAATTTGCATAAGAAACTTAGTGACGTCATTTTAAGAGAGAAAATATATGAAATTCTCTCTCAAAATGTTATCACTAAGTTTCTTATGCAAATTACGGCAGAGATAGCGGCGACATATAGGCTGAAAACATTAGCACAAAGCTTCAACAACTTCAACAGGCTCAACCAGATGATACTCCTCTCGACTGGCAATCGGCGAGTGAAGTAATCAAACAAGAAGCTACCAACACCTTTCGATATCAGAGCCCTAATGACTTCAATACCTGGTTTGATGCGGAGTGTGCTGATGTTGCAGAACGTAAAAACGCTGAGCGATTAAGAAAGGAAACTGCAAGAACGAGAGAACAGAAAGTGGCTGCAGATGCGAGATACAAAGAACTGAGGAAGGAGGAAAAACGTTTGCACCGGCGCAAGAAGAGAGAGCTCGAAGATAGGACGCTACTTCGGCTAGAGAGATTGTGTAGCGCAAATGAGTCACGAAAGTTCTACAAACATATAAACAATCAAAGGAAAGGATTCAACCCCCGAATGGAACGTTGCTTACTTTTGGAGAGATTCAAAGATCAATGCATCAAAGCATTGTACAACGGGGATGATGATGTGACTGATGATAGCGATGTTTCTTTTGCTGACGACGACGGACGGTCGTATCGTAGCAGCGCCAACAATGGAGGAAGTCTCAGCAGCAATTACCTCACTCAAGAACAACAAAGCTTTCGGTCCCGATAATATTCCCGCGGAACTGCTGAAGATGGGTAATGAGGAATTGTCAAACGCGATGTATGATTTAGTTAAAACGAATGTGAAACACGGAAAACTTACCTGACGAGTGGTTAGAGGGTGCTATTTTACCTCTACACAAGAAAGGCGATAAAACCGAATGCGAAAACTAGCGTGGAATTGCCTTGCCTTGCACGTGCTATTCGAAAGACTAAATCCACGGGTTGAGAGTGTCAGAGGGGACTATCAAAGCGGATTCAGACGAGATCGCTCAACCAACAACTGACCAAATATTCACCCTCCGTCTGATTCTGCAAAAGGGCACAGAATTTAAGGTCCGGACGTACCATCTTTTCACCGACTCCAAACAAGCTTACGACAGGACCAAGCGTATGGAATTGTATGAGGCGATGAAGGAGCTGGGCTTTGAAACAAAGTATATTCGTCTTGTGGTAGCGACATTGGATGGCACCAGATGTCGTGTCAAGGTGCAAAACGACATGTCAGATGTGTTTGCTGTGAAAGAAGGGTTGAAGCAGGGAGACGCGTTATCCTGCTTACTCTTTAACTTGAAGCAAATTTCAAACTGCCGTAATTATGTAGATATGTGTCATCACTCCCAATTCCAGAAGTTGCTTTATCCCGGAATTTGATAATTTGTCCCTAAAACCCTAATACACGTGTTCTCTAAAATTTTATTCCTTACAATTTTGCTTTTGGAAGCAACTTTCTAACTCTCATACGTCTGGAAATATGGGTCATCCCTCCCAATTATAGAGGTGGCCATATCCCTGGATTGGGTCAAGTTTCCGAAAAACTCTGAGACATGTGTTCCCTTACTTACTGACTCTCCACGACTTTGTCTTTAGTAAGTAAATCTTTATCTTTTATACTTAACTAAATGTTGACGAAAACCCATATCATATCGTATTAGGCCGAGAAACTGAATTTTGTCCTCTCCATGGGTTCCACTGCCCAAACCACTCAACCGATTTCTAGTAAAAATTTTTCCCAGCTTTGCGAGATCAAATCCTTTCATTTGAATCTAAAATGCACAATTTCGGTGCTATACTTGCCTAGATATTTGCGAAAAGTTTCACCGAGCCTCGAACAACCATGTTTTTGGTCACTTCCGGAACCACTTGACCGATTTTGCTCATCTTCGAACTTGAATCGTGGGAGGCATGTACCTTTCAGGGAAAAAAGTTGGCTGATCGGATGAGCCGTTTGGAAAAAAAAGTGGAGACGGACGGAAAATTTTATCGGGTCGGGTTCGGTCCGGGTCGGGTTGTTTTATCATTTTATTCGGGTCCCGATTCTTTATTGACTTTTTATATTTTACAAAACTCGTCTAAATTTCATCATCTTACATTACACGAATTTTGTTTTAGTCTAAGGTCCGTGAAGAATGCAGACGTCGGGCGTTGAAATCATTTTTGCTTCGAAGTAATTTGGGTTGTGAATTTCGAAAAACTTGAGTGTCGGGTTCGGTCCAGGTCGGGTTTTGAAACAGATCGGGTTGCGGGTTTCGAAAAATTTTATCGGGTCGGGTTCGGTCCTGGTCGGGTTTTGAAACAGTTCGGGTTTCGGGTTTCGAAAATTTTAATAGGGTCGGGTTTTGAAACAATTCGGGTTTCGGGTTTCGAAAAATTTTATCGGGTCGGGTTCGGTCCGGGTTGGGTTTCGAAAAATGGTCGACCCGCTCATCTCTACTCCACATAGCAAAAAATTTTTTAAGCGGGGCCGACCTTAGGACCGTCCTATGGCCATAAGGAACCCATACTTGAATAGACAAAAAAATCCGCCTCCTTCTTGTCTACAACAATGCACGAAAAACCTCATCGCTAGAGTAATATTCAAGTAAACATTCAAATATCATCTAGGGTGATTCGGGTCCACACCAAGGATACCACAGTTCGAACTACTCAACCGATTCTCGCTAATTTTTCCTGATTTCACGTAATGTTCTGAGGTCCATATTTTTCATTCAAAACCTTAAAAACCAATTTCCGTACTAATTTCGCAGAGGTTTCACCGACATTCAAAAAACCTTGTTTTTGACCACTTTTTCGAACGTAAGTTCGAAAATGTTTGACATATTTTGCCAAAAATTTCTGTTACCAATGTTTCGATTAACTTTCAGGAAAAAAGGTTTTGAAAATCGGTTCATTTTACTCGAGTTACAAGAACGGAAAAAAGAAAACCGACAAGTTTCTGATTTATCATACGAATTTACCTCACAAATCAGAAACTTGTCGGTTTTCACTTTTCCGTTCCTGTATCGTGTTAACGGGCTGACGGACGGACAATTTTTTTTTATTTTTCTCTAATTTAGACCCTGAAGCACTACGTTCTTCGTACGGGTTTAAAGGGATAATCTCAAAAACAGCAAAAACACGTAAATTTAAAAGCACACGACCGTATTTTCCCATTATCATCATCATCGCACTTTATAGACAGGTACTACCTTTCGGTGTGAGGTCTTTAAGCCGCAACCCTAGGACGATGAATGAACCACCCTCCTCCATGCCCTCCTATCCCCTGCCAAGGAGATGGCTTGCCCGTCCAGTGAAAGTCCCCTAACTCCTTAGTCTGAGTTGATTGAATCTATAAACCTTCTCCTTCGTCTACCCCTAGGTCGAACTCCCGGGACCTGTGCATCCAAAATCCTCTTTGGCAGCCTGTTATCGCCCGTCCTTTTAACATGTCCAAACCAGCGCAGACAGTTAACCCTTGCCGCCTCTTCTACTGACGAAACACCCAGCTTTTCCCTGATGTCGTCGTTCCTAATATGATTACTCTACACTCTCTTCACTCTCCTCTCCTCCTCCACTGCTCCCTCCGATTAACGTATTCTATGCTCCTAAGAATCCTCATGTCAGAAACTTCGAGGTCATGCACTAGATATCCGCAGTATACCCAACTTTCGCTACCATACAGAATCGTTGGCATAAAGATTGATCCGTGGATAGCTAACTTCGTCTGCTTACTTAATTCCTTCTTGTTGAACACGTGACTGACTAGCAGTCGTATCCCAGGAAAGTAAAATTTTCAATGAAGATGAAAATAGGGCTATTAGTGCACTTGGTAAAACCGCAAACGAACGTGTTTCTCAATTGTACGAACCTCCTCATTCCTTGTACTGGAGTCACGATTCAAAACCATAATCCTTATAGCAAGTCACAATACTTGGCATATTCGTCCAATTTCACAGAACAGTAGCTTTATGTTAAATGGTAAAATTTCAGTTTAGGGGACCTATCTATTTGAGGGGGGGAGGGGGAGGGAATGATAGGGGACCTCACCCAGATCACAAATATGCAACCGGTAGGATGCACTCGAGCTCCTTCTGGAAGTTACAGCGGCTCAAAGTTCAAAATTTTATATGCCCCGAAGCTTCATAAAATGACAAGAAAATAGTGTAAGGGCCTAATTAAAAGGTGGGGATGAATGGAAACCACAGTATCAATTTCAATATGTATCCGGCAGGTGGCGCTAGCAACACAATAGAAGAGAATTCCGCGCTTTACCTGTGTAAACATTCGCTAAGTATGCACTTACCCAGGATACGCCCCACGTGGAGGCTGTTTACAAGTATCCCATAGGCCCTGAAAAGGGCCGTTTATTGTAGTGAGGTGGGGACCCCTCGCTTCGTCAATCGCGAAGTATTTTATGACTCCAAACCTGGGTAAGTGCATACTTAGCGAATGTTTACACCGGTAAAGCGCCGAATTCTCATCTATTGTGTTGCTAGCGCCACCTGCCGGATACATATTGAAGTTGATACTGCGGTTTCCATTCATCCCCACCTTTTAATTAGGCCCTTACACTATTTTCTTGTCATTTTATGAAGCTTCGGGACATATAAAATTTTGAACTTTGAACCGCTGTAACTTCCAAACGAAGCACGAGCGCCACCTACCGGTTGCATATTTGTGATCTGGAGGAGGTCCCCTATCATTCCCTCCCACTCCCCCCTCAAATAGATAGGTCCCCGAAACTGAAATTATTCCTGTTAAATCCCGGGTTATGAAATACGATTTCTCGGGAAACGGGATTCGATGATCTCATGATGTACCGGGAAAAAATTTCCCGAGAGCACTGATGCTTAATTTAGAACATTGGGTAAAATGCTTCAATATTTTATTTACTTCTTTTTGATTATGTATATAATAATTAAATATTCGCTTTTACATTTATGTAATGAATTAACATGTTAGACAATTCAAATATTAAATTTTTTTTAAAGTTTTCTTTATTAAGATAGGTAATTCAGTAATAAAATATCACTATATCCTAAATTGCGTTTCTGAAGAATATGAAAAAGAAAAAAGAGAAATCAAAGTATAATTATTTGAATGAATTAAACTTAACGAAAAAAAATGAAATCTGTGATAAACCCCAAACAGAAAAAAATCTATTCACTTAATACTTGAATAAAAACTTTAAATATTCTAAAAGCTAACTGAATTAAAGGTAAGTAATGCACTTTTTTTGTAATAAAAAATACAAAATATTTGTAAATTTTCTTTTCATCTACTACTTAAGTATGCTATTTATGTTATTGTTTGTAATTTAATCGAATACGCAAATATATTTCTTTCTAAAATCAAGAAAAAATTTTAACTTTTTATATAAAAAATTACTTTTTATTTTGAAAAAATTGAAAATGAATTCATGAAAGCTTCGGTGGGTTAAAATCATTCGAATTAATCTCTTTCTATTCACTGAAATCCTAATTTACCTTCGATTTAATTTATCATTGTGCAGTTCTTTGATTTCTGTTGTTTATCTGATTTCACTCATTTCGTATACTATTTTTGAATGACAAATGAACGAAAACCGAAGAACTGCAAAATGTTAAATCAAAGCGAAAGTGCTTCATTCGAAGTTTTCGCGAATTCACTCTGAACTTTCAGGATGGACTTTCGATTTAGCTATTGTATTGTAGATTTCGCAGTCTGAACACAACATAAACATATAAAAAAAACGTTTTATTTTTTAGTATATCTCTATTCTAAGTTATTTTAAGGCAGATATAAATGTCATATTTTTGTATGTCTTCTTTTGGCCTCCATTACTGCGTTTTTTGCATATGAAAAGGAAAATTTTTAAATAAAATGTAAAAATAATTTACACTTGATATTCATACGCTACATTTGCATAATACAACTTAATGTAATTTTAGAAAAACATTTGTCAATCCGTTACGTGAGATCTCGTTTTGTGAATTTAAATTCAAAAGACAATAAAAAAAAATTGAATGTTCCAGGTATCAAAAGCGTATGCGATTACACGCATAAAGTACGTGTTGTTATCAGTTGCAGATGTAAGTACACAATTTTGATGGAAATGGAAAGAAATCGGAAATTGATATGAGTCATGTTGTTGTGGAATTGAATTTGGTTGGACGGCACTATTGTGTTGAAGGACAGATGATTTTATTGTCAAAACTTTATGTCTGATTTCTACTCATTTATTTTCCATGAAGGGGTGATTTTCTGAGTGGAAATCAGGTGTTACCGTTGTCTTAAATTTAGCGAATAGACCGATTCGAAGGGATATTTCGAACAGTTTCCGAAATTTTCGTCTTGCCGTATAGACACAACAGTAGGAAACCAATGGTGCTTTGCATTCGAAAACTGTTCTTTTTGTTCGAACGTTTCCGAATTCTCTCAAGTGAATCGATCTATAACGTCAATTTCATATTTATCACGTTTTACATAATTTTCGCTCAGGTCAGTTGCGAGCCTTGCAAGCCGCTATAGTTCATTAGGGTCTGCATAGGTGGTCGTATTAGAGGCGACCATCTGATACTGGCAAAAGGTGAAAAAACTAAAATGCTTGAAACTACCGAAGCCAAAACCAAAGTTAATATTTGGAACATTTATAAAATTGTTGTCTGTATTCGGTTAGATTTCTATTCCATTTTCAGAATAAAGTTGATTAACCTTATGGAAACGGGAAACGTGCTACAACTTGACAACAACAATGATTTACTTCATTTGTTGAAGTTAGTTTCTTCTAATTATTGCAACATTAGGCGCTATTACATCATGTTCAGTTTCTTATAAAAGGGGAAAAATTTGTGGGTTGCAATCATTCTCTGGTGTAATCTCATTGATCATACACGTCAGCCGTTTCTGAAAGGTTTGGCGTTCGTTCGAATCTTAAGCTAATACAGTCGGTTGAGTGTTTCGTTTTAATTCATTTTCTCTGAGCAAAGACATACAAAAATAAGCGTTGACACAACGACTTAATTATTATAAAAAATACATTACACGCATTTGCGTATAGATATGTTGAAATAAAGGCACTTCGAAGCATAATATCGTCTATAAAAAGTATGCAAATAAATAAATTTAGAAAATTATCTGGAAATCATCCATGAAAATTTTCCATTATTCTAAGTATTCGTCAGAGAGTTTTGATTGACATTTTTTTCATCACGAATGAAATTCGAAATGCATTCGACTTTTCAGAATAGTTCAATTTGCCGGGTGTAACGCCCATTCGGACAACGTTCTATTAAGCGTATCGTAAAAATAAAAATTAAAAATAAAATCTTTAAATACGAAAGCTCTTGTAAGAAAGAAAAATTTAAAAACGATCTTCACACGATATGTACAAGAATTATGTATACAATTTCGTATATACACAAAACATGTTTCACTGACTATTTCATTGACACTGAAATAGGTGTGAGATTTGGCTTCAAAAAATTATATTTAAATTATCATATTGACTTATGCGACTCTCATCTGAAAAACTGAACTTAAATGTCCAACTTTTATATCGTATAAAGCAGTAATTATATTGGAGGCGATAAAAATCGCTAGCGTAAGGTTTGTTTGAAAGCTCAACTTGATAAAATTAATTTTATTTTTGTCAAGTTGACTCCTATCGCGTCCAATATAATTACTGCTTAAAGGAATCATTATATCGAGTGCGATGCAAATCGCATCGCGTAAGGTTTGTGAGAAAGTTCAACTTAACAAAAAAAAAAGTTGAGCTTTCACACAAACCGTACGCGAGGCGATTCGCATCGCGCTCAATTTAAAGGGGTCATTATAATGAGCGCGATGCGAATCGCCTCGCGTAAGGTTTGTGTGAAAGCTCAACCTGACAAACAAAATTTTTGTTCTGTCAAGTTGAGCTTTCAAAAAGACCTTACGAGATGCGATTCGCATCGCGCTCAATATAATGATCCCTTAACTGAGTGACGTTGTATCGTCAGATAGTATTTGAAGGTACGATATATTAGTGACTATTCTTTAGAAACAAATTTTCAGAAAAATCAATTGCTTTACATCGATCAAAGGAAACTCTCTTATGAAAAAAAAAATTTAACTTATTACTCAATCGTATCCGGGCGAAACTACATCGAAACAAAAAAATTTGCTTAATTAAATAATATCGTAAAATTTAACACCTATTTAGCTAATACTTTACAATAACCAAACTTTATAACCAAGTGAGTGGCTTTGTTGCGGCTGTATCTATAAGATTGTGAACGTCATCGAGCAATTCACTGCTAAAACCGTCCCCCAGCTGCAAAAAAAATATACAAAAAAGTTAAAGAAGCCAATTTTGTTATCAAAAATTCAACTCCTCATCATCATCATCAAGCTTTATAGACACTTCGTAGGTACCTATCGGTCTTCATGTCGTAAGTCAAAAATTGATCGACTATCCTCCTCCATTCTCTTCTATCACCCGTCAAAGTGATGGTTTGTTCGCACAGCAAAAGTTCCCTAACTTATCTAATCTTATCTATAAACTTTCTCTTTGGTCTACCTGTACATTCAATGTACTCTTTGGCAGCCTGTTCCTTGAACGTACCCGAAACAGCGCAGACGGCTAACACTTTCCGTCCTTCCGCTGACCGAACTCCTAGATTTTCCCTAATGTCGACGTTCCTTATATGCCCCACTGCTCTCTCGGGTCAACTATGCTTCTAAAACGTCTCACATCAGAAACCTCCAGGCCATGAAACTTTCATAACTGTCAAAAGGAACAAATCTTAAGAACCGTATCAGACATGCTTGCTGCCGATTTAGCATTCGCCAGCGCGCCTTTTTAGCCAAATTTTTTGTTTTCAATCGGCTGAGAAAGTCGGCGCGTGACAAATCAATCTGTGTTTGACAGCGAGGGTCCCGCACTCTGAGATTTAAATCTTTAAATCCCATTTAAATCCCAGATCGCAGCACCCCTCGCTTGACACCTTATGCACTTCACCATGAAATTAAGGGAAAAATTCAAGTTTCGTGGTCACTCCTAGGAGGGAGGTGGGGGTGGGTGGTTATGGTAGAGGACCACCCCCCCCATCAATAATCAGTAGTCATTTGGTGGCAGTCGTCCCTGGGGGGGTGTGGGAGGGAAGTCAAATTTTTTTTATTTTTTTTTTCATTTTTGAGTAATACAAAGTGTGAGAAGGGCGGAAAGAGGGCGGGAGAATGATTTCGAGTCTAGTGGGGGGGGCGCTTTAAAGAAATTGTTAATAAAGTGCTGACAAGTTGTCGAGAAAGGGTGGAGGTTCCCGTAAAAGCATTTTGGGCGCTTTAAAGAGCCCAATGAAGGATATTGGGCGCTTTAAAGAGCGCAATCGAAGTTGTATTGGTATGTCGAACGCTAGACAATATAATGAGTCAACTTGTTACACAACAATTTATAACACAAGTAAATAAATCTGGCACTTCAATTGTTAAACTTGTATAAAGTGTACTTGTGTAGAAAGTTAGACTCATTATATTGTCAATCGTTCAATTTCTCGGTACAATAATGACAAATATAAACTTTACAACAATTGTAAGAGTTCACGCATTAGAAGGCGAAAATGGCATTCTGCAACTTGCAAAGCGAGTAGGATTGTTGGGTAATCCTCCAGTTTGTCCACATTGCAATTCGATAATGGTTATTGTACGGGACAATTCGGTTGCAATCGGACTCAAGTGGCGGTGCAACGGCAAAATCTTAATGAACAAGAAGAAATGCAAAAGTTACACGTACAGACGAGCCTACCGAACTGACACGTTTTTTTCCGGAACGCATTTACAACTGTGGCAAGTTCTTGGCTTCGTCGACCTGTGGCTGAAGAAGGTCCAACACAACAGCGTGAGCGAATTACTGAATGTGTCGGAGCAAACAATAGTTGATTGGTCTTCCTTTTGTCACGAAGTAACATTCGACGGAATGGTCATCAAGGCACATCCGATTGGAGGGCAAGGAAAAATCGTCGAAATTGACGAATCAAAATTTACAAAAATACAATCGTGGACACCGCGTAGAAGGTAAATGGGTCTTCGGAGGAGTGCAATGAGACACGGGTATAGCATTCATGGTGCCAGTGGAGAACCGAACAAAGAAAGTTCTTTTGTGCATCATAAAGCACTTTATTTTGCCGGGAAAAACAGTAATATCTGATTGTTGGCGTGCTTACCAATGCTTGAAAGACGAGAGGTTTCGCCATTTAACCGTCAACCATTCCATTACCTTCAAAGATCCCGATACAGGGGCCCATACAAACGAGATAGAAGGAGCGTGGCGTCACGCTAAAGAGGTTGTTGGCACTCACAACAGGCAAACTGAATTTTTAGCGGCCAAGCTCAGCAAATACTTATTTTTGCGAGCTTGCCGAACGCAAAAGATCGACCCATTCATTGAGTTCTGCAAGTTGGCTGGTTCACTGTATGACGGTAAGGGCAAACTTATTGAAACAGAAACAGAGCTAAAATTTTGGGAGTTGCAAGAAGAGTTGCAGAAGTTGTATGATGAATAGGCGTATTAAGGGGTGTTTGGAGTCGTTAAATACTTCTGAACTGACGAACAGAAGGGTCACCACCTCAATACAGCAAAACGACCCTTTTCAGGGCCAATGGGAACACGTAAGCAGCCTCCGTGCGGTGTATCCTGGGTGAGTGCACA
>CM055404.1:53544787-53563091 GCA_029228625.1 Pseudolycoriella hygida | reverse complement strand
TTTTTAGTTGTTTTTGTTTTCTTCTTTTTATTTTTTATTTGAATTAAAAAGTGTTTTTTGTTTTTTTGTTTTTTTTTTTTTTAGACTGCCTCTTCGCATATTAGAGTGACAAGGCGGGGGCCCAGTGCCTTATCTTCCAGAAATTTCTTAGGCATCATCAACATTACATAACATTTTCCTGGAAACTATTACAATATTTGGCATTTTTCTAATTTTCTAATACTAATCTTTGCTGAAATCGTCAAACAACGTTGACACACGCGAATGAACCCTTAGCTCATTTAAGTCCATGAAATTTCACGGATGTTCTCGACAAATCAATTTTAGTTCAGACTTTACGAAAATTATGGTGTCAAGGCGAACAGTTATTTTGAAGTACTACCGAAGCCTAAACTTTCGTAGGATATCATTCTTCAATATTTGCTACAAACATTTTCGCCATAAGCCAATGGTTTTTGATGCTTGTTTTACATATCGAAGACCTAGCATGAAGTGACTTATCAAATGGAAGTTGGAAGTTCTTGCTTTACCCAGGATTTGAACCATAGACAAGTCGATTATGAGTCGAACGCTCTACTATTCAAGCCACAGAGTCGAACAAAAACATTCTCATTTCAAATCAATGCTTGTTACCGAGGATTCGACATGTAAAACAAGCATCAAAAACCATGAACTTGAACCACGACAGTACTGTTACTGTCATACACCAAGGAAAAAGTTTTTTTGGTTTGGTTTTGAGCCGGTTTGATCAAACTTACTATGACATCGCTCACATGTTTCACGCAAATTTCGTAAAAAATTTACTTTTCACGATTTTTACCGGTTTTTGATCTTGCGCACCGCCTAAACTCACTCGGATTCGGCAGCACCCATACACACTTTCGATCAGCGTCCGAAAAGGAAACTTTTTCTGCCTGGAGAGTCAGAATTGTCGATAAGTCTGTTTTTTAGACACCCCTAACCTCCATTTTTGTCTACTAACTTCGGTTCAAATAATTTCAAAAAACAAAATTAAATTAAAACATTTTCAGGGCTAGCAATCCAAATTTATTTTCTGCTTTCACATATTTTTCTTTTGTTTTTTTTTTTTTGTTTTTTTTTTTTAGTTTGTTTTTTTCGTTTTTTATTGTTTTTACTGTTTTTCTGTTTTTTTTTTTTTTTGGTTTTTTCTTAGTTTTTAAACAAGGTTTTTTATTGTTTTCGCTGGCATCGAACCTTGTTTTTTCTGTTTATTCTTCCTGTGTGTCTGATTCGAGGGGTGGGAATCAGACCCACAGGAAGAATTAAGCTCTTCGAAGAGGTGCGTTGCGTTTACCACGACATTTGTAACCATTCGAATTTGGACCCGGTAGTTGGTGGACTTTCAGTTTGTGGTCTAAAAAATGTCCGTCCGTCCGTCAACACGATAACTCGAGTAAAACTCAACCGATTTTCAAGAACGTTTTTTCCTCTCAAAGGTAACTGAAAAATCTTTTAGGGGCCATTCACAAAGTACGTACACTCCTATGGGAGGAGGGGGTTCTTGAAAAGCGTACAAAAGAGTACAATAGCGGATGGGGGAGCAAATCAAAAGCGTACGTACTCTTCTTGAGATTCTACTCTTCCCTACAATGTAGAGTAGTGAATTTTGTATCTGTATTTGCTTCAGCTGTTCTACTCATACGCACAAAACTGATCTCAGGGTTTAACTGTTATACGGGTTCTTGTTATCGGCTAAAATCATATATGAAGTTTTGAATGTATGATAGAGATGAGCGGGTCGACCATTTTTCGGAACCCGACCCGATAAAATTTTTCGAAACCCGAAACCCGAATTGTTTCTAAACCCGACCGAACCCGACCCGATTAAAATTTTCGAAACCTGAGACCCATGAGACCCGCTCATCTCTAATGTATGAGTGGTCTGAAAATTATCTCTAACGAGGCACAAAATTCGCTGCAGACAGACTGTACAATGAAATCAGTCTGTTGACATTTACGGTCAGAAGGAACCATTTTCGTAGTCTTCACACCTCCACGTTAACACATAAAGTCACATACACCTCCTCCTTTAGATGTCCCATTTCAAATTTTCAGTTTCAAGCGCATGATTTATTCCAATTCATGTTTTTTTCCCTCATTTGTGACTGATGGTATTTGATGCATATAAAAAAGACAAGTCTAAAGGATTTGCTAAGAAAAAAAATTATTTTTCGGTTCTTTTACAGTCAGCAAAATTAACAGAACTGCACATTTTGTGTTTCGTTTGTTTCTCTTTTTCTCTCGCAAATGCATGATAAATAAACACGAAACGTAAAAACTCACAAAACAGAGTAAAAGACGAGGGGTGGATAAATGTGAATTTCGTTCGAACCTTGTTTTTTTTAATGTGTGTTTTTTGGTTTTTTTAGTTTTTTTTTGTTTTTTTTTGTTTTTTTTTTGCTTTTGTTTTTTGTGTTTAAACTAAAAAAAAAACAGAAAACAACACTAACATTTTACCAAATGTTTTCAGTTTTTTCTAGTTTTTATTTTCTTTTGTTTTTCTGTTTTTTCTCTGCTTTTTGTTTTGTTTTTTGTTTTCTTTTGTTTAAAACTAAACGAAACTAAAAAACACAGCAATTTTCATTGTTTTTTGTTTTGTTTTAGTTTTGTTTCGTTTTTTCTGTTTTGTTTTTTTTTTTGTTTTTATCAGCTTTTTTAGTTTTTATTTGGTTGTTTGTTTGCTTTTCTTTGATTCGAACCTTGTTTTTTCTGTTTATCCACCCCTCGGTACTTTTATGGGGGAGGAGGGAGGGTTTCTCAAGAGTATACGAGGGGCAGGGGGGGTAGAAAATTCGTAATTTTAGACGTATGTACTTTGAGAATGACCCCTTATGGGATTGCATCTGGGCACAGACAGCCGCCGAGCTAGGGCCGTTTAAGTGGTTTTTGGTCTCTTGTACATAATTCGAGTAAATATTTTCCGATTTTCAATTTTTTTTTAATCGAAAGTTCTAGAATTTGTCACATTTTTTAATTAGAAGCCCTTAGACACAGCAGGACCCTAAAACTGAGTTTCTACTAGGTCCCAACGTGTTTCTTTGCATAAATCCGGTAGATCCTAGCCTTTTTCTATTTGAGAGGCAACCGAGACCGAATTATAATCAAAAACTAACTTGAGCCTGGTGCCTGTGCATAGGGCTCAAGTGGCCTCAACTCGGTCCTAAGGTCGGCCCTAACCAAAAAATATTTTTTTACCATGTTGCAGAGTCAATTGAAGAAATTATGTGTCCGAGGCCTCCATGTCTTATTATTCGGAATTTTAATTCTTAAAAATTCTTAAAATTCCCAAAATTCTTAAACAATTCTCAAAAAAGTCTTAAAATTCTGAAAAAATTTCTTTTAAGAATTTTAGGAATTTTTTTACGAATTTTAGGAATTTTTTCAGAGTTTTGGGAAATTTGAGAATTTTTTAAGAATTAAAATTCCAAAAAATAGACCCTGGAGGCCTCTACTTAGGGTCGTAGGTCGGTCCTAAGGTCGAATCTTGACAAAAAAAATTTATTTGCTATTTTGCAGAGCAAATTGAAGGAAATGCTTTTGTCTATGGAAGTCTTTGTCCGAGGCCTCTCCTGAGAGCCCTAGGTAGGACTTAGATCGGCCCTAGCCCAAAAAATGGTTTTTTGCCATGTTGTAGAGAAAATTGAGCAGAAGTCTTTTGTCCATTGAAGTATGTGTCCGATGACTCTCCTTAGAGACATTGGTTGATCCTGAGGGCGGCCCTAGCCCAAAAAAATGGTTTTGCTATGTTGTAGAGAAAATTGAGGTGAATCGAATGAAATCGAATTAGGAAAATTAAAGGTTCAGGTTGGCCCTAGCCCAAACAATCTGTCCCAATGTAGAAAAAATTGAGACGTGTGGGTCGGGATGTGAAAGCTTCGGAAGACTTTCCCAATATTTCTGTTTCGACAGTTTTCAATTTAATGAGGACGTAGTCAGCAATTTAATATAATTTATTTCTTAACCAAAAGGATGCTTTTAAACACCTCTCAATTCGACAAATATTTAACGATTTGCTTCTTGGACAATTTATTTTCATTTCTTAACAAAGTTTGTATTCAAATTTGTACTGTACACAGTGTTCCACACAGCAATTTATAGGAACGATGATAAATAAACGATATTAAAAGAAATAAATAAAATTTCATCCTTCAATATTTTTTGCGACGGACGTTGGCTTTATATATGGAAGCAAAGCCTATGTTTTTTAATTAGATGTTAAGTACTCTATGAGTGTAGAGCATATTCTTCAATTTTTGTAGAAATCAACGAATGGAATCTGTTCAATAATTTTTTCACTCATGAACACGAACAGATAAATTTATTTTGCGTCTGACTTGTTCAGGTGTACTCCGATAACATATGCGCCTAATTAGTTTTTTCATACGAAGATTTTATTTATAATTGTACAGTACAATAAATTTAGCTTCAGAGAATACCTGTTGCATCGTCTGTATTTATCTGTTTAACACACAAGAGCAATTCTTATCAACGCCGCATGAATAGATATGTGAAATTACAAAAAAAAAAAATATAGAAAATCTCCAAACATCGGGGCTATTACAAAGGCTCACATACAAATTGGTCGTTAAAAAAATCACTACAAAAACTCGTTGGGTTACTCAGATAATCTTCAAAATAAAAACAATCTGTTTTCATTTTTACCTGATGCAAAGACGGCACTAAGTCATCTGTACTCTCTAAGTTAGTGTTTATTGATTCCATAGCTCCACTTTCTAGAAATTCAAAAAGTTTTAAACATTAAATTCATTTCACAACAATGGCAATTTGTTGGATTTACCACTTATACAGTCCATACTATCGTCAATGTTGGCCATGAAATCAGGTGTATGAGGCATCGAATAATTAGCAGACGACACACTCAAACCACTATCGGCTGATTCTTGTCGCGTATGATCGGTGACACCAGAGAGAAACGGATCCATTTGATGTGCCATTGACTGTTGATTTTGACGAGCTAATAAGTCCTAAAAAAGATTTTTTATTTTTTTTTTTTCGAAAAAGAAACTACACAAAATAATTCATTTTAATGTTGTAATGATATACTTGATTAAATAATTGAATTTCTTGTTGTCGTTGTTTTAACGAATCGACTTCTCGTTTCAATTTATGAATATTTATATACGACGTGTTTCCGAGTCCAACATTCATTTCAATACGTGGGGCACTTAATGGATTCGATCGTTGAAATTGTTCAGCTGTAAGTGGAAAAGATAAAATCTTATGTCATCAAATGATTCTGAAAAAACTTTGTACAAGTAAGCATAACAAAATAATAGCTGACTTTATCATGCTGGTAATGACATGAAAATCTTATCGTGCACAGGTTCTACCAAGACTTAGTTTATTGTATTTCTACAAACAAGACAACAAACGACTTTGTAATGTGGGCGACAAATAAGGAACACATTTTGCTACAGTAAACAGGAATGATAATTCGTCACATCAATTTCTAATGGCAATAAATATTTATTTTACATTTGAGTTTCCTGGGATCAAAAGTAGATCTATGCCAACTGTCAAAATGACGTTTTAAACGTCAAAGCTATAAAGCAAACGAGCAGCTAGGGAAAAGGTAAAAAATGTTTTTGTAGTAATGCTAAAGGACTAATTATACATTCTGCGATTGCGATTTTTTGCTGGTATTTAACCAAAAAATTAGACACAAATTTTTAATATTTCGTATGTCCCATCATATTGAAACAATGATAAATGTTATGGTCTTTCAATTTTGATTAAAACATCATCAACGTTAAAAGAATTTAATAAAATATCTAGCGAAATGCATTTTATTCGCGCGAATGAAAAGTTTGCTCGCAATTCGCTGCGCTACATGTCAAATGTTATATGGAAAGCCATACATTTGTAGCGCTTGAAGTCTCTGCGAATATTTGTAATCGTAGAATGTATAATTAGGTCTTAAAAAAGAGCTACATTTAGCAGCGCTCTGTTAAGAATTTTAATTTGTTGATAGCGATATCGCCAAAACTTCGACCAATGGATTTAGCACGTATTTCGGATCAGGGCAAGTGATACATGCCTAGAATCGCAGTTTTTCAAGTCGAGAAATACGTATTTTTCTGATTTTTTTTTAAATTGATATTGTCAGACTTAGAGGCCTTGGAGTACATGGTATACACAGGGGTCAAAAAACAGTTTTTTGTCAACAACTAAAGTAATACGTGACCAATTGCTTTGTATTTGGTTATGAGTGACGGCCATAATAGTGATAAGGGGGTTAGGACCGAATGTCCAAAAAAATATCCCCAGACAAAATAACCGGACATAATAACCACAATTTTTCCATTAAAAAAAAAGGACAAAATATCCCCGAACAAAATATCCACACTCAAAAATTAAGAATATTAAATGTGCGTGTACTTAGCGCCGCAGGCCTGCAATAAACAACCAAAAACAAAGAAGCGGGGTCGAGGGGCGGCAATCCCCGTAAAGGGGGACACGAAGTAATTGCATATTAACGTGCGTACCTGGCATAAGCCTTAACCGCACGGCCCCCATGGGCGCGGAATCGGGAAACGCCCAATTAGCGAGAGTCGTCGAAGTGACTCTATCTATTTGCGGCAGGTTTGCGTAACCCTGCGCGATCTAGATGAGGCCCGAATTATTATCATGTCTCTACTGTATTCTCGCCAACCTGGTTGCCCAGGAAGGACTAGGGGTACAGTCACCCATTTCAAAGCGCAGACTGTTTTGACGCAGTCCTCTATGTCCCACAGCCCTCGCGTTGCAGCGCCACTAGACACCTCAACCAAGTGCCGGGGCCGGATGCGGCCATACCGTATGACACACTACACCCGGGGGCCCCCCAGCCCCGCGGTACCGAATTAACCCTCGGTGGGGGCTTTCGCGGTAAGGCTCTTAACCAGACCACTTCGGTAGGGGTGTACGTAATCACCCCAGGCACCGCTGGGCCAACTCAGGAAACCATGGTGGCGTCACTCAACAGTGGACCAACGGGTCTAAGCAAGCTAAGACCGTTGGCGACCCACCCCTGTGGTTCCCCGTAAAGGGGGGTCAAGAGGGAATATCCTCCCTTGTGGGGTCTGGGGCAGCGCCCCATTTACGTAAGGCCACCTACCTTACAAAAGCTTACAAAAGCTTACAAAAGCTCTCCGCACGCGCGGGTGTGAGGGGGCGGAGTCCACCAATACGCAATATAATATCTAATTATTTATCCACAACTTCTGAGTAGACATTACATCTGGGGACATTTTGTCCGTTTTTTTTGTGGGATGTTTTGTCTAGGGACATTTTGTCCAGGGATATTTCGTCCGGGGATATTTTGACTGGGGATAATCGGTCCTAGAGCCAGAAATGTTTTGCCGCATCAAATTAAAAATCATTTTGTTATTTTATTTTTTTTAGTTCTGAATTTTGGACTTTTTTCCAACAAAACAGCCATCCAAGTGAAGTAGGATCTCAGACATGAAAGACTATGGGTCTCTGAATGTTTCCTATTCCTTTGCGCATTTGTTCGGTATTAGTCAGCAGAAAAAATGTCGAAAGTATCGATGTTTTATTACCCCCGTGAAACATTTTGCTATCAGAAACTGTGTTAACCGAATCATTGGGTCAAGAAATTAGAAGTCGTACGCATATTACGTCATTTTTTTTCTCGATTTTTTGACCCCCCCCCCCCCCCTCCCCCATGTCACGCTGCACTTACACACCCTAAAATATGACGTCACATTTTCGTCCCCGAATGCCTAATAAAAATTTTCCCTTTTTATTGGAACAAAACGTGACGTCACGTTCCATGCAGACACCCCCCCCCCCGTCCGATTCCGTCACGTTTTCAGTGACCCCTCGTCCCCCTCTGAGTGTGACGTAATATGTGCACGACCCCTTCATTACAATCTGCTGCTAGAGCCATAAGCTTTCGAGCCCAAACTCACCTTATTCAGCTGGATAAGACAGCTATCAGATTGGCTGAAGTGATCAACCTCGAAATTCTCTGTTCGATATAATTTCACTTTTCGATGGCATCACTTCACATTATGTTCATTTTGATAAAAACTTGAAACCACGATTCTAGGCATGTACCATTGGCCCTGATCCGAAATACGTGGTAAATAATGCTACCACGTTACCACGTTTTTAATAATACCGAAATTGGTCGAAGTTTTGGCGATATCGCTCTTAACGTTTAAAATGTCATCTTTAGAATAGACCGACTTTTGATCCAAACAGGCTCATTATAGTCTTTTGTACTGTGCACGTTACCTCAAGATAGATGTAATAGATTTCTGAATAATTAATTCTCTTCATCAAAAGTTGATTTGAAAAAAAATGGCATTTTGAAATCCGCTAATGTATTCGGATTTTTCCATTTAGTTTGTGAAAATGGAAATAAATCAGCACAAAAGACAGAATTTAAAATAAAACTGAAAACATGGCATCGTAAAAGGTTAGAAATTTAGATGAGTTCCCTTCAGAGTTTAACGAGTTGGTTAAATTTAATTTTTCGATAAACTGCTAAATCACATCAAACGTACTCAGAATTAAATTTAACCGGATAAATGCTGATAAATTTATTGTAGCTTCGGAGCTAGTTTTTTGGTAAGTTTATCGAGATAAACAACGCACGAAGTTTGAAATTTGCTTCTCAGTGTGATTTTAGTAAGTTTGTGAAATGATAATTTGATGGTTTATTTGTAAATAAAATTGATTTTATGACTAAAATTTCACGTTTCAAGTTTGAATATACTGAAGTTAATTCGGTTTTTCTCCCGTCAAATAAGAAAATTAAATTTAATTTTGCTGTCAAATTTAGCTAGACGTCAAGTTTATCGACGAGTTAAATTTATCAGCATCGATAAACTCTGAAAGGAACTCACCTATTATGTGATATTATTGTCGATACACTGTAAAATTCGACTGCGAAAAAGTGCGCCACATCCGTATCCCTTGTCGTATTTCAAACAATTAAATATCAAAATATAGACAAGGAACATTTTGGTTCCTAGTTCAGCGCAAATTTATCGTGATTATTGTCGCATTCCAGTTTAGAGTGTATCGACAATGTGAACGCCCTTTGACCCCAAATTTTTAATGTACCTGATCCAGAGAGCTAATATTTTAGGGTCAACACACATTAGCAATTTGAATTGGCGATTTCAGCAATGATCATACCAGAATTCGTTTCGGCATTTATTATTTTCACAATAGAGCGAAAAATCGTTGTAAGGAAATAAACATTTTAGTACTGAAAACTAGTATGGAAACGGCTGAGATCGACAATTCAAATTGCTAATGTGTTTTGACGCTGATGATGTAATAAAGTTAAAAAAGGTAAAAAGTTAAAATATCAGCTCTCTGATCTGCTCAAAGAAAGTTGTGAAAAAAAGACAGAGATGCAAGCTTAAAAGAAAAGAAAAATGTATAGCACAATCATCGAAAGCAATTATGAGTAGAGACAGTGACAGCAGACAGTAGAGTGAAGAAGCCATTAAATTAGTGAATAATTTTAGCGGTTGATCAGTGAAACCGATGAGCCGATATCAAAACTATTTCTAATACAAAATATTGGCTTAGCAAAACAGATAGTTAATGCAGCCTCCGTGATGGGCACATAACCCATCCGGTGCAAATTTCGACGGGGTACTTAGCGAGTACGCTATCAATAGGAGTTGACTGCGTGCCATTAAGAGCATTTACTCAGGGAGCAGGGCCGCCGTAAGAATAGATGGCGAAATTAGCTAGTCTTTCGATGTTAATGAGGGCGTTCGTCAGGGTTGTTGTCTTCTGTTCATAATTTTCATGGACAAAATCATCAAGCTGGCAAACTTACAGGGAAATATCGAGGTGGGTGAGGTAATAATTAAAATCCTGGTCTATGCGGATGACTTGATTCTGTTAGCAGATTATACCAGGGATTTACAGGGTGGGATTGACTGCCTGAATGCTGAATGTAAGAACTACAAGAAAAAGCACGAATATTGGAAAGAGTCGAAGGTGAATGGCGTGCAGCTAAAGTTAGTCGAAGAAGTGAAATTTCTGGGTGTCATTTTGGATAAGGAATTGAAATTCAAAATACACATTGAGGAGAGGGTTTATTGGCAATTTTTTGGCAATGCAGGGTTGCCTCTGGGAAAACTTGGGGCCTGAAATCAAAAGTTGTCCACTGGTTATGTACTGCTATCATAAGACCGATTTTGTGATTTTGTTCTATGGATGCCATTTGTGTTATCAAAAGTGGAGCATGTTCAGAGGATGATCCTGAAGGGGGTTACAGGAGTTATGAAGTCAACTCCTACTAGAGCATTGGAGATTCTTACTCACACTCTCCCAGTAGATTTATATGGAGAGCAAGAAGCCTTGGTCTCGGCGAGAAGACTTACCAATGTTAATTGTTGGAACGACTCTGAGCATGGTCATGCGGAAATTCTTAAAGAATATTGTATTGTAATGCATTGGAAATGCATTCAGACAAATGTAGCCCAGAGTACTTCCTTGACTGGAAGTTCAAGGTATCTTTTCATAACAGGGAATCTTGGCTAACAGATAACACTCTTCCGGATGCGGAAGTTAATGTGTTTACTGATGGATCGGAAATGGATGGGGACACAGGAATAGGTATCTAGTCCGATCTCCCCTGTATTGAAGAATCTAAACCTTTACACCGATTTGCCACTCTTTTGCAAACTGAAACGCTGGCTTTTAGCGAGGCTTGTGAAATTCTCTTCTCGAAGGGTACCGGGTGTTAGACCAAGGAGAAATTAGGGGACTTTCTCTTGGCGAACAAACCATCCCCTTGGCGGGCGATAGAAAGGCATGGAGGACGATAGTTCACCATTCTGAGGTTGTGGCATAAAGGCCTCACACCGAAAGGTACTATAAAGTTTGATGATGAACATATTTCGAACCGTCTTCAGGTTTTTGTACTTTTTCAGGCTTCTTTCCTCTTTCGCTCACGGTTTTTTTTTCGAAAGTCGCCGCACTTTGGAAATTTTTCTTTGATACATTGATACCAGCGTTGTAATCGTACCACTCTTTTGTTTCACTTTTTTCGTAAAAGGGAAAAATTAGAGCTATCTTCACTCCGCATATAATGCAGCGTTACAACAGTTTTTTAGTTCTACAAAATGGTACTTTTGTAACTCTGTATATATGCGGCGCGAAGATAGTTCCATAGATGCATGCTTCCCATGTTTCAAGTTCGAAGATGAGCAAAATCGATCAAGTGATTCCGGAGATATGGTTGAGGAAGTGACCAAAAACATGATGTTTCGAGGGTCGGTGAAGCGTCTTACAAATATCTCAGCAAGTATAGCACGGAAATGAAAGGATTTGATGTCAGGAAATTGGGAAAAGATTTTTTGTGGGAATCGGGTCAGGGGTCGCAATGTAATAGACGAAATTGAGAATAAAATTTTAGCGAACGCGTGTCTCAGGTTTTTGGGTAAAAATGCCCCAATCCTGGGATATGACCACTTCTAGAATTGGGAGGGATGATCCATATCTCTAGAACTGTAAGAGGTAGAAGGTTGCTTCCAAAGGCAAAGTTGTATAGAACAAAATTTTAGAGAACACGTGTTTCAGGGTTTTAGAGGAAAATGGCCCAATCCTTGGATATAACCATTTTTAGATTTGAATGGTCTGAGATGTACTTCGGTAGGGCTTTTGACATTACCTTGGGTAATTTCTATGGATCTTTGAAATTCTTATAGTTATAAAAAAACATAAAACGTTGGATTGTTTTCTTAGTACTATATTAAGATACGTTCGAGTCTTTTTGCATGATTTGTTCTATTTGCCACATCTATTCTGTTTGTCACATCTATTCTGATACGTATGGGTCTTTGGTTATGATTTTGTATTATAAACCACTTTGTGCTACATGAGATTAGGGGCCATTCACAAATGACGTCCAGTTTTTTCAGTGCTGTCAGCACATTTAAATCGTTAATAACTCGATAAATATGCATTCTGGCGAGTCAAACGTGTGTTCTACCCCCCTAACTACCTTAAGGGTCGGAGTTGGTCTGGGTCTGAGTTGGTCTGGGTCTGAGTTGGTGTGGGTCGGAGTTGGTCTGGGTCGAAGTGGTGGGTTCAGGTGAGGTCACGGCTCAATGATGTTTTGACTTATAGGGTCTGACTAGGAATTTGACCTGAAACCTTAAAATCCTAATCAGGTTAACCTGGAACCTGAACTGAAACCCACAGGTAATTTTGTCTTGATATAAAAGAAAGGAAAAATTTATTATGACAAAATACACAATCTTTTTTCTCTTTCGTTATAAGTTTTTATGCTTGGAACGGCATTACTCTTATGGACGAAACACTCACGCAATCAAAATTTATTTGAGCAAAACTCTTTTTTGACCTCATTCGTCACACGGATCCTTGGCCTTGTCAATAAGTCATCGGAACATTTTTCTTTTCCTCCAGTCCTTCAATTTAATCTGACAATTTGAAAAGTTTTAATCGAGATCAGCCTCGACTATGATTGTGTCGAAATAGGGATCGCGTCTATGTATAGTTGGATGGATTTAGTGGTTGTTGAAATACGGACAGTAAACTGAAAGTGTTAAATACATAAACTAAAATCTTTCGGTAGAGAATGGTTGCGTTCGAAATAATCAATTGAATCTTTATTTGGCGCGAAATTCGAATTTTTGTACAAATGGAAACTTTTGAATGTTGTTCAGTTTAATTTTATCCGCAATTAATCGAAGGGAAACAACCAACAAAACTTCGAATCTTGCGCCGAATAAAAATTCGTTTGAGTACTTCGAACGCAACCATCGCATAAAATCAAAATATTTTAGTATTCTGTAAATACTTTCAGTTTACTGTCTGTACTCATTTATAAGAAACTTCCAGATACGAGAATTGTTCACTAAACATTCAAGACGAATAAAATTTACCGGTTTTTGCCGGAAATTTTTGTTCTATTTACCGCATTTACCGTTTACCTGTAATTGAAAAAGACGTTCATTTTCATTCAAATCGAACTAAATTTTTCAGGTTTACCCCAAGTAACATTTTGAAATCCAATAACTTATTGGTTAAAATAACGTTGTCAGGACCGTTATTTAACAGTCAATGCCCAGTTATGAAAAGACCTGAGTTTTTGAACCGTAAAATGACGGTTATTTATTAAAAAAATTTCCAAGGGACACTTATTGGTCAAACAACGGTCAGTGGACGGTTAAATAACTTAGGTCATTTTATAACTGGGCAATGACTGTTAAATAACGGTCCTGACAACGTTATAATAACGTTATTTTAACCAATAAGTCATTGGTTTTCAAAATGTTACTTGGGTGTGGTGACCCACTCAGGTCGAGCCCAATTTTTTCAGGTTGAACTGAAAAAATTGGGTCAAGTGAATTTTGACCCAGATCGACCCGGGTCAACCAATTCAGACCCTTAGAAATTTTTATGATACTGTTATATGACACGGCTAATTTATGTTCGGAGTTATTTGATGTGGACAAAGTGGATTGCAGTTCTATTAAAATTGCTGACTGTGCTACTGTAACGTCGTCGGTTAAATTGATTGCGAGAATTCCGAAATTTTCGAACAAAGAGATGGTTTTTGAATGTACGTCATCGTTGTTTTTCTGTTGTTGTGTCAGTACGGTAAGAATATCGAATATTTCAGATTCTCTCTTTGAATCGGTCTATTTTGTTAAGAATTATTTGTATCTTCCTCTAACAATAAGTAAAGCAAACTGTGAAAAGGAACAACCGAATTATCGAGAAGAAAAATAGGGTTCTATGAAAACTTTCCCAGATTAAGTTTCCCGCCCCTTTTAGAAGAAAAAGCCTCTCACATGCTTCGTAGCAATTATTAAAGAAATGAAGTGTTAGTGAACTGCGCATTAAGAAATGAATTTGTATATGTAAATTCTTGCAATGGAAAAGAACGTTTCGTCAAGCACGAAATAATGTAAAAATGTAAATTAAAATGATTCAATTAACGTTTCATGCAAATTGGCTAATAATAAACATACACGGCGGAAAAAAATAAACAAAACTCAAACTCTACCATGATCAGTCAGACAAGATCTCGTGTAATATCTATAATTTTCTAATTCCTTGCTTCGGTTAACAATTATAGCGTGTCCTTAATTGGACATGAACAAGTTGCTACTCGATTATCTGTTTTTAAAATAATTTTTTTATTTCACATTCGGAAGGTTGGCGATTTCCAACACCATTCTCGCGGAAAATCTAACGTCTGATATCAAAAAAGTGTGAGAATCTTCACAACTGAAAGAGGAAACATAACGCCATCTTTACACGGGTAAAAATGTTAGGAAATCAACGAAATGATATTTTTGTATTAGAAAATATGGTCATACCATCCGAGAGTATATTTATGCGACGTGCGACAGCATGGAAGCAGCTTAGCTGAACTTCGTTGTTCTGATTTTAGACAACCAAAAACGGATTAGGTAGCAAGTCATCCTTATAGGTAGTATAAAATGTTTATGGCGGAGTTTTACAACTGTCGACGTTTCAAATTCAAAATTTATGCTTATGGTAAACGACTACTTCTGTCCGAAGAATGTGATTTTTTTACGAATAATTCATTGAAAATGTGTCAATTTAACTTAGAATTGATTTATTTCAGAAAGATATCAGATGCTTTGACCTCTGCAAAAATTCCGCATTAAAAAATTATCTAAAGACTTTATTCTCAGACGTTATCGATACATTTTCCATGTAAAATCTGTAATTTATCATAAGCATAACACTGAAAACTGATGGAAATGAAGATAAAGAACTCACGACGATAAAAAACGTTAAAGATTTCGTTTGACGAAATGTACGACCTATGCTTACTAGTTATGATTACGTATGACAGTAAATTGTTACTAAGTAAATTATACCATTTCGTCAATTTGTATAGAGAATAATCGAGGAATCGCCAATGGAGTTAATTTAAAATATTTACTGAAAATGGAAGCATTTCGCATCCGAAAGATCTGTTTTTGTGATATGTTGCAGCATTAAATAACAGACTTTAAAGATAATCGAGTTGTTCAATTCATTTTCCAACTACAAATATTACGCTCAATCTCCTTACACAGTCATTCTCTCATCAAATGCTTAATTAATTGGAATACACATCGTCCAAATTTTAGAAATTAAGTATTCATTATGTAGATGAGTTATACGTACATATTCTTGGGACCCTTGGGTCAAACCAAGAAGTTGTACGATTAAGGTGGTTAATAAAGTATGTTTCACCGGCACTGGTTACGGCTTGTTCCCAACCTTCTGGCAATGTTCCCAATTGTCCAATGGCATTGGAAGAAATAATTGGCTTTGAAGCAGCTGTAGCTGAAAGAGTTACACCACTTAATCCTTTTTTCATGCCACTTTCAAACTTTCGAGTTTTATTGAACTAGCAAAGGAATTTCAAAACGATGAAAACATGTCACCACTTGTTGAAATTGCTATAACAACCGTGCGTGACATACATAAATTTACGAAAGGACGCAAATCACTGGAATTTATTGAACTGGTAAAATCCATGACTAACCGTTGAAAAGGTGTATTTGAAACGGTTTTGCTGAGGAAAAGGAAAAAATATTATTTACCTGCTTGTGATGTTGCTTGTTGTTGTTGTTGCTGCTGCTGTTGTTGTTGAATTTGTTGTTGTTGCGTTCTTGCTAATAATGAATCAGTACTTTGATGTTGTGATAATGACTGTTGTGTGGCCACTTCTTTTCTGGGATCCTCCCACTGTGTGGTACGTGTTAAATGACTGAAAAAAATAAATAATTCTTCAGTTGTTCAATTACGAAGTAAATTTTGTGTATGGACAAAAAATAGACCAGATTTTTAAATTAATCCGAATTCCTAAAAGATAGAAAATTCAACAGAATACGTATCTCGTCCAGCAACAGCAACATTTTGAAAAATGTTTTGTCCGGACTAATGTACCCCTCCAATGAGTTACAGGACGACCCATAAACTTTCCACTAAACCAAAACTGTTTGGATCGAACGATCCCAAAATAAAGTTTTTAAAGTTTCCAGTCCTAACAATTTTTTGATTCTCCGCTATTACACACAGATCAGGGAAAAGATTAGGAAACATATGCAAAGACCCGTACGTAAAGCCTTCACGTGCGAAAAGCCTCGATGTACCAAACTCTTACTATTATCATAAAAATAATGCGCATCAGAATGCATAGTCAAGTTCTTTTAGAACTATCAGAATTTAAACGACTCTCAGAAATTACCCAAAGTAATGTCGAAAGCCCTTCCGAAGTACATTTTCTGAATTCTGACACCAATCACGCGTTGTCTAACGTTCTTATCCCTCTGAGTTCTAGAGAAGTGGCTGAATCTCAGGATTGGGACATTTTTCGGGAAAACCCTGAAATACGTGTTCGATAACATTTAATTCTCTCTTTTGGAAGCAACTTTCTATCTGTCATAGTTCTTGATATATGAATCATTCCTTTCAATTCTAGAAGTGGCTAAATCTCGGGATTGGGACGTTTCTGGCGAAAACCTTGAAACGCGTGTTCGCTAAAATTTAATTATCTACAACTTTGCCATTGGAAGCAAATTTCCATCTGTCATAGTTCTTGAGATATGACTCATCCCTACCAATTCTAGAAGGGGCTAAATTGCAGGATTGGGAGTATTCTGGGGAAAACCCTGAAACACGTGTTTGCTTAAACTTATTTCTCTACAACTTTGCCTTTCGGAGCAACTTTCCATCTGTCATACTTCTTGAGATATGAATCATCCCTACCAATTCTAGAAGTGGCTAAATCTCGGGATTGGGAGGTTTCTGGGGAAAACCCTGAAACTCGTGTTCGCTAAAATTTGATTCTCTACAACTTTGCCATAGGAAGCAACTTTCCATCTGTCATAGTTCTTGAGATATGACTCACCCCTCCCCACTCTAGAAATGGCTAGATCTCAGGATCGAGACGTTTCTGGGGAAAACCCTGAAACACGTGTTCTCTAAAATTTAGTTCTCTACAGCTTTGTCCCAGAAAGATGCTTTCAAACTGCCTTAATTCTAGAGATATCTGAGAAAAAGTCTCACCTACCCCCAAAAAACCATGTTTTTGGACACCTTTTCGACCATATTTCCGAAACTACCCGATCGAGTTTGCTGATCTTTGAACTTGAACCATGGGACATATGTACCTTTCAGAGAAAAAAAAGTTCAGGGTGATCGGTGCAGCTGCAGCCGTTTCGAAAAAAAAGTGGAGACGCACAATTTTTTAAATGCTGGATGTGTGGGAGCCCTGAATTTGTAGTAAACGTATAGGACCTTCGTACTTCGTACGGGTCCAAACATACAGCGCGTCCAAAATGAAACTGACACGAAAAATCAAATCTTTTGTTTAAAACAAAAGAGTTGTACGTTTCGTATCAAATTCGTTTTAGACGGGCTGTAAAACAAGGAAAAAAATCAGGAATTTTGAAAAACAAGGAATAGCTAAAATCAGAAGAAAAATATTGAAAAATAATTGTTAAAACGAATCTGGAGTAAATAGCAGAGCCCCAAGCACGTTAAGCCGCCTGTAAAGTAGCATGCCACAGGCGTAAATTAACTCGCCGGAAGCGTGGGGCGAAGTTCCCCAACATACCATTTCTATTGCTTCTACATCTTTTTCCGAATTAATGTTTTCCTTGATTAAGAGGAACGATCACTTGAGAAATTTGTAATCTACTTTGGCGGGCAAGAATAATCGTTTTTTATGATTTCTATTCAAACCCTAAAGTGTTTCTGTTAAATAAAAAATTGGTTTATAGCTGATAACTCAGTCCATTCGGAGAAAAACTATCGGATTGCGTACATTGATTCCGAAAAAAGCGGGATCGAGAGGCGGCGGCAAAGATCTATCTCGCCCCGAGCGCATGGGTAAGGCGGCGTGTTCTGGGGCAAGGCCGGATGAAAGTCGCGAAAAAATCGAAAATTATGTTTTAAAATTGGAAAAATTAGCGGTTTCTGATATTTAACTGTTCGGAATTATGTTGTTCGGAATTATGTTGTTCGGTTATGTGCAAAAATTAAAGTGCAAAACTCTCTATTTTCGGTCAATAATTGTGATCCGGAATACGACGATTGACATGCACGCTGCACACAGGATCGATATCTGTACATTTCGTAGTTAATTATCTGCCAGAACATTATGATGCGTTCTCACTTCAATGCTTACCGTGGTCGCATATCCTGAGCTATAGGAATTTTTGCTGTGTAACTCAAAATTTCATATAACTCTATCAATTGGGGGGGGGGGAGGGGGGGGTTTGAG
>CM055404.1:53528422-53544287 GCA_029228625.1 Pseudolycoriella hygida | reverse complement strand
TGCACGCTGCACACAGGATCGATATCTGTACATTTCGTAGTTAATTATCTGCCAGAACATTATGATGCGTTCTCACTTCAATGCTTACCGTGGTCGCATATCCTGAGCTATAGGAATTTTTGCTGTGTAACTCAAAATTTCATATAACTCTATCAATTGGGGGGGGGGGAGGGGGGGGTTTGAGCCATCGATCCTGGCTACGGGCCTGCACAGGGACCAGTCATGTGTTGCAAGGTCAAGGTTTTGTTACAACAAGCGCCGGAACACATAGGTAAAGGACATGTAAAATGTTGAAGGAACACGAAAATACCTGGTAGGCTCAAAAATGGTAAGATAAGATGGCATAAAGCCACATTAGGTACTAGGTAATGAAATTAAATAAAATAAAAGATTTACAAATATCAAATGTAATGGTATAAAATATTGACGGCATCCTAAAAGTCGACGTATATAGGAAACCGACAAGTACAAAAAGACGTATCACAAGTGACTCGTACCATGACAAGAAACACAAGATGGCGGCATATCATTCAATGGGCATATCATTCAATGACGCATTTCATGGTTAGACTCCCCCTGTCAGACGAAAAAGTGCGAAATGAGACAGAAAAAATCATCGACATAGGTAAGACAAATGGATTTTGCGAACCTGAAATCATGAACATAATTAAGAGACGGAGAACGCCAGCACTTTAGGATGAAAACGATAACGGTAATTCTAACCAATCAGAATTTCAGAATTATCGTTTGAACGGTAATTCTCGCATTGTGATTGGTTAGAATTACCGTCCGTCCAAAAATATCGTTTTCGTCCTAAAGTGCTAAGAGATGTGACAATCCTAGTCCCCGTGAATGTAGGGGAAACAGTCAAGAGAGTCAGTTTTTGCTATTACCCAGACATAACAGAAAAACTTAAACTAACGTATAGTAAACATGACATCGAAACGCAGGTACCTTAAAACAGTTCCTAGGCTCGATAAAGGACCCACAACTTGACTTGCATAAATCAGGGATCTACCGAATTCAGTGCAGTTGTTGCGGACGTTTCTATTTTGGGTTGACATTACGCAAACTATTCATCAGATTCAATGAACACGTGAAGTCGACAAGATGGAAAAAGAAATGTTCACATAAGCGACCTAAAACTATATGTGAAGTACGTGACTACTGGAAAATAGGATACTATGAAGCCATCCATAAATACAAAAATAAGCACCTGAGTCTTTTGAACGAAAACCTTGGAGAAATAACGTCACCGCTACTGAACCTTTTTACTTTAGAAAGATATATTGACAAAGAAATAGTTGACCTGACGAACGAAACGGGCAGTGATATTTCAGATGATGAGTTTGTTGATTGTGAATGACGAGTATGTTAATATGAGATAGAGATATTTATGTTGCGACAACTATTTATGTTTAGGCTGGCAGTTATGTTACCAAATGTTAATGTCCTGTTATCATTTCTTAAAAAAACATGTTCAAATCGTTAGTTTAATACAAAACCCCTGATGATGAGCACTGTGGGCTCGAAACTTAAGTTGGAAGTAAAAATAAAAGGCACAATTTTAAAAGAAGTAGATATTTGTATTGAACTCAATTAAAATTTTCATAAATTTTAAAATAATTGTTGCTGTGTTTCGCGAAAAAGAAATATTTCCGGAGAATGTTCATACTTTTCCAACAAAGTATTAAACTGAAACAAATTAAGTAGTTAGTCCGACTGTTAGTAGGGAATGCAAAACCATTTTTAAAACCGGTTTCCTTCAAAACCGAAACCGGTTTTGAGTACGGTTTCACGGTTTTCATAAGTCTGCTTTGTCACGAACATAACTAGAGATAAACAGATGGAAAGTCCAATTTTCATGTGAATTTTGTTGACCCGAAGCAAGACCTAAGCCAATACTCAATTGAAAATGAAACTTTTCATTCTTGTACCCAAATATCTCAAGCATTTTATGAGCTGAGAGCGTTGAAAGAAGTCCTTGATTCATGAATAGCGTCATTTTCTACTTACATACTTTTTGAAAAATATTTTCTCAACTGAGTGACGGAAAATGGAACTTTTTAGGAAACCTTTGCTCACAACTCTGTGATAAAAGATTTTGTAAGCGTATTATCTTATTCGACCTACAATTCCGAGACATACAGTGCCCAAAAAGCATCATCTCGGGTGGTTTGGAATTTTTTCAAAAACTTTGAAAATTTGCACCTGAAAGACCTGGGTTCTCTTGCTGAATGATGGAAGCAGGGGTCGGGAGATGCACTGGGTCTGCCATGTGAAGTCTGAGTCTGAGTGTTCTGGGGCAAGGTCGGATGAAAGATCCACAGCGAAGGTAAGGCGGGAAAGGGGCATCTCCCAAGGTACAAGTTTTTACATAATTCAAGGACTTAGATTTATCAGTTTGGGATGACCTATTGTTGGTCTTGAAACACAGATCCTGGGATCCTATGTTCCTTTTCCCGTACATCATCATTATGTGAGCCTTCCTGTCGCTTTCAAGAACCGGTCCAAAATGACAGGTCCACATTTGATAGATTCAGATGGTCTCACAGTAAAATTCCCAAGAATCCTGCGTCTCATTTGGAGGAATTTAGGGCAATCACATATCACGTGTATGCCCGTTTCCTCTTCTAATCCGCAAGAACATCTTGGGGTATCCGACTACCGCATCTTATTCAGGTGTCGGTTCAGCCCACAGTGCCCAGTGGTCGCTCCTACTACCCTTCCGATACGATCCCGGTCCATTTTGATAAGGTCCTTTGCCCATTTTTCATCAGGTTTCGCAAATAAGCGCTTCATATGCGCGCCTCCTTCATCAACATCATCATCAATCATCTCTTTACTGTCCGAACAGATAAGGATCTCTCTTCCCTGCGTCACCACTGGCAGTGATTTTTGAGCTCTCATGAAAGCTGCGTTGACCTCTGCCTGAAGGACACTGGAAGTTTTGCCCAAATGGAACCAACTGCCATGTGCAGTGTCTGGATCGTATATTCCAGCCCCTGCTCTTTCCACGGCCTTGGATCCATCAGTGAAAAACACTTCCGCATTTCTAGGCAAACAGGTTGCCCACCCATCCAGCCATTCCTACCTGCTCGGAAATATCGCTTCAAAACGCCTAGTGAAGCCAGCTACTGGCGCCATCCGGTCTCTTGCCATGTCAAAAATCGGATCCGAAATAACGTCTCTAATTCTGCCATGCCCTAAACGGAGGTACGGGGCCCATAAACCTGACTCCTCTATCCTATCCGCAGTGGCGAAAGCTCTGGCCTTAATTACTAAGTCCAAAGGCGGTATCGCTGGCAGCGTCTCCAAGGTCGCGGTGGCCGTGGTCTTCATAGCTCCAGTGATGCTTATGCACACTAGCCTTTGTATCTCACTCAATCTCTTCCTTGATTTCCCCACGTCCATTCTTGGCCACCATACTACAGAACCGTGACTCATCATGGGTCGGATCATAGCCTCGTATAGCCTCAGAATGGCCTTAGATGACAGACCCCAGTTCCTCCCAAAGGAGTTCTTACAGATCCAAAACGCCGTCAAGGCCTTTTGTGCTTTGTCTTCTGTATGATCTATAAAATTTAGTTTGCTATCCAGCGTGAACCCGAGGTATTTTGCCCTTGAAGCGAGTTCTAGGTCCGCAATGAAGAGCCTCACCTTCCCAACCAGATCTGATCCTGTACTTCTTTTACTGAATAGCACAAGGTATGTCTTAGTGGGGTTCACCCCTAGGCCCTTCTGCAAACACCAGTTCTCCACTATTCCAAGCGCAACTCTCATGCGATGAGGGAGTCTACCACTATGCACCAGAGTATGGGTGAAAGGATCCCGCCTTGTGGGCGTGGTTTCCATTCATCCCCACCTTTTAATTAGCCCCTTACACTATTTTCTTGTCATTTTATGAAGCTTCGGGACATATAAAATTTTGAACTTTGAACCGCTGTAACTTCCAAACGGAGCACGAGCGCCACCTACCGGTTGCATATTTGTGATCTGGGGGAGGTCCCCTATCATTCCCTCCCACTCCTCCCCTCAAATAGATAGGTCCCCTAAACTGAAATTATTCCAAAGATAAGGATATCAGAAAATAACGAAAATTAAATTATAGAAAATCTGTTGAGTCGTTCGGGCTGTAGTATCCTTAGTGTGGGCCAAACTCACCCCCACGGACTTTTTTGTATGGAAGTATGTGTTAAAGACCTCTACTAAGTGCTCCAGATCAGTCCTAAGATCGGCCCTAGAGAGGTTTTTTGCGCCGTTGCTTCGGACGGGCTTTTCAATATTGCCCTCTCGGCAATTTCCAATACAATTTAATGTGGACGTAATCGCACATACTTAAGAGTTAAGGCAATATTTACTTAGATACGTTCGAGTCTTTTCGTAACATCAACTCTGTTTGGCGCATCTATTCTGATACGTACGGGTCCCTTCATATGTTTTTTTTTATATATTTTAAAGAATAAACAAATAATTTTCTAAACGGTATCTAAAGAAGGTTGTACTGTGTTGTCAAAAAATTTGAGGTTTAGTTTATTTGCAAATTCGAAAGTCTAATATTTTAATTAAATAGTTACTTATATCTCTCTCGTGAGGTTGATTTCAAAATTCAAAAAGGAATGGCAAGTTGTAGCAAAGGTTATCCGTATGCGTTCATTCGGTAACCTTGGAATTATGAAAGGTAACAGACAGCCGAAGAGGGTCTTAAATGCAGAAGTTCCGATCAAGAGAAAGATTAAAAAAGAAATTTTTTTAGACTAAATTAAACGAACAGATCTTTGGCGAGTGAAGGGGGCACATGCCAGTTACGAGATCAAGACACCGCAAGGTACTTAGGAGCCTATGATGATGAATATATAAATAGTAAATTATGCACCTTTTGCCAAATATGATATTTTGACGTAAGGATGTTGTGGCCCAAGTCAAAATGACAATCCGGCAAGAGGTGCATTAATCTACCGAAAACCGATACGTCGAGATAAGTAAAGTTGTCCTAGAGACATAAGTTCGAGATTATCGTTGATTTTACCATCGTTTACGCGCTGTGAGTGGGCGCGAACTAGTACATTACGTTGTGTTGTTCGTGGTATACCGTTACATAATCTTACATGTTTGCGGAATGCTGACATGTCATAACCAAGGTTATAACTGATCAGATCACCTTCGAAGTAGTTTTTCGTGTTTACATTCTACATGTAAAATTATATAATGTTACTGCCTTAGCTATGAACTTAGAGAAACTAAAATTAGGTGGCTGATATAAATCTCCAGTAGAAATTGAGTGATAATAACGGTACAGTAAGATTTTCAAAGGAAAATCTTTTCGTTGGACCCGCCGGATGCAAAGGTCGACTTGTGAATGTTTAAGTTTAGATGCTCGGTACTTCCACAGGCGGAATAAATGATATTTCAATCGGGCTAACTTTTAGGCTACAACCAATCAAGTTGATATACAATTTTTTGTTTGTTTGTTTGTCTTTAAAAGTTAGAGTAACACAATAAAATAATTTAATGCATAGCGAGCGGTATTGTTGTGTTACATTGACGGTTCATCGCCAATGTATACATAAAATAAATGCCACGAAATTGCACGAAACTGTGTAAACTGCACGAAACCACTTATAAGCTGCACGAAACCATGTAAATCTAGTTACTGTGTAAGGTATGAAACGCTCTCATCGTACTAAACGAAAAACATGGCCGCTTTGTTGTTGTCAAAGCGAACGTGTGGAAAATATGTGAAATTTTTTGGTGTGTTTTCAACATACCGCTCGCTTATGCATTAAAATTTTGAACTGAATTGGCTATGATATGCAGTTGTAACACATCTGCGATTACGACACCTCGCCTTTGGCTCGGATATCGCAAACTTTCGCAGATGCGTTACAACTGAATTACATAGCCAATGCAGTTAATAACTATTAAGGGGCCGTTTATAAATTACCTAACGAAAAAGGCATTTTCTGGTCCCGATTTGTGACGTAACGGTAAACATTTCTGAGAGACGCTTAAAATCGCAAAAATTAGTGAATTCTCCTCAAATACATGTGAAATATTCACAACTTTTGAGATTTGTTGTATTTATGAATTCTGAACGCAATTCACATGTGGACACACTGAGGAAAATATCTACAAGCGATGTAGGAATTGTGTTTGGACCCGTACGAAGTACCAAGGTCCTGTACGTTTACTACAAATAATTTTAATGTAACATGGGGTAGATCGAGGTGACAGTTGGGGGGATGCATTTATTATCGTCTAAATATGACGAATCAACAAAAAAGAAATGTCCGTCCGTCCGTCCGTCTCCACTTTTTTCCAAACGGCTCAACCGATCACCCTAAAGTTTTTTCCCCTGAAAGATACATGCCCCCCATGACTCAACTTCGAAGATGAGCAAAATCGATTAAGTGGTTTCGGAGATATGGTCGAGAAACTGACCAAAAACATGGTTTTTCAAGGGTCGGTGAAGCTTTTTCGCAAATATCTCAGCAAGTATAGCACGGAAATTGCTCATGTTGGTGTCAAATGAAAGGATTTGATGTCAGAAAATTGGAAAAAAATTTTGTGGGAATCGTGTCAGGGGTCGGGGCCAATGGAATCGACGAAATTGAGTTTCTTGGCCATATACGAAAACGGTTTTTCGTGTTTATTTCCTTAACTATGCTATATGGAGATTCACTGTCAAAGGCAAAGTTGTAGAGAATGAAATTTTAAGGTACACGTGTTTCAGGGGTTTTGGTAAAAAAATGCCTCAATCCTGGGATATAACCACTTCTAGAATTGAGAGGGATAATCCATATCTCTAGAACTATAAGAGGTAGAAAGATGCTTCCAAAGGCAAAGTTGTATATTATGAAATTTTAGGGCAAATGTGTTTCAGGGTTTTGGGTAAAAATGACTCAATCCTGGGATATGACCATTTCTAGAATTGGAAGGGATGATCCATATCTCTAGAAATATAAGAGTTAGAAAGTTACTTCCAAAGGCAAAGTTGTAGAGAAAAAAATTTTAGCGAAAAGGTGTCTCAGGGTTTTGGGTAAAATGCCACAAACTTGGGATATGACCACTCCTAGAATTGGTAGGGATGATCCATATCTCTGGAACTATAAGAGGTAGAAAGTTGCTTCCAAAGGCCAAGATGTAGGGAATAAAATTTTAGCGAACACGTTTCTCAAGGTTTTGGGTAGAATTGCCCAATCCTGGGATATAACACTTCTAGAATTGGGAGGGATGACCCATATCTCTAGCACTATAAGAGGTACAAAGTTGCTTCCAAAGGCAAAGTTGTAGAGAATAAAATTTTAGCGAATACGTGTCTCAGGGTTTTGGGTAAAAATGCCACAATCCTGGGATACGACGACTTCTAGAATTGGGAGGGACGACCCATATATCTAGAACTATAAGAGGTAGAAAGTTGCTTCTAAAGGCAAAGCTGTAGAGAATACAATTTTAGCGAACACGTGTCTCAGGGTTTTGGGTAAAAATGCAACAATTCTGGGATATGACCACTTCTAGAATTGGGAGGGATGACCCATATCTCTAGAACTATAAGAGGTAGAAGGTTGCTTTCAAAGTCAAAGTTGTATAGAATGAAATTTTAGAGAAAACGTGTTTCAGGGTTTTAGGGGAAAATGGCCCAGTCCTTGGATATAACCATTTCCAGATTTGAATGGTCTGAGATGTACTTCGGTAGGGCCTTTGACATTACCTTGGGTAATTTCTATGGATCTTTGAAATTCTTATAGTTATAAAAGAACATAAAACGTTGGATTGTTTGCTTATTACTATATTAAGATACGTTCGAGTCTTTTCGCAACATTTATTCTATTTGCCACATCTATTATGTTTGTCTCATCTATTATGATACGTACGGGTCTTTGGTTATGTTTATATTATACGCTTAACGTATCCACCTAGCACGTGTTCCGAATGCCGTGCAAGTATTATGTGAGCTCATCACACGTTCGTTACGTATGGCATCTACACAATACTCAAATAAGGTTGATAATACTTTCACCGCGTATATAATACGTCGACGGCGTATATTATAAGCACAATTCATACGTCGCTTGTATGTAGATATTTTCCTTAGTGTAACGGTTATATGCTTGCACTTTCGTATGTCCGAATCAGGGATCTACTCCTACACCACCCATATATCTCAAACTTGCGCCATTCGATAGCTCCTCGACCAGGCCTATCTTTGGGAATTTAAATCCCGAAAATTACGTAAAATTTTCGAAATTAATTTTTTTGAACTTTCTGGTATTTTAAGGAATTTTCGGGAATTAAAATTACAGATAAGTACAAAAAATTATTTTCGGAAATTTGACGTAATTTTCAGGAATTTTTAGGGAATTTTCGGGAATTAAATTCCCAAAAATAGGCCCTGTCCTCGACCGAAGACGGAGGAGCCGCACAGTGGTCCAAAATCCGGAAAAATCGGCACTAGCAGAATAAATCGGTTGGGTGATGCGATGTTTGTGATTTAAATTTTGTTGAATAGCTTATACATGGGCCTATCAGAATCACGAACAAAACTTCTGAAGTGATTAAAACTTGGGGGTCTTGGTCATGATCAAAGTTGAAAATTTTTTACAAAA
Source organism: Pseudolycoriella hygida (assembly GCA_029228625.1). Taxonomy (NCBI): domain Eukaryota; kingdom Metazoa; phylum Arthropoda; class Insecta; order Diptera; family Sciaridae; genus Pseudolycoriella; species Pseudolycoriella hygida. The sequence goes on along the minus strand of CM055404.1, from coordinate 53,535,681 downwards.
ATTGGAAAAATGTCCTGAGGCCCATAATGAAAATAAATCAGTCCATGTTTCATGTCAATCGAAAAAGGGCATCAATAGCTTTCCAACGATACCCAAATGAGCTATCTTCCATGACGATAATGAGCACTCAGACTAGGTGGAAATGTCGATATTTCTAGTGGAATTTTAACTTATTCGATTTTGTACCTCTATCTCCTCGAAGATGCGTCAGACATTGCTAATATTGATATCATTTGAAAGGTATTAGAAAGGCCTTTCAAACGATACCTTATTCGTTTCTGTCCGGCATTTGGTTCCAGGGATATAGGCAAAGGCGTGTTTTAATTTAAGACCTCCTACCTCTCGCTAGAGACCTTGTAGCGAGGTCATATGGGTATCGTTGGAAAGCCCTCTTTCGATTGACATGAAACATGGACTGATTTATTCTCATTATGGGCCTCATGACATTTTTCCAATTTTCGTAAAAAAATTTCAACTTTGCGGTCATGATTTTAATCACTTCAGAAGTTTTGTTCGTGATTCTGATAGGCCCATGTATAAGCTATTCAACAAAACTTAAATCACAAACATCGCATCACCCAACCGATTTATTCTGTTAGTGCTGATTTTTCCGGATTTTGGACCACTGTGAGCCGGAGTGAGAGGAGCCGTATTTCGCATATTTCAGTTCATAGAAATTTCTGTAAAAGTATTGAGAAAGAGACCAATGTATATGATTTCTTCTTGAGTATCGATTTTTCGATTTATATCGACAATTATCAAATTAACGGTAAAGATTTAACATATAAATTATCGATAATTTTGAACGTCTAGCATGCCTAGGGTTGAAGTCTTCTGTATCTATTTTCTACAAGTTTAGAATCTCTAAGCTCTTTACTACAACGAATACACGGGCACCATGTGCATGGGAAGTTAATTGAAATCAGCATAAACAATGGCACTGAGAATAAAGCCAAGTCGGACTAAGTAATGGTGTTACTTTTGTGTCTGGCTAAGAGATGAGTGAAGCTCACAATGATCTAACAGCTTTAGAGTATTTGTAAGCTTTTTCAAAAATTTCGCTTGATGTAACTCCCCCTGTCACGCTAGTCACGAACCCCCTCGGATTATTACCTAATTACATAATAATTTTCAAAGTATATGTGGTGGAGCATCAGGGTAGCTCAAATTGCTGGATTGCTATCATTCGACAGTACAAATTTAGACGTAGATTAAGTATCTAATGGACCTCCAGAATAAATTCAGGGTGGGGCTGAAGACATGAGCTTAATAATTTATAATATTTATTGAAACAAAAAAATTAAACAGTCAGTTGCTTAACTAAACCAAAAAAAAGCAGTGAAAAGTAATATTTATACGAATGAGTGTTTTAGAAAATGATATCGTAAGCTACGCCTCATATACAAATAATAATAGGTTTATTGCAAAGTGATCTGTACAATGGAATTTTGTAGGTAAATTTATGAGATTTTGTTAAAGAAATTCTCATACCCTCGGTGACAAACAAGTTATTTTATGTAATGCATTAATTTTGTGTCCCATGAACGATCCCATTTCACTAAAATGTTGAAAATAAAATAGAAATGTAGGCAACAACAACGCACCCACTTTAAAATAACCACCAAAGTTATGCCATTGTTCACTTTTTTTGTAAGTCGTACCTTTGGAACGAACCTTTATCGCTTAGCTCGAAACTTAAGAAGGCAATTGTAGTTCCAAGAATTACATTCATTGTTTTGACGAAATTCTTCAATATATCCAACACACACGTCTGTAATGAACACATCGCATACATAAACAAGAGGCTAAGTTTTTCCATTTTTTCCCACATTCGATTTTTTTCTTTACCTAATAGAATTCCATCGTATACCTATACAATCTTTTAACTCCGTATACACGTTACGTGTATCGCCTAACTATTTATTTTATTTTTCAATTCGTGTAATATGTGATAGAAGTTATATACGATCGGAACCTATAAGAAACTGGTTGAACGAACATTAACCAGATCGACTCAACATTCATAAATCATATCATTTCATAAGCATAGATATATGATACATGGATTAAAATCACAACCAAGAAAAATACTCTCTGTTTGGCTGCTTTTTGTTTATTGTATTTGTGTTTGGTATATGTAACAAGTACATGAACCAGTCGGTTTCGCTCGATGATAGTAGAATTGATGAACGAACACATTTAAATACCAGACACAGGTTCATATTTATAATATTTTCTTTCTTCGAAATTTAAGCGAGTATTGGTTGATGACTGTGCGCATAGAATAACCGAACCGCGATTTTAATTAATTTTAGTTGGGGAATCTGTAGAAAGAAGAATCTCTGATATTCTGAAAGCAATGGAATTTGGTGTAAGATTTTACTCAGATAGCTGGCAATCACATCGACTCGATTAAATTGTGTATGCAATTAAGCGTTTGGAACTTTGGTGGTCAAAGAGGATGATGTTTTCTGAAGCTAACCACCTACAAACGACAAAACATTTTTTAAAGTCCGAACTAATTATTTGTTTGCCTTCATATACTTGTAATGTAACAGGTCAGCGAATTTTGCGTTTCGAATTTTTTTTAAAGAACCTCGCAATCAGGTAAATAGTTTTACAAGCAAGAACGTAAGGTACTGTGAATAATAGCCGACGACTATGAAATATTCTCATCAGAGGGAACAGAAAGTTCAATATTAATTTGTTGTGCTTTAATTAGATGTTTAATAGAAAGATGAGAGTCGAGCTATTGAGACGAATAAGGTTTGTTTCTGGTGTCGAATGCTACAAGCATTCCTTAAAACCGGTCTCAGAGTCGTTAACTTCCACAGAGAGCTGAGGATAATGAAAAAACATCACCCTTCCGGCCTAGTTTATTACAAATGTCGCGAGTGATTTTTTAATTATTGGTGGAAGATATATGGAAATTGAAAATTCATTTTAGCAACACGGCAGCACACAAATATCAAGTAGAATAAAAACAACAAAATTCATTGGTTTACATTTGTAAGGAATGAGTCATTTTCAGTGCTTGGAACCACATTTGAAAAATAATTCAAAAGAAACATTTACCATAGTTAATGAGATAAAATTAACAACTGAAATAAAAACAGAATATTTCTTCTCGATGTTAAAAAGTCTCTATACTGTCGTCTAAGGAAATATATCATATATCTGCAGTATCTTATTGGGTTATCAATATTAAGGGAATGCAATTGACGCTAAAAATACATACTTTTTCATTTAATTCTTAACTGTTCAGAATGGGAGTGAGTGACACGGTCTTGGAAAACAGAAAGGATTTCCTTACTTCTGGTTACTTTATCCCAACAACCAACTCCCAGACGAGTAACTCAATCTTCACCCCCTTTAGCTAAATTTTAATCATAAATAATGCAGCATAATGTATAGAATTGCAATCTCGGCCGTCAGAAGAGTATGAAGTCACAGGTTGACCTGACCTGGTGATCTGTTTGAACTCAACAACCCTCATTTCCAATTCTAAACTAGAGGTGTGCGGGCATCATTTTTCGCCTACCCTTGCCGTTCGATTTTGAAAACGGGCAGTCCGTGCCCGCCCGTTTTTGAAATAAAGATGCCCGTCCTGGTTATTGGGCGGCGGGCTTGTGAACGGGCCGAAATATCAAACGTACCCACATACTTATACTTCATTTCTATTTAGAAGAGATCTGCGGGCATCACTTTTCGCCTGCTCGTGACCGTTCCATTTTGAAAACGGGAAGCCCGTGCCCGCCAGTTTGCGAAATAAAGATTCCCGTGCTTGTTATTGGGCGGGCGGGCCTGTGAACGGACCGAAAAATCATGCGTGCCCACACACTTCTACTTCATTTCTAGTTAGAAGAGATCTGCAGGCATCACTTTTCCCCTGCTCGTGCCCACTCGATTTTGAAAACGGGAAGCCAGTGCCCGCCCTAATTTGAAATAAAGATGCCCGTGCGCGTTATGGGCGGACGGGCTTGTGACAGGACCGAAATATCATCCGTGCCCACACACTTCTACTTCATTTCTAGGTGTAGAGATCTGCAGGCATCATTTTTCGTCTGCTCGTGCCCACTCGATTTTGAAGACGGGAAACCAGTGCCCGTCCTAATTTGAAATAAAGATGGCCGTGCTCGTTATGGGCGGGCGGGCTTGTGACAGGGCCGAAATATCATGCGTGCCCACACACTTCTACTTCATTTCTAGTTATAGAGATCTGCGGGCATCACTTCTCGCCTGCCCGAGTCTGTTCGATTTTGAAAACGGGCAGCCCGTGCCCGCCTGTCTTTTAAATAAAGATGCCTGTGCTCGGTATTGGGCGGGCGGGCTTGTGAACGGGCCGAAAAAGCATGCGTGCCCACACACTTCTACTTTATTTCTAGGTAGAAGAGATCTGCGGGCATTACTTTTCGCCTGCACGTGCCCGTTCGATTTTGAAAACGGGAAGCCCGTGCCCGCCTGTTTTTTAAATAAAGATGCCCGTGCTCGGTATTGTACGGTCGGACTTGTGAACGGGCTGAAAAATCAAACGTGCCCACACACTTCTACTTCGTTTCTAGTTAGTAGAGATCTGCGGGCATCTATTTTTGCCTGCCCGAGTCTGTTCGATTTTGAAAAAGTGCAGCCCGTGCCCAATCGTTTTCGATAAAGATGCCCAAGCCCACCCGTACTTGTTCGCTTTCGAAAACGGGAAGCCCGTGCCCACCCATTTTCGAAGTAATGATGCCCTTGCCCGGTATAGCGCGGGCAGGCTTGTGAACGGGTCGAGAAATCGGGCGTGCCCTCACACTGGTGTTGCATTATCTATTATTAACATTCAGCTAACGGATTCTGCTGAAGACTGAGTTGTTATAGATGTATTGCAACTAGAAACTAACTGAAACTTTAAAAGAGTGAAGTTGTCACGGAGACGTCAGATAGTAATGCTACTTTTAAGCACGACGAGGGGGCGATTTTTGGAATGAATTTCAATAAAAATCGTTTGAGCATTAAGGACAATATTTTTCCAGTGGATAAGTTCGAAATGCGGGAAAGTACACCATACATCCAAATAAAACGTTTTAACTTTCCTTATTTGCAGAGTTAAAGTTGCTTTCAGTTTTACTCGTCATGTTTGTTCATGAAGTTTGTTCGTTTGAAAATCGATGTTATTTCACACAAGAAATTATATCGACGGCAACCATGAAAACTTTCTCCATAGTTGGAGTAAACATAACATGTTTGGAATAACCAAAGTTACAAGGTTACAAGGATACTGCAAACCGTTTATGTTTATTTGCTTGTACTCCAATTATCAAGCTGAAACCTTCTTATAATTGAACTGATAAAATTTAGGTAAAAATGACATCTCTTTGCCATAAGACAAAATTTATTTGGAAATGGAAACTTTCACCTAATACATCCGGGAAAATTGTAACCACTGATATCACTTAAATCAGAAAACGAATAACAAAATTTCTACCGAAAATAATTTCCGAAAAGAGGGCAACTGCAATAAAAACGTCAGACCAAACGTGGTTTTGATTCACATATCGGAAAATCAACCTTCGTTACATATTTCTTTAAAGACGACGGTCGACGTTGCACTGCAGCAATAATAAATCGACAAAGAAAAGTGATATGACCGAAAAAAACATATTTTGTCTCCGCTGAAAACGCATTTCAGGTTTATATAATTTAATGCTAATTCGTTGACATTTTATTTATTTATATTTATCTTTTTGAACAGAAAAATGATTCCGAATTAAAAAAAAACACGAACGAAAATTGGTTCAGATCCGCAGCAGGATTGTTCTTTCGTTTATTTTTACGTAGTTTTATGAGTCCTGTACTTGCGTTGTTAGTTTCATTTGATTTGAAATTATTGTTAGTGAAAAAACATCTCAACACCAAGGTTGTTTGATGTTAAGTCAAGTATATTCACTCAAAATTGTTTGTGGAAAAATACGAGAAAATTGGGAAATAGAGGGAACATTTGGGAGAAAATGAGAAAACTTTTTACCTACGGTCGTGTGCTTATAAATTTACCTGTTATCAAGTTTCAGCTGTTTTCAAGGTCTGCCATATAAAAAATACATTGAAAAAAGAGATAATGTCGATAATGTTGAAAACAGCATAACAAGTAGGGGATGCAAAACCGGTATTGAAAACCGGTTTCTTCCAATACCGAAACCGGTTAACCGGTTTTTAAATGACAGTCTTGTAGCGTTTACAAATCCCCAGAAATACTCAGAAACATCATTTTACCCCGATGCTAAACCTGATGCCGTTTGTTCAATATATGATTTCAACGGCTTAATTTGTGGATGTCAAATTTGAGAAGAACAAATCTAACGAATTCTCTGTATCTAGTAATCTCGTCTTGCTTTCATCTTAGTTCCTAATTTTAGTCAAATCTTGCTAAGAAACTTAGTTCTTTAGTTACCTGAGAACTAAAAACGCAAAGTTAAAAATTTCTGTAGTTAAGAATAGTTCTAAATCCAATTGTAATAAGTTGAGCTAGAGAGCGATTTTTGCTTAAAAAAAAGATAAAAAAATACTTTCTTACTAATACTGATGCTGAATGAGCGTCGTCGTCAACGACTTGTTGCTGACAAGAAATCATTGACAACAAATCGGAGGCCCCTACTGTTCGTATTCAGAAAAAAATACATATCATGGGCGCGCGGTAGCAATGCGCCCGTGACGCAAGTCTTACACGCCAAAAAATTCGCAAGAAATTTTTTCGTAGACTAAGGAACATATATACAGGAACTTTTTGACTTCCCCCCCGAGCGACGTACCCCCCGGAAAATATTTTTCCCGGATTCTACGTAAAATTTTAGGCCGAAGTGCCTTTTCACTCATTAAAATCGGTTCAGTCGTTCCGAAGATATGAATTAAACAATTTTGCTATTTTGTATGGAAGTGGACTCAAATCGAATATTTTTAACTAGTCAATTTGGTAAACCTTTCTTTCTTTCCTTCTTTCTTTCTTTCTTTCTTTCTTTCTTTCTTTGTGGCAATTTTTTTTGACGTTGTAAGGTTTTGAAAGTTTCATGAAATGTATTCCGTATCTCTAGAACTATGAGAGTTAGAAAGTTGGTTCCAAAGGCGAAGGTGTAGAGAATTAAATTTAAGCGAACACGTGTTTCACAGTTTTGGGGAAATATGGCCCAATCCTGGTATATGGTCATTTCCATAATTAGGCAGGATGAACCAAATCTCTAGAACTATGAGAGTTAGAAAGTTGGTTCCAAAGGCGAAGTTGTAGAGAA
>CM055404.1:53496920-53528402 GCA_029228625.1 Pseudolycoriella hygida | reverse complement strand
AATTTATTTTCGCCCATTCCATGGCTCCCAGTGCCCAGACCCCTGACCCGATTCCAACAAAAAAAATTCCCCAGTTTTTTGGCATCAAATGCTTTCATTTGACAGCAAATTGAACAATTTTCGTGCTTTACTAGCTGAGATATTTGCGAAAAAGTTTCACCGACCCTCGAAAAACCATGTTTTTGGTCACTTCATCGATTTTGCTCATCTTCGAACTTGAATCATGGGAGCCATGTATCTTTCAGGGAAAAAAAAAGTTTAGTCTGATCGGTTGAGCCGTTTGGAAAAAAAATTGGAGACGGACAGACGGATGGACATTTTTTTTATTGCTGATTCGTCATATCCGCAAAAAAATCTCTTACAGAGGAGGTGTGACGCAAGTCTTTATGCCTGCTTACAAAAGCTGTGAAATCAGAAAAGTGTGACGCATTAATCAACTAAGGTAAAACTATTTTCTTCCAGTTACAAAAGTTCTGAAATCAGAGGGGGGTGACGCATTAAGCTTCGATTCGCAACAAAAATTTTTAAACAAAATTATGTTGAGTTCAAAAAATTGCGTCACAAATGCCAGACCCACCAGCGGAATAATTTTTCAACACTCAGTTTTTAGATGCAAAAATTAAAATTTACCCTAAACGATGTAATAAGAAATAAAAGTCAAATTTTCGCAGCGTAATAACTGAAAGTACAGAAAAATTGTTTCGTCGTTGGGTCTGGCATTTGTGACGCAATTTTTTGATCTCAACATAATTTTGTTTAAAAATTTTTGTTGCGAATCAAAGCTTAATGCGTCACCCCCCTCTGATTTCAGAACTTTTGTAACTGGAAGAAAATAGTTTTACCTTAGTTGATTAATGCGTCACACTTTTCTGATTTCACAGCTTTTATAAGCAGGCATAAAGACTTGCGTCACACCTCCTCTGTAAGAGGTTTTTTTGCGGATAAGTATTCTTATTGAACAAACAAAAAGTGAAGTAAGGTGCAAATTCATTAGAAAAAAAGAGAATTAAGTTTCAAGTTACGCGCTGTGGTACTTGGAACTAAAGTGAAGGGGTAGTATTCAGAGAAACCTGCACAATTCTGTACTTACCTGCTTCCAATAGTTATTCGTGTATCTGCTTTGGCCGATGTAGAAGAGAGGACGATAAGCGAAAATAGCTTAAATACATCGTCGAAAGCAGATACTCAAAAAATTTTTACACGTCGAGAGTCACTACATAGTAACATCAGAGAGCTGATAGTAGATGGCGTACGCCTCGCCGTCGAGCCGTACGAAATCTATTATCAACTCTCTGGTAAAATAGAGTCAGTAGCGGTTAAATTTTTCAACGTCAAGTAAGGGACCGAGATATGAGCAGTTGATTTTGTTAAATGAACACAATGAATTTCGGATGTGAGCGAATTCGGCGCAAGTTCGGATTTTCATAGCCAAGCAATTCAAATTCAAATTAAGTGATTGCCGATCTCAATACTGAAATGAACAAACAATTGTCGACGTATCCTCACTTACAAAAAACAAAAATCAAAAGCCCTGTGTATTGTTATACACCGCAGTGTGTCTCTAGGGCAGATAAATGAAAACGGCTGCTCGCGCGCTGATTCTACGAGATTAACGTAAAGTATTTTATTCACAAGTCGGATCCATATTTCTTAAGATTCGTGTTTAAAAAGGTGGAGCATTTAAACTCAAATATCTTCATATATCTATCGGAATGACAAAATAATTACATTACGTTCATCACGATGATGAGAAGAAAATGTTTACATCTTACTTGATGCTAATCCATTTAGTCGAAAATTAATTATTTTCATATGAGGTTAGGTTACTGCCCAATTTTTTTCAAATTCTTACATTTCATCTGTTCTATGAAAAGTATCGACACAATTTGTCTACCTCGTAGAGTCGGTGCGCGAGCAGTCGTTTTCCTTTCTCCGCTCTAGGGTTATAAGAATCTTCGATGACGATTGCATTCTACGCTTTTGTCTTGATAACAGGCCTCCTCACAAAAGATAATCAAATTTTATTAAAAACCGTAAAACCGGTATTCAAAACCGGTTTCGTGATTTTAACAAATTGATCGCGGCACTGGAGTGATATTTTTCTTACCGCCCGCCTTCAATTCAAAGAAAAATAAATAGGTAAATAGCGGTTACCGCCGGTCAACTTTTTCCTAAACTGAGAGTAAGCGTGAGCAAAGGGTACCGAAAACCGGTTTGTCAAAATCGGTCCGGTTTTGCATTCCCTAATAATTTCACTTCGGGTCATGGGAAAATCAAGAAGGCTATCACTAACGAGGTCTTTGAGATGCCTAGGGACCGAATGAAACCGGAGACGGACTTCGTAAGGCGTTTTGAGACTGTCATACCCGATAGGTCTGAATGCCTTTATTGTCGGCCAAGCTGCCTATCTGATGAAGTAATTGTGAGTTTCACTGATGGCTCTAAAACTTCAGAAGGTACGGGAGCCGGAGTATTCTCCCCGGAACCGTTGGCAAAAAGGTGGTACCACCTAGGTGGGTATGCCGACGTCTTTCAGACTGAGATTTTCGCGGCACTGATGGGAGCGCGGGAAGCAATCTCACCAGAGGCATGTGGGAAAAAGGTCACAGTCTGTTCTGATAGTGAGGCAATGATCAAAGCGCTCATCTCGCCTGTCGTTACATCCAAGCTAGTAAAAGAGTTAAAGGAAACCTTGAACCGAATGGCACTTAGAAATCAGGTGACGCTGGTCTGGGTTTCCGGACACTCTGGCGTGGAGGGTAACGAAAGGGCGGATGAGCTGGCGAGGACAGGCTCGGCTACATTGGATTGCGGGCCAGAACCTCTCATACCCATCCCACACTCGGCATGCGTAAAAGCAATAAAGAGTTGGGTGAGGTCGGAATTCGCTAACCATTGGAACACTTATGAAGGAGGAATGCCAACAAAGCGTTTCTTCCCGGTGCCCGATGGGAAGTGGGCCAAAGAACTGCTAAATATGGACAGGACACGCATCAAGAGGGTGGTGGGTGCGATCACCGGACACTGCGGAGTGAGCAAGCACCTGGCAAAAATGAGAATCTCTAATGATCCCAGTTGCACCTGTGGCCTAAGTGAGGAGACGGGCGTTCACGTCATATGCGAATGCCCGAGGTTCTCCTCACTAAGGCTCAGGACACTAGGAAGTCATGTAGTCCAACCCGAAAATGTCTCCAAAATGGGACCTGCCGCTCTAGACAGGTTCCTGGTGGGGACCGGGAGGTTTTCGAGAGTTACATGATGAACGGGTTAGGAAACAAAGGATCATCAGATCTGTGTGAAAGCTCAACTTGACAAAAAAAAATGTTTGTTCTGTCAAGTTGAGCTTTCACACAGACCTTACGCGATGCGATTCGCATCGCGTCCAATATAATGAGCCTTTTACAAATTCTTTTGCAATTAAAGAAAGGATACGAAAAATATAGATTTTCATGCGTTTGGTATGACGCCGGAATTTCATGACGAAATTAAAAATATCTCAAGCGACGAAAAATATCTACGGCATCATGAAGTTCATTTATTTTCAAATTTGACTAAGGTGACGTCTCATTAAACACAAGCGTTTCTGGAAAATTACATTAAAAGTGTAGAAAGAGTTTCAGGCGGCTAAAAGGGTATAAGGATATCGCATCGCGTAAGGTTTGTGTGAAAGCTCAACTTGACAAAAAAAATTTTTGTTCTGTCAAGTTGAGCTTTCACACAGACCTTCGCATCGCGTCCAATATAATGAGCCCTTAAATATTTCAATTGAAAGTTTCGAGTAATAAAAAATATTCTCACCTTATTTCAAAAAAAACTTCAGCGTACGTCTTTTACTTTATGGAAAACTAATGTGAAGGTTCAAATAAATTGGTAAATTTTATTGAAATAAGAATTCTTTCATAAAGTCGGTAAACAAAACGAGAACTGGTCTCAACCTCAACCAAAACGATACCACCCAAATGATTGAAACATATTGTCAGTGAGTCGCAACTGAGTAAATAAATGTTATTACATCGGGATATTCTATTAAATGGAGATAATAAAGTCGTAAACAATTAATTTCGATTCCAGTCGATGAATTTAACAAAAAAATGTTCTTAATTTCAAGTTCCACATATTTTTGGAGTTTGTTTGATCTTCTGTTCAATGAATTGGAACTTACTTGAGATAATAAATTTGTCCTTCCGCAGTACGGGCTTGTTCCCATCCAGCTGGTAATTCACCTAGTTCATCCTGTAGTTGTATTGCACTCACAACATCATATGACCTTTGTTTCATATGAACAGGTTGAATGGTTTGTGTAGTTGATTGCGTTTGCTGTGCCTGAGCCTGTTGTTGCGTTGTTGCAGTCGAATTATTAGTCGGTGAGTTATTATTGAGTCCAGCATAAGTTTGTTGCAACGACGCTGGACTACTGTGGGCACGTGAATGTGAAATAGGCAAACGATTAACGGTTGGATTAACACCGGACGGTGAACAAATTGTCGTCGTAGTTGAACCGAATGCAGAATCAGCACTATTTTCACGTGAATGTGAAACGGATGGAGATTTTGAGCCAGTTAATGGTGGATTGAAGAATGAAGGTGGTAGATCACGCATTCGAAATGGTTTTGTTAACTTTCTGGTTGTGTCATGTGGTCTTAGCACACTATCAAATAATGCTTGGAGATTCTCGGCGGAATCTTGATTAATTCGTACCAACAAGTTTGGATTTTCAACTCCATTCGACTTGCTGCTATTATTATTTAGATTACTATTGTTCAGTTCCATTTTGCCTCAGTCGATTCCCAATTTAAACCTTTTGTCAACACAAAATATTTATTTAGGAAAAAATTATAAATTAAATAAAAAAACAAAAAAAAATCTTCGTTTAATGGTTTGGTATGTACATATAAACGGTACGATATGTAATGTGTATAATATAATTACTTCACTCTACTCGTCTCCAACACAAAGCACAAACACAGACACACAATACGGCCAAAGAAAATTTTAATTCTTTATTGATGGCTAGTGTCTAACTCTTGTATGAAGTTATTTTTAAATTACGACAAACATAGTCAATTATAAATTTATTAGCACGAAAAATAGCACAAGAAAATTATGAAAATTTACACACAAAAAGTTGTGACTGAAAACAAAAATTTAATTTTCTGTTAAACTTTTGATGACGAAAATCACAGTAATTTCAAATAAATAAGGCAATACGTGTAGGTAATTATAAGCTAATAAAAACGTACGAAAAGATAAGATTCACCAGTTCCTACACAAGAAATATCATTTTTTTTGTATTTTTTATTCTTTTCCTTTTTTTCGACGCGAAAAAGAAAATTGTTTGTCTATTTTTATAACCGAAAATAGATTTAAATCACTTGAAACAGTAAAAATAGCATCCGTCTTAAGGCGCCCGAACGAATCAACAACTCGCGATTGTCTCCGCCTCTACGCAACAACTGGTTTTACTTGACTAAAATACTAATTCAATTCTGAAAAATATTACAAATTTAACTCAGTGCTGCACACTGACTGAGACCATACGTTCAAATGAAATTTTATTTTTATTTAATCTTTTCAACAAATACTAACGAACGAGTTCCATCATCGAAGCCGAAGAGAGTCTAAATGGAATGGATTTATGATTTTTTTCTTATTTAACACACTGCTGAGTTCATCTTTTATGTAGAAACAAAAACACTGAATAACACGTAGAGCAGCCACGAATACACTAATACTGTAAAGTCGTAGTGCATATAAAATGGATTTGTTTTGTGCTTAAAGGGCGTCATGGCAATCAAAATAAAGATTGTTTGTGCAAACAATATATTGTATGACTTTTACGACAAAATAACTTTATGAATGTAAAATTGGTTATAGCCCAAAGTCTATACGCTTAACAAATACAGTTGCAGGTACCATTTGACTTAAAAACGTGGTTCCATTGTATGCGTTTGAATTACGAGTAAAAGTTGTACCTTTTCTTTGAACATATTCAACTAACTTAGAAATATATAGGTATGTTTGTATGCAACAGATCGTTTACACTCATCGCAACTTGTATACTTTTATGTTTTAAAATATCAAATATTAAATAAAATGAATTTGTTTGCGACAGGTATACGCATAGAAAAGGTTGTTCACTGGATTCATTGAGTTAACTACACACTTTGTTCATTGTGTTTGCTTGTATGTGTTGTTAGATACCATTGCAGGGTGTAGAGAGGTACCTGTCAATATTGTTGACTGAGAAGAGGAACAAGTGAAATTTCAAGTACTTCGCTTATTACGTTTTATTTTCTAAGAATTTTCACTTGAGTGGTAGCAAGTGTTATGAAGTGAATTGATTCACTGAAATTGGTGAGAAATAAGTAATCACAACAAAAACCCTTTTAAAAGGGAAATGTGACGCAAGAACTTGTCTCTTCTTCCAAAACAACTGATATCAATTTGGGAGTAGCTTAACGCTTGGAAACGCAACAAAAACTTTCAAAATATTTTCACATTTGATCAAAAAAATGCGTCGCAAATGCCGGACCCACCAGTGTTATAGTTTTTCTGTTCTTTCATTTTTATACGCAAAAATTTGACTTCCTGTACAAAAATACTACATACATTCCTACATACAATTCAAATTTTTGCGGTGTGAAAGCTGATGGGTCCGGCATTTGTGACGCGTTTTTTTAATCAAATGTGAATAGTAATTTGGATGACAAGGGATGAAAGTAAGAAAATTCAAACCCGTGTGAAGTTTGCAGCCCGAACCGAAAGTGAGGTCGGCAATCACACGGTTTGAATTTTCTTACTTTTGTCCCGAGTTATCCATAATATTTTTTATCACAGAGACAGCGGAAGGTTTATACTTTAGCCACGAAAAAACACTGATGCATTCTGAATATGTTTTTTTCACGAAAATGATTGGGGTTGAACGCACAAAAATGCAATAATTCCCATTTACGAACAACATCACTGAATAACACTGTTGTCACTTGGCAGGGACTTAAATTATTTGAATTAAATAAACACAACACAACATTATTCCCATCATTGTTTCCATTATAATATACAAAAATATTTGCTTAACAGCCAATAAAATATATGAATCCGTCAATGAAAACACAGCAAACGATAACTTTACAAAATAACAACAAACTTACTTTGACGCCATATTTCATGGTTAACATTGATTCCCTTTACGACGTCGTGTTAAGTAAATCAGAAAAAATTTGTTAGGAAGTGATTATAAATGCTCTAATATTATTAAACCAGAAACAACCGCTGGTTATATGTAGCGCTCAAAATCAAAACCACTTCTGTGATGGCAACCTTCTTTCTGTCAAGTGAACAAATTTTAGTAGTTCATTGACGCAAAGAGGGACGAAAGTTGTTCATTTGTAATATTTTCGTTCTCTTGGCTTCCTTCTTCTACTTTCGCCCCGTGGGATGCATTTTTCTACTTTCGTCCCTGATTTGAGGGGCGAAAGAACAAACTTTCGCTGCCTCTGTGATAAAAAATATTTTTCATGCCTCGGGGCCAAAATCGAAGGAAATTTTACAAATTTCTCTCGATTTTGTACCTCTGCATGAAAAATTTTTTGTGTATCTGTTTTGAACGACTCATTTTAGGCACTTTCGCATGTAGACCTCGCTCTGCTCGGTCTACAACACGCGAAATTGCCTAAAATCAGTCGTCAAAAACAGACACACAAATAACTATTGAAAGTTTTTTTTGCGTTTCCAAGCGTTAAGCGTCTCCCAAATTGATATCAGTTGTTTTGGAAGAAGGGGTTTTTGTTGTGATATCAGTAGTTTTGGAAGCAATTGAAACCGATTAACTCACAAATATCAAAAAAACCTGATAGAAGTTGAAAAGTGCTAGAGAAATCCACAAAAATCCTTAACAATCCGTTAAACCTAGGAAGCTTCATTGGATGAACTGTCTCATGTCGAGAATAACAGAAAAATATCAAAAACTCTAATCAACTTACATACCTCACTTACCCAACCGTGACACTCACCTCACACATTATTTTATATGATAAGAAGATACCCGACCGCCAGTTTCCGAGAAATCGCCAAAAAAGTCGTTTTTCATACAAATGGCTGTGGAACTACTAACTATCTAACTAACGTGGGATATAATTCATTTTCTTTGGCTTCTTTGAAGCAGCGCATTTAGTATGGAAAATGACGATTTTCTAAAGGTCATATCTTCCGATCCACTGGACCGATTTTAATGAGTAAAATGTCGATTTCAATCAAAATTTTACGTAGAATAGATAAACTAGGTCTCAGGGGCCTACGACGCAAGGAAAAAAGTCAAAACTTAGCTGTATATATGGTTCCGCAGTCTACGAAAAAAAAAATCTGATTTTTTTGATCGTATGGGGAATTGCGTCACGGGCGCAATGCTACCGCGCGCCCATGATGTTTAGGATTTATATTTGAATTCGGACGCTAATACTTTATAGACTCATTGGTACCTCTCGCTGTTACGTCTTACATTCATGATACCCAATAACCTACGAAAGAGAAGATTTGACCGTCTAACGGAAGTTTTCTCTTTCCTACATCGGAAATTATAAATCTTATCCTTCCTTGTCGTAAACCATATTCTCACCATACACCTAGCTATCATTAACATAAAAAAGTCACTGGCCCTAAGACTGACAAATCTATAGCTAATTTTGTGTGTCTTATTAACGCTTGTTGTTGAAGATGTATGCGCGACCTAAACTAAGTTTCCACCACGTTTCCCGCTATCCTATAAAAAAAATAATCCGCCGTTACAACCTGTCCGGGTCAGAGGCTAGATCATTTTTTATTGTACTCTTTCCGCAATTTTTTTGCGAGCTTTCGCTCACACGGATTCTTCTTATAGATCCTTTCGTTACCGACGTTTTTACTGTGTCAGTGGTAAATTGCACACAAACCAAGTGCCACCTGTGATGTACTAGGGCTGAAGCTAGTATGGCTTAGAATAATGCCGGTTTGCCCCATCAATGGTTTTTACCGGCAGGCTTTTTTTGGACCACATGCTTAACGTGAATTCCGAACCACGCCTAACGGTAGCTTGCATTTTGCCATTAGGATTTCTTCTGGTGCTAATCATGGGCGCGCGGTAGCGATGCGTCCGTGACGCAAGTCCCCATACGAACAAAAATTCAGAAAAAGTTTTTTCGTAGACTTCGGAACCATATATACAGCTAAGTTTTGACTTTTTTCCCTTGCGTCGTAACATCCTGAGACCTAGTTCATTGGATTCCTTGTAAAATTTTTATTGTAATTTTACTCATTAAAATCGGTCCAGTGGATCCGAAGATATGACCTTTAGAAAATCGTCATTTTCTATACAAAATGTGCACTTTCATAGAAACCAAAGTTAATGGAAACATCCTACGTTAGTTAGTTAGTTAGTTAGTTCCAGAGCCATTTGTATGAAAACCGACTTTTTTGGCTCGTGCTCGAAAACGGCTCGATAACTTTTCTTGAAATTTTGGAGGGACCTTCGGGTGGGCATTCTACGCCATATGAGATTTTAAAAAAGGTGGGGTACCGGCCTCGTTTGGGCGCCAAGGCTCTTAGAAGGCGCCATATAAAGCCCATACGTATGTGTAGTGTGTATGATAGCACATTTTGTATGAGGCAATGGTTGTGTGTTCGAGATAGAGGTTTGGTGTCAAAGGGAAAGTTGTTGGGTTGGGTGTGTAGTGAATAAGGGTGACCGCCAAAATGGCGGAAAATAGGCAGAGACTCAAAAAAAAAACTTTTGATATGTTCTAGAGAAAGTTGGGGGAATCATTTTCGCCCATGAAAGTAGTTGCCGCCGCTTCCGAAGCGGCGGCGGCGGCTCAAAAAAAACTTTTGATATGATGTAGAGGAAGTTGAGGGGATTATTTTCGCCCTTGGAAATAGTAGCCGACGCGCTTCGGCTCGGCGGCGGCTCAAAAAAAACTTTTGATTTGTAGAGGAGATTGATGAGATCATTTACGTCAATGGAAGTAGTAGTCACCGGCCTTCGGCTCGGCGGCAGCGGCGGCTCAACAAAATGCAAAACATTACAATCACAACGAAAACCCTTTTTAAAAGGGAAACGTGACGCAAGTCCTCGTCCCTCCTTCCAAAACAACTGATATCAATTTGGGTGACGCTTGCAGCTTTGGAACGCAAAAAAATTCTTTTGAAATATTTTCACTTTTGATTAAAAAAATGCGTCACAAATGCCGGACCCCCCAGTCTTATAGTTTTTCTGTTCTTTCAGCTTTCACAATGCAAAAATTTGCCTTTATGGGATGTATGGCGTATTTTTGTACAGGAAATCAAATTTTTGCGTATGAAAGCTGAAAGCGTAGACAAATTATTACATTGGCGGGTCCGGCATTTGTGACGCATTTTTTTAATCAAAAGTGAAAATATTTCAAAAGAATTTTGTGCGTTCCGAAGCTGCAAGCGTCACCCAAATTGATATCAGTTGTTTTGGAAGAAGGGACGAGGAATGCGTTTCCCTTTTAAAAAGGGTTTTTGTTGTGATTATACCTCCGTCTAAATTCAGACTCACATATTTGTACACAGAATGCATCGAATATGGGTGACGTCATATTTGTCATTCTTCTGTGTACGAATCGTTGCGGCACCAACTTCACAACTACCCATATTATGAAGCCTGGGTGTGCCTAGCAACGTTACTTTCATGCTATACATTGAAGAAAAATCCCATACAGAATTTGTCCCCATTAGGATTGAACCCGGATATTCTTGGTGGAAAGCCAGTACGTTACCGCTGAGCTAACCCGTTCCTTTTCCCGCTATCCTCATCTCCTCAAATTCCGGAAATGACTTACCATCCCCTGAAAATGGTCCCTAAATATCTAAACTCAGAAACGTCATCTTTCGGTTACAAAATTTTTATATAGACGATGGCTCAGCGCTACCTGGCGTTGTAATAGTGTTCAAGCGATAACTAACTGCTCCACATCAAAAAGTACAGGTTGGTTATGTACCAATTGACTCACACAGCGATGTATCTATAATATGAAATCGAAAATATCCCTGCTCCTCATCGTACCTTGTTGTACCTCACTACACTACACCTCGATCCTCCTCACTGCACTTCACTGCATTTCATTACACCTCATTGCCTTTCACTGTACCTTCTCACTTCACCTTAGTGCAGACTTTGGTGTATCTGACTGCACCTTGGTGAACCTGACTACACTTTGGTGCATGTCACTGCTTTTTAATGCACCTGATTGCACCTTGTTGCAGCTTACTACAGTATGAGCACCAGAAACAAGCAATGGCCACAGGTTGGTGCTACTGTGAGCCAATGACCATCAAATAAATATTTGAAGTGTTGGGCAAAAGTTTTTTTAACATCAAACTGAGTCCAAGACCTCATCTAATGCCTCAGGGCCGGACTGGTGAGGCGATTGAACCTGAACCGAAGATAGCAGACAAGGAGGTAGTGGGTAGATGTACAACTGAATGGGCAAAGACCGATACAAATATCGTGTACCCAAATGAAGGAGAAATGTCATGTGAACGAAGAGCTTGAATAATCATTAGATCTACGACAATGAAATGTAGAAAATGGCGGTAAAAAAGGCCAGTGGATTATCTTTCGGGAAGACATTATCATCCGATCTTACAGCGGACGATAATGTCTTCCAGGAAGATTATCCACTGGGCGTCCGGCGGAAGATAATATATATCAATGTGGTGATAATATCGTCCAACGGAAGATAACATGATCCATCGGACGATAATATCATCCTTACTTTTACTTTTTCGGCGCTACAGCCACTTGTTCTGATCCAATTGTGTCTGTTCCTTGCCGCGTATTGCCAATTTTTTATTCCGAGCGTTCGAAGATCTTGTTCGACACAATCGATCCATCTAATTTCCGGGCCAACAACTCCTCTTCGCCCTTCTGGATTGTTACGGAATAACTGTGAGGGGCTCTTTTTTCATCCATGCGTGCTAAATGCTCCGTCCACCTCAACCTTTGGACTTTTACCACCGCCACTATATCCGGCTCGCCAAAATCACTTTCCAATTCAAAGTTGCCACCTTTTACCCTCGCACATCGCTCCAAATATGGTTAGAAGTACCTTGCGCTCGAACGTTAGGAGCAACTGTAAATCACTTTTCTTCATCGTCCTAGATTCGCATCCGTAGATCAATACTGGACGAATAAGCGTTCTGTAAATATGGTACTTCGTTTTCTTTGATATTAACTTTGAAGGAAATTCCAGAAGTCCAGAACTTGAACTGTTCCATTCACCAGCGTTTTGTTGGTGTGGATACCAGCACGTGTTATTGCAATTTCCAAAGCTAAGTTAAAGAGTAAGCAAAATAGAGCGACTCCCTGCTTCAATCCTTCTCTAACAGCAAACACATCTGACATGTCGTTTTGCACCTTGACACGATATTTGGCTCATCCAATGTCGCTTTCACAAGACGAATGTACTCACCTATATACGCTGGTCCTGTCGTAAGCTTGTTTGAAGTCGATGAAAAGATGGTACGTCCGGACTTGAAACTCTCTGTCCTTTTGCAGAATCAGACGAAGTGTGAATATTTGGTTAGTTGTTGAGCGATCTCGTCTGAATCCGCCTTGATGATCCTCAATGACACTCTCAGCCCGTGGTTTTAGTCTTTCGAATAGCACTCGAGCAAAATCTTTGTAGGCCGTGTCCAGCAAGGCAATTCCACGGCAGTTTTCGCATTCAGTTTTATCACCTTTCTTGTGTAGAGGTAAAATGGCACCCTCTAGCCACTCGTCAGGCAACTCTTCCGTGTTCCATATTCGTTTTACTAAATCATACATTACTTTAGGCAATTCCTCACCACCCGTCTTCAGCAGTTCTGCTGGCATATTGTCCGGACCGGAAGCTTTGTTGTTCTTGAGTGATGTAATTGCTGCTGAGACTTCGTCCATTGTTGGCGCCGCTACGATGCGACCGTCGTCGTCAAGAAAAGAAACATCGCTATCATCAGTCACATCATCATGACCTTTGCATCTCTCCAAGACATCATGTTGGTAAAATTTCAGTTTAGGGAACCTATCTATTTGAGGGGGAGGGGGGGATGGAATGATAGGGGACCTTCCCCAGATCACAAATATGCAAGCGGTAGGTGGCGCTTGAGCTCCGTTTGGAAGTTACAGCGGTTCAAAGTTCAAAATTTTATATGACCTGAAGCTTCATAAAATGACAAAGAAATAGTGTAAGGGGCTAATTAAAAGGTGAGGATGAATGGAAACCACAGTATCAACTTCAATATGCATCCGGCAGGTGGCGCTAGCAACACAATAGAAGAGAATTCGGCGCTCTACCTGTGTAAACATTCATAATTTCAGTTTAGGGGACCTATCTATTTGAGGGGGGGAGTGGGAGGGAATGACCAGATCACAAATATGCAACCGGTAGGTGGCGCTCGAGCTCCGCTTGGAAGTTACAGCGGTTCAAAATTGTATGCACTTACCCAGGATACGCCACGTGGAGGCTGTTAACAAATATCCCAGAGGCCATGAAAAGGGCCGTTTATTGTAGCGAGGTGGGGACCCCTCGCTTCGTCAATCGCGAAGTATTTTATGACTCCAAACCTGGGTAAGTGCATACTTAGCGAATGTTTACACCGGTAAAGCGCCGAATTCTCTTCTATTGTGTTGCTAGCGCCACCTACCGGATACATATTGAAGTTAATACTGTGGTTTCCATTCATCCCCACCTTTTAATTAGCCCCTTACACTATTTTCTTGTCATTTTATGAAGTTTCGGGACATATAAAATTTTGAAGTTTGAACCACTGTAACTTCCAAACGGAGCATATTTGTGATCTGGGGAAGGTCCCCTATCATTCCCTCTCACTCCCTCCCTCAAATAGATAGGTCCCCTAAACTGAAATTTTTCCCTCTTAGTTTGTCCACTGGATAACGCGTCACAGTTTCTCGTTGGCCATTATGAAACCGGGCGCGATGTGATCGCAGTGTTGACACCACAAGATAGTGATCAGAGTCGACATTTGCTCTCCAAAATGTTTTGACGTGACAAACCTAGGGATTTTCCCTTTTACGAAATGTAACGAAAACTAATTAATGGAAGATATTATCGTTCCGTGGATGATATTATCGTCCGATGGATGACATTATCGTCCGGTGGATGATATTATCGTCCGATGGATGATATTATCATCCGATGGATGATATTATCGTCCGATGGATGATATTATCGTCCGGTGGATGATATTATCGTCATATGGATGATATTATCGTCCGATGGATGATATTATCGTCCGGTGGATGATATTATCGTCATATGGGTGATATTATCATCCGATGAATGATATTATCATCCGATGGATGATATTATCGTCCGGTGGAAGATGTTATCGTTCGGTGGATGATATTATCGTTCGGTGGATGATATTATCGTCCAGTGGATGATATTATCGTCCGCCGGAAGATAATATCTTCCAGTGTGGTGATATTATCGTCTAACGGAAGATATTATCATCCACCGAACGATAATACACTGGGCATTTTTTCCCTCTACTGTAGAAAATTATGTAAAAATGACCAAAATTTATGACGATTCAAATAATAAATTTTGAATTTTCTATAATATTTTACGAATGAAGCAAAGTGTTCAAATATGCAAATAAAAGACAATAAATTATTTGTCACACAAATATTACGAGATGTAGGCGACTGAAATTGTACGCAACTAATTGTAATATTTCGATCTTATTTTGGAAGATTCTCAAAAAAAAATATTCACAAAATTACAAACCATACAAGAACGCTAAAGACAGATGGTAGTACTTTTTCTTAATAGTCAGATTTAGTAATTAGATTTCATGGTACTTACGACCAAACGGTTCGGGAAAAGCCGTCACATTACAAGTTTCCCAAAAAACTTCTCAGATAGTTGATAATACGCGCCTATTACATTTCGGATAGTTTCATTAGTCATACTTCTTGTTTAAATAGTAAAATTACCTGAGAGTATTAAATAATCATGTAACCTCATGTTTAATATTAAAAGGGGTCAGAAGCTATTAGTATTCGAGGCAAATAAGACATCGCTGTTGACTGATTTTTGTTACGTAGACGCTAAGAAAAAATATTGAAACGCCCCGCAACAGTTAAATTTCATGATTTACACCAGCATTTCTTAAGTGGACGAACAGAACAAAGGCGCCTTATCTTCCTTCTAACGCCCTTATCTTTTAGATCGCTTTACTATCTTCACTTTCACATCCGTTTTATTTCTTTCAATTGTCGTACATCATAAACGAACAAAGACCTTCGGAAGTATATGCACTTCCCAGTCAACTAATTGAAATGATTATAAAAATAAAAGCTAAGACCCGTACGTTGCATTTTGTTTTCGAACCCAGGTAAGGTAATGTCGGAAACTCCATATAAACTGAACGAACAACGGCATTGAAGTGGCCTCTGACTGAAACCGAAAATGTTCTTCTCAACGTTCTCAAACATTAATTTTTAGGTCCTCGGACAATAGTAGGGCTGACCTCGAGTCCGAGTTCAACTTGCTGCATAATTTGGCCTTTGAGAGCATTGGCGATTAGATATCTCTCTTAGGTTTTAGTTTTCGCACACTTCTTCAGTTATATCTCCCAGAACAATTCACTTATTTTGCTCATCTTTGAACTTAGACTAGATGTAGATGTAACTTTCAAGAGAAAACATATGGAGAGACCCCTACGTATCAGAATAGATGTGGCAAACAGAATAGATGTTGCAAGAAGACTCGGACGTAAAATATTGACTAACTCTTAAGTGTATGAAATTACGTGGACATTAAGTTGGATTGGAAATTGCCGAAAGGGCAATATTGAAAAACCGGTCCGAAGAAAACGCGCAAAAACCTCTCTAAAACCTTAAAATATTCTCAAAATTTAAAAAAAAAATTGCACTAGGGCCGATCTTAGAATCGACCTAGAGCACTTAGGAGAGGCCGCTGACCCATACTGCCGTGAACAAAAATGTTAGCGTCTATTTTCTCTGCAAAACAGCACAAAAAACCTCATAATTAAAGAAATATTCACGAAAAATCACCAAAACCGTACGTACTTCAGCCCGAACCACTCAACAAATTTTCACTAATTTAATTTTCTTGATTTTTTGGATGTCCACATCTTTCATTCAAAACCTTGAAGAGCGATTTCCGTTCTAATTTCGCAGAGATATAAGTGAAAAAGTGCCACCAACCTTAAAAAAACCACGTTTTTGACCACTTTTTCGACCGTAACTTCGTAAGTTTTCGACTGAATTCGCCTAAATTCAATCCTGTGATCGATTTGTTGACTATCTTTCAGGAAAAAAAAAGTTTTTGAAATTCGGATAAGATTTACCCGATTTATGTAGGAAAAACACGTTGGGCCCTAGTAGAGATTTAGTTTTAGGGCCCTGGCTGAGACCAAAAGCTCAAATTCAAACAAGTTTCTTCCATGAAATGTCCGGCATGCCTCAAGCCTTTCAAACAAAAAAAATTTATGAAAATCGGAAAAGATTTACTCGAGTTATGTACAAAAGACCAAAAACCACTTAAACGGCCCTAGGGCATTGGCCCTCGGGTCGACAGTGCATAGATTCAATCCAAAAAAAGGTTTTTCAATTATCTTTCAGGGAAAAAGTTTTTGAAAATCGGTTGAGTTTTACTCAAGTTATCGCGGTAACGGACGGACGGACGGACGGACATTTTTTTTATTGCTGATTCGTCATCTGGGGACCATGATCAATGCTCCTCCCCTACTCCCGGTTCGAAATTGGGGTGGTTACAAACGTCGTGGTAAACGCATAAGACCTCTTTTCGAAGAACTTCGTACGAGTCTAAACATAAGACGAAAGGTTGAACGATCTTCAACAAAGTTTGAAATGGAGTGACGAAAGGTCATACATTTTTATGGCTTCTCGAGCCGTTAATGTATAGGCTCCCCTACGACGCGACGAATGGACAATTTCTTTTATTGTTGGCATTATCTATCTCATAATCTTATGAAACTTCTTTTTGCGTCGTACTGGTCTTAAGTCTATGAGTTAATTCTATTTGTCATGGCACGGCCATTATAGGTACTTACATCCGTTAAGCCATTTTTGCTTTTTGTTGTGCACGTATTTCTTCAAAAGCAATAAACTCAATACTTACTTTTCCATTAAATAGCTATCAGCGTTATCAGTTATCCTCGCAAACTGAGAGATATTTTAAGCAAAGTGAAATTTGTGCATTAACAACCATTTTTTTGTAGAAAATCATTAAAGGTAATTTGCCCTATATTTCCGTTTATGTTTCTAAGAATTTTTATGTTTCGAACAATAAAATTTTCAGACGTGTAAACAGGGCCGTAGTCAGAAAATACTGTGCCTTAAGTTCATTTACTTGATTGGTTACAGTTGGTTACTTTTTCGTTTCGGGGTCTAAGTCATAGGCAAAAAAATTTTGTTCGTCCGTCTGACTGTCACCGCGTTAAATCAAGTAAAACTCAAAAAGTTTTCACTTTTTTCACTTTTTTCCCCTGAAAGGTACTCAAGAAATCTTTTATGGGATTGAATCTGGGTACTGTCAGCCCAAGGACGGCGAGCTAGGGCCGTTTGAGTGGTTTTTGGTCTTTTGTACACAACTCAAGTAAATCTTTAAGGATTTTCATAATTTTATCTTTGCTTGAAAGGTCTGTGCATGTCTGACAATTCATGGAAGAACTTTTCGAGCTTTTTACCTTAACCTGAGCCCAAAGACTGGCCTCCTCTAAAAATCCGGCGACAAAATCCGGTGGCGTCCAAATCAGAGTTCTGCCCTACAACGAAAAAAAAACTAGCGACGTTATCAGATGAGAGATTTTCATATATTTTCTCTCACAAATTCTCCTCGCTGAGTTTTTTATGATTTGTATGGCAGAAGTATAGTGATACACACGCCTAACATATTCGCATGTTTGATGTGGCCTCGTATTACATTGATGTTTTCTCGAAATTCAATTGAACTCCATCTATGGTGCATCATGATAATTTATTAACATTTTTTTTTTACTTCTTTTAGGATAGAGTATTTGGAATTGTTGAGATAATTAACTGAAATATCTCAAACTACATGAGTGATTGTAATCCTGTGGCAACGGTTTTAACTATATTTTATATCACCCCCGCGCCTCTGCGGCAAGCTGAGATACGCTATGCCCCTTACACCCCGCAAGGGGGATATTCTCTTTTGCGAGGGCTGCCGTCTTCCTACCTCGCTTTTTGATCCATTATTTTTCCATTATGTTCACCATGTGCGGCGCCGCAGTACAGTTAAAAATGTGATGAGAAAAATGCAACTTCTTTCATATTTCGTCCGGGTTTTGAAGCTTCCGGATTTTAACGCATAGGGATATTGACGCCTCCTGATTTTGACGCCTCCGGATTTTTCGTCCAGATTTTGTAGCGACAGCCTAAAACTGAGACTCTACTAGGGTTTCTACATAAATCGGGTAAATCACATCCGCTTTTTCAAAAACTTCAAGATTGAATTTGGGCAAAATCGGTCGAAAACTTTCGAAGTTACGGTTGAAAAAGTGGTCAAAAACTTGGTTTCTTGAAGGTCGGTGAAACCTTTTGACTTATATCACTCTGAAATTAACAAGGAAATCGCTCTTTGAATGAAAGATATTTATGGACTTTCAGATATAAAGAAAAAAATCTTGTGAAAATTGGTTGAGTGATTGGGGCTGTAGGGTCGTTAGTGTTGCCCCAACTCGCGCTACTACACTACACGACACTTAGTGGTTTTTCATGCATTATTCCTCAAATGATGAAGTTTTCTGTGCAATGTTGTAGAGGAGAAAGGAGCCAAACTTTTTTTTCATGGAAGCGTGTGTCCGAGGCCTCTTCTTAGAGTTCATCCATAAAGTACATACGCACAAAATGACGATTTTTAGACCCCCCCCTCTCCCCCTGCGTACACAAAAATTTATCGAAAAAAATTGTAAAATGTATGGAGCGGACGCTTTCATGACCCCCCTCCCTCTCCTAAAAAGCGTATGTACTTTATGAATGTCCACTTACGGTGATCCTAATGTCGACCGCAGCTCAAAAAATGTGGATTAAATTGAGGGGAACTTTTTTGTCTATAAAGTATGATTTTTAGACCCGTACAAAGAACGAAGTCTTATGCGTTTACCCCGACGTTTGTAACCACCCCAATTTCGACCGATGATTTGGGAAGGAGCATCGATCATGGTCCTCAGATGTCACCGCCATAACTTCAGCAAAACTCAACCGATTTTCAAAAACTTTTTTTCCCCGAAAGATAATCGAAAAATCTTTTATAAGATTGAATCTGGGCACTGTCGGCCCAAGGGCCGTCGAGATAGGGCCCTTTAAGTGGTTTTTGATCTTTTGTACATAACTCGAGTAAATCTTTTTCAATTTTCATAAATTTCTTTTTGTTTAAAAGAACTTGGGATGGCCGACAATTTATGGAAGAAACTTTTTCAAATTTGAGTCCCTGGACTTAGCTAGGGCACTAAAACCGAGTGTATGCTAGGGCCATACGTGTTTTTGTACATAACTCGAGTAAATCTTTTCCGATTGTCATAAACTTTTTTTGTTTGAAAGATCTGGGCATTTATTGAAGAACTTTTTTTGGACTTGAGTCCTTGGACTTAGCTAGGGCACTAAAAACGAATCTCTGCGAAGGCCATGTGTGTTTTTTGTACATAACTCAAGTAAATCTTTTCCGATTTTCATAATGGTCTTTTTAATCGTCTGGGTCTGGTCTGTGAAAGAACTACTATTTATTTGTAGAAGAAACTTTTTTGAGATTTAAACCTAGGATATAGCTAGGCACTAAAAACGAGTCTCTGCTAGCGCTCTACATGTTTTTTGTACTTATCTCTTCCGATTTTCAAATTTTGTTTGATCGAAAAGCCTATGACTGTCTCCCGATTTTTTTCAGAAAATTTTTTGATTAGAAACCCTTGGACTCAGTCAGGACCCTAAAACTTAGTTTCTACTAGGGCCCAACGTGTTTGCTTAAATAAATTGGATAAATCCTAACTGATTTTGTTGATTCTTTTTCTATTTGAGAGGTAATCGAGTACCGAATTATATTCAAAAACAAATTTGGACCCGGTGCCTGTGCTTAGGGCTGAAGTGGACCTCAGGGCTGCCCTAAAAAAAAATGTTGCAGAGCAAATTGAGGGAAACATTTTTGTCTGTGGAAGTATGTGTCCGAGGCATTTCCTTATGGCCCTAGGTCGGTCCTAAGGTCGGCCCTAGACAAAAAATGGTTTTTTCCTATGCTGTAGAAAAAATTGAGATGAACATTTTCGTTTATTTGGAGGTCAATTTTGTACTTTCGGAAAGCTTTTTTACACCGTTTCTTCGGACGGGTTTTTCCCTCTCGGCAATTTCCAATACAATTTAATGTGGACGAAATTTCACACACTTAAGAGTTAAGGCAATATTGACTTAAATACTTTCGAGTCTTTTCGTAACATCAACCCTGTTTGCCACATCTGTTCTGATACGTACGGGTCCCTTCATATGTCTTTTACATTTTTTTCCAAAATTTGTATTCAAAATTTTTAGACCCGTAGGAAGTACGTAGGTCTGATGCGTTTACTACCACGTTTGTTACATTGCGAACTCGAACCTTGGAGTAAGGGGGAACCTTTTTTTGTTGCCTTCAGATGACAAATCAGCGAAAAAAACAATGTCCGTCTGTCGGTCTGTCTGTCTGTCCGTCAACACGATAACTTGAGTAAATCTTGACCGATTTTCAAAAACTTTTTTTTGTTTGAAAGATCTCGGCAATATTGTCTTTTCAGCAATTTCTAATACAGTTTAATGGCGACGTAATTTCATAAGGCAATATTTATTTAGATTAAGTTTGAGTCTTTCTGCAACATCTGTTCTCTTTGCCAAGTATTCTGATGCGTACGGGGGTCGTCAAGTGTGGATGCATATTTTGAGGCTTCTGAAGTTCAGATTGACTAATGTCATCTATCTGTACGAAAGAAACGCAGAGCACACTACGATGCTCTGGCCAAATCGATTCTAAGAGCAAGATATTAGAAAGATTTTTTCGAAAGTCTGAATGCGGCACTGACACTTCGTCAGACACAAAAAGGGGAACCATTGCTGAGTAAAAATTGATTTTATGAGTTTTCAGTTCTCACGTATTTTGTGAAAACTGGTAATATCCATATAAATCAAAATGTCAATACTACTAGATTTATTTATTTATCTAAGGAATCCATGCATCAGTCAGAAACTCTGGCAAACCAAATTCTCGCCAAATCGAACTTAGTGATCTTCAACGATCGATTTCTGTCCATGCTAGAAAACTACCCAGCGGAACTAGCATCGGCAAGTGCACAATTGAAAATTCAGCAAACAGCTTGGGACACGCTTCAGGTAAAATCCTTACATGACAAGTTCTTGCGCTCCAGTAGACCTAAGGAAAGGGCAAGATTGCTTGTGTCATCGACGAAATCTTCATCAAAGTGGCTGCAAGCGATCCTATCCCAGCAACAAGGTCTTCTGCTCAACAATGACGCCGATAGGATTTCAGTAGCATTACGCTTAGGTATCAAGTGTTGTAAACCTTGCCTTTGCGGAAAAATAGTCTTTCAGGGTGGTCACCACGCACTTTCTCGTTTCAAATAAAAGGAAATTACCCCAGGTCCCCGGAAATAAATAAAATAATGTCTATGGCTTCCCCAACACCCTTGAGCCACCTGGGCTTACTCGACGCGTTAACAAGCGGCCGGATGGTCTGACAAGCTATGCTATTCATGGAGTTTTGGTAAGTGCCTCATCTGGGACTACACGGTGGCGGACACAGTTGCCAAATCGTATCAGAGCATGACTTCTAAAATTACAGGGACCGCAGCTGATCAGGCGGAACTAGTGTTTGTAAACCGGTTAATCGAGCAATTTTGTAATCGGTTAACCGACGATTCAAAACCGATTAACTGGTTAACCGAACATTGGAATACAGATTGGCGTTTCTTTCGAAATTTCACAGGAGAAATCAATTTTGCTGATTCTTAGAAGAAAGGACAACTTCGACTGACTACTTTTATTCGACAGAGCCTTTTGCTAGCTTTTTGGTAGAGTTTTTAAAGCCCTTTATTAAGTCTTTTGTAATTAAAACATATGAAAGGACCCGTACGTATCAGAATAGATGCGGCAAACAGAGTTGATGTTACGAAGAGACTCGAACGTATTTAAGTAAATATTGCAGTAACTCTTAAGTGTATGAAATTACGTCCACATTAAATTATATTGGAAATTGCCGATAGGGCAATATTGAAAAACCCGTCCGAAGAAACGGGGTAAAAAATCCTTTCCGAAAGCACAAAATTGACCCCCAAATATAGAAAAATGTTCTACTCAGTTTTCTCTACAACATAGGAAAAACCATTTTTTGGGCTAGGGTCGACCTTAGTACCGACCTAGGGCCCTAAGTAGAGGCCTCGGACACACAATTCCATAGCCAAAAATGTTTCCCTCAATTTCCTCTGCAACATAGCAAAAAAAATTTTTTTGGCTAGGGCCGACCTTAGGACCGACGTGGCCCACTTGAGCCCTAAGCACAGGCAAAAGTTTCTTTTATAAACTGTCGGTCATGCCTAGATCTTCAAACAAAAAAAAAGTTGAAATTCGGAAAAAACTTACTCGAGGTATGTACAAAAAACACATAGAGCCCTTGCAGAGACTCGTTTTTAGTGCCCCAGCTAAGTCCAAGGACTCAAATTCAAAAAATGTTTCTTCCATAAATTGTCTCGGCTATGCTCAGGACTTTCAAACAAAAAAAATTATGAAAATCGGAGAAGATTTACTTGAGTTATGTACAAAAAACACATAGAGCCCTAGTAGAGACTTGATTTTAGTGCCCTAGCTAAGTCCAAGGACTCAAATTCAGAAAAGCTTCTTCCATCAATTGTCGGCTATGCTCGGACCTTTCAAACAAAAGAAAATTTATGAAAATCGGAAAAGATTTGCCCGAGTCATGGACAAAAAACACATAGAGCACTAGCAGAGACTCGATTTTATTGCCCTAGCTAAGTCCAAGGGCTCAAATTCAAAAAAGTTTTTTTCATAAATTGTCGGCTATGCCCAGGTCTTTCGAACAAAAAAAAATTTTGAAAATCAGAAAAGATTTACTCGAGTTATGTACAAAAGACCAAAAATCACTTAAACGGCCCTTGCTCGGTGGCCCTTAGGCCGACAGTGACCAGATTCACTCCCATAAAAGATTTTTCGATTACATTTCAGGGAAAATTTTTTTTTTGAAAATCGGTTGAGTTTTACTCGAGTCATCGTGTTGACAGACGGACGGACATTTTTTTATTGCTGATTCGTAATCTAAGGACCATGATCGGTGCTCACCCCCACCTCCCAGGTCGAAATTCGACTGGTTACAAACGTCGTGGTAAATCGCTTTCGGACCCAAACTATTTCGCGTCCGATCCTTTAAAACCCATTAATGCCATTAGCACCAACCCAAAATCAAAAATTTTAAATTGAAGTGTACTCGCATACTCGTGTAGTAGAATTCATTAGTTTCAGTTTATGTAGCTTAAATATTGCTTCAACAAAGAATACGACTGATTGGATGGTCAATTATACTCATTACTTCTCAAGTTATTATGAGTATTAATGAAGCGAATTAGCCTGGATTTGGACACTTGGCACATGGCAAGCAGTTTCGAATAGTTGTTCAATCCGGTGGTGACATAGAATCACATGAAATTGATCCACTTTATATATTCATTGAAATTGTCATTTACACAACATGGGAGTGCGTTGATTGCGCCTAATGTTGTGTATTAAGGTTCTCATACTTTTCCCTAGGGCAGAAATTCCATGTAATCCCAAGTGATGAAAAGTAAAATTTTCATCCGCAGTGATTAGAGATGATCGGGACGATTATTTTTCGAAACCCGACCCAGACCGAAACCGACCCGATAAAATTTTTCGAAGCCCGAAACCCGAATTGTTTCTAAACCCGACCCGGACCGAACCCGACCCGATTAAAATTTTCGAAACCCGAAACCCATGAACCCGAAAAAAAAAATCGGGTTCGGGTCGGGTTTTTCGAAGTTTCGGGCAACCCGCTAAATATTAAAACGCAACACAGGTGAGCCGAGGTTTCGCGATTTCCTTCTTGTAGAATTGTAATAAAACACACCTTTGCAGTTATAGGATCAACGTAATAATGATTTCTTTATTGTTGACATTTTATAATATTATTTAAGTGCTTAGTCGATACTACACTCATCCTCCCTTTCTTTTAACCCTTGCCTTCTCTAATCTTCTTCTTTTTTTTTTTAGAACGTATCGTCGTAATCGTCATACGTTTCTATCATCCGAACGGTCTCACGTTTAATCGATGATGAATCTCCATTACTGGTACTTATTTTCGAAATACACTTGCGAGCAAAGTGATCCATCTTACCGCATCGCATGCACTTTTCCCTTTCGCTGGGCAGTTGTCATCGTCCGACTTGTGACCCTTATTTGAACCGCATCGACTACATTCTGATCGTATGTGTTGGCCATATTTTTTCAAAAATTGTTTTCCATCATTGATTGACTTCAGTTGTATTGCTCATTGAACCTCCTTCACTTTTTGAACCACAAACGAAAGTTTTCTCCTGATTCGCAACCGACTCGAATATTCTGCAGGCTTTCAAAACAGATTCCAATCGCTTGTGATTCCGCTCAAGAAGTTTCCGCCGGAGGCTATCGGAGTAGCACGAACTCGTTACTTGGTCCTTGATATTTTCATCAACCCGACTGTCGAACTTGCACCTATCTGCTTGTGTACGCAATAGCATGACAAAAGCATCTATTCGCTCGTCCTTATGTTGTAATAACTTCCGGAAAACATGACGTTCATAACTTGTATTTTGTTTTGGTGCGAAGTATTCCGTCAACTTTTCAACTGCCTTTCGATATTGATATCTTGCTGATCGTTCACTTTCTTTCGATGAGGTTGGTTGGCCCGCATAGTGTAAAAGCCAGGTTTTCTTTTTTTCATCTGTTATTCCACTTGCATCCGCGAAAAGTTCAAAACCACGTAGCCAATTCTTCCAATCAGTGGCACAGCTGTCGTCTTTGCAATCAAATGGTTGTGGACCCATGGTCCATGGACCATGGCGTCATTACTGTTTTAAATAAAAAAAAATTACTTCCAAATGTCCTTCTCAAATGTTTTATTTGCAGAATTAAATCCGCACTGGTCAATTTTTCCATTTCCTTTTGCAGAATTTAATCCGCACGTCACGAAATTGAATTCGCGTCCTTTTGCAGAATTTAATCCGCACGTCACGAAATTGAATTCGCGTCTCTTCGCACCGAATGTTAATACTTGTTCAGCAACTTGTTTGTATGTACTACCAGCTAGCAGTTACACTTACTTTTTCCGTTCATTCTTGAATCAAATTAAATGATTTTCCTCGTCGCCAATGTAGAATTATAATAAAACACACCTTTGCAGTTATAGGATCAACGTACATAATAATGATTTCTTTATTGTTGACATTTTATAATATTATTTCAGTGCTTAGTCGATACTACACTTCTACAAAGAATTTCTATTGCCATTCAGCGCGGAAACGCATGCATCATTCGAAATACGCACGGCGATAACAACGACTTCAATTTTTTCTTGTGATTTTTTCTCTTTTAATTTTTTTTTTGCTTGCTTTTCTCTTTAATTATCCATTAGGTCATCATCATCATCATTTATTTATCATATTATGCAAGGTATAGTACCTTATACAAATTAATGCGTTGTATTCTAATAAGTAATTGAATTGACAAAATGTATTTTTGTGAACTATAGGAAACAAAAAGAAAAAAAACTTCTAAAAAATTGTAATTAGATTGTAAGGCATTAGACGGATAAAATAAAACAAATACATCCATCACTCAAACTTATTTCAGAACAACGTCAATTCCTCCTATATTCAAATAGCTCTACACCATTCCAACTGCCCTATAGTCAAACCACACCAGTTGGATGTTAATGCTCAGCACACCAAAATCAACCCAGGTAGACAGAAACAACAGAAATGTATGTGCAACTCCTTCACACAACACAACTCTCATCCGCGTCCAGTTCAGCCAACAGAGACCACCGCGGAACCGCCGACATGCTCTTTCAATACTAAAATTGACATTCAAATGAACCTGTTTTATTGACCTTTTACTGATCGTAAATAGAAGGGCTACTCCGCCGTTCAAACAATCCCACACATGCCTTTCGAAACAAGTCAATAGAGCGGGTAATTCTTATTTTCACTGGATTGTTTTCCAATCAATTAAGCCGTGGACAAAGAGTGTTTTTTACCCATTGACATTTCTAATCGCGGTATAGTCATTTGCATTGATCTAGAGGACTGACCAAGTGACAAAAAATTTTTAAGGTACGTAGCTTTCCCTGATCTACTAAGTTTATACAAAGAAACACCCAAGAAGTCGCTTTACGTATCCTTGAGTACTTTCGTACCGTCCAAGACCATAAGTGTAGCGCACTATTGAATTCACAGAACGCTCCAGCACGTCCCATGACTCAAAATTCAATCCATAATAAAAAACATATGCAGGGGACCCGTACGTATCAGAATAGATGTGGCAAACAGAATAGATGTTGCAAAAAGACTGAACGTATTTAAGTAAATATTGACTTTAGTCTTACGTGTTAGAAATTGCGTAGCAATTACATTGGATTGGAAATTGCCAAAAGGGCAATATTGAAAAACCCGCCCGAAGAAACGGTATTAAAATCTTTTTGAATCCCTCAGAAAATCTCAAAATTAAAAAAAATAATGCACTAAGGCCGATCTTATAATCTACGTAGAACGCTTAGGAGAGGCCTCTGATCCATATTTCCATGAACGTTCGCATCTTTTTATGTGCTACACTGCACAAAAAAAGCTCATCATGATAGGAATATTGACGAAAAACCATTGAATATCTTGTAGGGTCACGTAGCGTGAATTGGGCCCACACTAATGGTTCTATAGGCCGAACCACTCAATTGATTTTCACCAGTTTAATTTTCATGGTTTTATGATGTTCATATCTTTCATTTAAAACTTTCAAGAGCGATTTCCGTCCTAATTTCGCAGAGATATGAGGCAAAAAGTTTTACCGACCTTCAAAAAACCACTTTTTTGACTGTAACTACGCAAGTTTTTAACTGATTTTGCCCAAATTCAAATCCGTAATCATTTTTTCAATAGCCTTCCAGGGAAGAATACTTACTTACTTACTTATCAGCCTTTCTAACCCAAGCGGGTTTTGGCTGACTCTACAACGTTTCTCCATCTGGAGCGATCCTGGGCCAGACTTCTCCACTGCGCAACGTCCAACTTTCGCGCGTCTTCTTCAACACCATCTAGCCATCTCTTCCGGGGTCTTCCTCTGCTTCTGTTGTTGTCGAAGTTTCGATCCATTACTTTCTTTGGCATTCGATCCTCGTCCATTCTCGCTACATGACCTGCCCATCGCAGTCTGGCAGATTTAATAGCTCCGACTAGTGTTTCGTCCCCGTAGATGTCTGTCAGCTCTCTGTTTGTTCTTATCCTCCATCGTCCTTGTTCGTATAATGGTCCACATATTGATCTTAGCACTCTCCTCTCGAAGCAGTTAAGTAGCGATTCTTGTTTGAGTGTCAAAGACCATGTTTCACAGCCGTACATTACGATGGGTCGGATCAGTGTCTTGTATAGGCGAAGTTTCGTGTTTCGACTGACCAGAGAGTTTCTAAACAGATGTTTCAGTGCGTAGAAGCATCTATTCCCCTGCATCAGTCTCGTCTTGATCTCTTCGTCTACGTCGTTGTCAGTGTTTATGATTGAGCCGAGGTATTTGAATGACTGGACAACTTCAAAGTTGTAATCGTCAATTGTGATGTTTTGTCCAATACGCGATCCTTGTTTTCTGTTTAGCGTAAGATATTTCGTCTTATCCTCACTGATTACCAGTCCAATCGTCTCTGCTTCCCAGTCCATTTCGACAAACATTTCCTTGATCGCGATCGTCCCTCGTCCCATCAAATCGGCATCGTCGGCGAACGCAGCAACTTGTTTTGAAGACGTAAATATCGTCCCGTTCCGGTTCACTGTCATAGCTCTGATGACCTTCTCCAACGCTAGATTGAAAAGGATTGTCGGTAGCTTATCTCCTTGACGTAGTCCGGTGTTTATGTCGAATGGGTCAGATTGGACGTTTAGAATCAGCACTTTACATTTGGTATTGGTCAAGGTTGCTTTCGTCAGTATTAGCTTCTTCGGTATTCCAAACTCCTCCATAATACCGAATAACGCTGGTCTATCAATCGAGTCATATGCTTGTTTGAAGTCTAAGAATAGCTGGTGTATGGTCACGTTGTACCCCCATGCTTTCTCCATTATCTGCCGAATTGTAAAAATTTGGTCGGTCGTCGATCTGCCTCTCCTGAATCCACACTGGTAGTCTCCAGTGATTTCTTCAGCATAGATCTCCAAGCGGTTATAAAGTATCTCCGCCAGTACTTTGTACGCTACGTTGAGCAAACATATACCTCGATAGTTTTTACACTCCACTATTGCACCTTTTTTAAAAATCGGTATCATCAGCCCCATCTGCCAGTCCTGCGGTATTCTCTCTTCATCCCATACTCTGTCAATTATTTGGTGCAGTCGGTGCCATAGGTCTGGTCCTGCCGCTTCAATCAGTTCAGCTGGTATGTTGTCGTCTCCCGGGGACTTATTCGGCTTGAGTTTGTGGATGGCTTCTGTACCTTCTTCATAAGTCGGCGTTTCGATCATCGGCTCAGCGTTCTGAAAAGTACGCTGTGGTCGTTGTGTTGTCGGTTTGTTCAGCAGTTCATGAAAGTACTCTCCCCATCTGTTTGCTATCTCTTTCGTATCACTCAGTAATTGGCCATGTTCGTCATTTAATCCGAGGCTCTTGTAGAGTTTCTTGAACTGTGATTTTTTTACGAGGAAGAGGCGTTAACACTTCGCTCAACCCACTGATCCGTTTCCCCGACAACCCGTAGGCAAGTCGTCAGGTAGCACTCTTAAGACTACCACACTCCGCTCATATGCAATCAAGCGCTACCCTATCTAACTACCCAATCCCGAAGAATACGATTTAGAAAATCGGATGAGATTTACTCGATTTATGTAGAAAAAACACGTTTAGCCCTAGTAGAAACTCAGTTTTAGGGTCGTGGCTGAGTCCATAGACACTAAATCGAAAAATGTTCTTCCATAAAATGTCGGGTATGCCGCAGCCTTTCAAACAATTTTTTTTTTGAAAATCGGATAAGATTTACGCGAGCTATGTACAAAAGACCGAAAACCCCTTAAACGGATCTAGCTCAGCGGTACTTGGCCCGACAGTGCCCAGATTCAATCTCATAGAAACTTTTTTGATTACCTTTCAGAGAAAAAAAGTTTTTCAAAATCAGTCAAGTTTTACTCAAGTTAGAGCGGTGACAGATGGACGGACGGACAAAGTATTTATTGCATTTTTCTCTTATTGAGACCCCAAAACGAAAAAGTAACCAACTCCCGGGTTGAAATTGGGGTGGTCACAAACGTCGTGGTAAACGCATAAGACCCCTTTTCGAAGAACTTCGTTCTTCGTACGGGTCTAAACAGGACTGCGATAGTCCAAGTGCGACAAAAGTAGCGACTTAGCCAAAATACAACGAGTCTTAAACGGGGTCGATCTGGCCAATGGCTTTCCTTTATTCGCCATTCAGAGGCGCCGAGTTAACGGGGGCTGCGGGGCCGTAGCCCTCAGTAAAAATATTCACTTTATACTATATGCAAAAAATTTTCAATTAAAATTACGCCAAGGCTCGTTACCGTAAACATCGCAATATTACTCATAACAGTGTTCGGCTGTAATGTACTAATAAAAGTTCTGCATGGAAGAACTAATTTACAATCAAAAATCAATCTCTATTGTTTCCCCACTCTAAAGTCATGCTCACACAAAACCAGATAATTAGTTGTGTTACGAAGTACAGCCACGTTCGTACAATTTTGAAGGATTTTATTTTATTATTTTATTGCATAGGAGATAGTATCTAAATCTCACATTAAACGCAATATTTTGAGGCGATAAAGGTTACTTTATTGTCAGCACTTATCCGTCTAGAGGGATAAATTCCTCTGTCTACAGGGATAAATTCCTCTGTCTAGAGGGATAAATCCGATTTTCTCTTTTATGATTTGACAGGCACGACATACAATAGTTTCAATGGCAACGTTTAATGTCAAAATAGAACGCGATGTTTTTCAATTTTTTCAAATCAGGAAGAATGCAAAAAATGTGATCAAAGTTAAAAGTTTTTATCTATTTTTGAATATTTTATATTTTATGATATTTAGTTATTTGGAGTCGTGGTTAAGTGAATTTTAAAATTTTATTTGCTGAGCTTTCGACAAACAGTTGTTGTATTTTATTTTAATGAATGAATATTACTTCGTTTGTCGCTAAATTCTCAATGATTCGAAAATAAAACCTGATTATGCGACCTTTTTATAATGTTTTCATAGCACATTTTTAGTAAGCGAATCTCCTATCATTATTCAATAGGGTGTAGCGTTTTTTAAATGTTTTTTTATTTCCGAAGTGGGGGGTCCTAGACCCACTCAGTATGCTCCCAGGATTCTGAAACTGCGATTGAATTTTTTTTAAAATGTCGATTAGTGGTCGCGCAATTCGAATTTGTGTAAAATTTTGACTTTCCAAATTGACCTTTGTGTATTGGACCTGCCGAAAAATCATTTGTGAAGTTTTTTTTCTAAATTTCGTTTTAACACATTCTTTGAGGCCCCCAGCAATAGAGAAAATTAAAAGTAAATGGAAATAAGTCGAAACGAGTTTTTGTCGAAACATTTAATTTGGCAGATTTTCATTATTTTCAATTTTTTCTTATTTAGACTAGACATTTTCAGTGGAAAAACTATTTCGAAATTTCAGTATCGTGGCTCATTTGGAAGACATTTTCATTGCGTATGTGATAGAATTTCATTTTCGAAAAAATATCAAGAAATGGTGGAGGAGTTAATGCCACTTAAGTGTCCAAAAACATGGAAAAATTGGCCAGAGATTGAGCGGTATTCGTTAGAATCAATTATCACCTAGATAACTCACTTCAAGACGGAAGCGAGAGAGTTAGTAACATAAACACAACGATTTTCACATTCTAACATTTATTATACGAAGACAATATATTTCGTTTGCCACGCAGACATTAACGAGTCAAACATATCATGGGCGCGCGGTAGCAATGCGCCCGTGACGCAAGTCCCCACGAGCAAAAAATTCAGAAATTTTTTTTTCGTAGACTTCGGAACCATATATACAGCTAAGTTTTGACTTCCCCCCCTTGCAACGTACCCCCCGGAAAATATTTTTCCTGGATTCTACGGAAAATTCTAAGGCGAAATGTCTTTTCACTC
>CM055404.1:53483384-53496396 GCA_029228625.1 Pseudolycoriella hygida | reverse complement strand
GTTATAGTTTTTCTGTTCTTTCAGCTTTCACAACGCAAAAATTTGTCATTATGTATGGCGTATTTTTGAACAGGAAATCAAATTTTTGCGTATGACAGCTGAAAGCGTAGAAAAATTATTACATTGGTGGGTCCGGCATTTGTGACGCATTTTTTAATCAAAAATGAAAACATTCCAAAAGAATTTTTGCGTTTCAAAGCTTTAAGCGTCACCCCAAATTGATATCAGTTGTTTTGGAAGGAGGAAGAAGGACTTGCGTCACATTTCCCTTTTAAAAGGGTTTTTGTTGTGATATTATTACAAACTGAAAAGAATATGCAATTCAAGTTCGACCGAATGCGACAACAGTTAGATAAAATTTTGCGTGCGTGTGAAACTAGGTCAAAGAGGACAGATTGTACATTACCGTCGTTCAGATTCATAAGGTTGTGTCCGTCGTTTTAGTTCTTTACTATGTGAATCTTCTCGACGCATTCGAAAACTCTCTTGCTTTTGCTCGAGACCTTCTCAACCAGCCTAACTTTACTGATGTCTGTGGAGTGTAGGTGGGTTATCATGTGTTTTTTTCACACCGCTTCGGAGGTCACCTTTCCTTCCTTACGCACTCCATGTGTTTCTCAAAGCGAACTTCAGAATTACCGGTAGAAGCATCCATTTTTATTTTATTATTTGTTTAGAGACCAATTAACAGGCGTAAGCCCAATAACAAATCAGTCTATCATACAGATCAGAAATTACAAAAATATAAAAATTATTAGTTATTAAAATTATTTTTTTAAATAATATTGCAAAGAGTAAAAAGTCCTTAGTTATTGCTTATCTTCCTCATAATCACCAGCTGAACAAATTCCTTGCTAGTTTATTGAACGGTTTAACATTTGGGTTAAATAAATTTAAATCTCGAAAGTACAGGTCATGATGCCGTTGCATTCTATAAAATGGTGCACTTTTCTGGTAGTTCGTAGTTGTTTTAGGCAGGTAAAAAATCTCAGTCTAGTGGTCCTCGTTGGCTGTTTCAGAAAAATTTTATTGCATAGTGATGAGTCAACATGGTTGTGGATCAACTTGTGGAGCATAATTTCATCATTTTCCATACGCCGAGTTTCCAAAGATCTCATTTTTAAATGTTGCAACCGTTTATCATAAGAAGGGCGTAGTTGAGTAATACGGAATTGAAAATACAACATTCTAGTGAATTTCTTTTGGACCCTTTCGATTTGATCAATTGTGTTTGAGTAGCACGGGTTCCATACAGTCGAACAGTATTCAAGCCGACTTCTGACCAAAGACGAGTATAGAAGTAGTATACTGGACTTACATGAGAAGTGTTTTCCGCAACGATATATAAATCAAAGCATTTTGTAAGCTTTACGGGTCATACAGTCTACGTGTTCATTAAACGACAGTTTATCGTCCACAATAATCCCCAAATCAGTTTTAAACGTGACTCTTTTCAGCAAAGTCCCTTCGATAGCATATGGGAAAAGCACTTTGTTTTGACTATGTGTGGTCGACATCACTGCTTATTTGTCGACATTTAGAGACATGTTGTTTTGCCTGCACCATTCCACTACTTTCCCTAAATCTTCTTGGAGCAGAACACAATCATAGGAATTACTGATTGACTTGTATAATTAATATATTAATATTATTTATTATTTATATTAATTAATAATTAATATAAAACCAGAGCGGGACGACAGCGATTCAAGTAGGTCATTTATGAAAATTATGAATAATAGCGGACCAAGAATCGATCCTTGAGGAACGCCCGATGAAGATGTTATGCACTTCGACTTAGAACCACCGATAACGACAAACTGGGATCGATGGCATAAATAGGTTGAAAACCAAAGCACAAGGTTATCGGAGAGACCGAAGTTTTTCAATTTGGATAGTAATTTGCCATGGTGCACCTTATCGAATGCCTTCGCAAAATCTGTGTAGACTGTGTCTACTTGGCCACCGCCCACAATGACGTCCGCAGCAAACGAGACGTATTCCATAAGATGCGTTTGAGTTGATAGCTTTTTGAAAAAAGCATGCTGAGATAAATGAATGTCTAGTCTTACCTTGTCAAAAAGTTCATTGAAAACCATCCTCTCAAATATCTTAGATATGGCACATAAAACACTGATAGGTCTGTAATTGGCAACATTATTTTTATTCCCCTCTTTAAATATTGGCGAAACAAAGGTGGTTTTCCATTTCTAGGGAAATTTTCTATCGAGTATAGAACTATTAAAAAGAATACTTAGAGGCAGACTCAGCGATAGCAACAAATTCATTAAGAACATCATCGGAAGATTGTCTGGACTAGTAACTTTGTTTTTGTCGAGCCCCTTTAGCGCTGTTTCCACTTGAGAAGGTGTAAATGTCATGTCCACTGACATTGCCTGGTGGACAAATGGGTCACAGACGAAATCTTCACAAGGGTGTATGACAGGATTATACAACGAATTGAAATATTTCGCGAACAAATTGCATACAGAAATTCTGTCACAGGCTTCTTCGTTGATGTACTTCATATTGTTTGGAAGCGAATTCGTTTTCCTCAAAGATTTCGTAAAAGCAAAAAAGCATTTCGCATTTCACTTGATTTTATCTTCGCAATCTTTCACATAATTTTCAAAGCATGCTTTTATGCCGATCTTAACCAACTTACGAAGGCTGCAGAATTCTGTCTTAAGATAGGCTTTCACATCATTCGACTTCTCATTGTTCATCTTGGTTTTCAGATTGACTTTCCTTTTGATCAGCGAAATAAGCTCATGTGAATAATAGACAGGGTACTCCCTATACGGCAAGATCGTTTTAGGGATTTTCTCTATAAATGGTTCGAGCGTGGAATAAAATTTGTTGACAGCCTTGTCGATATTTAGACCAGACAATTCACGATGCCAGTCCACTTTCGTCAG
Organism: Pseudolycoriella hygida; assembly: GCA_029228625.1. NCBI lineage: Eukaryota > Metazoa > Arthropoda > Insecta > Diptera > Sciaridae > Pseudolycoriella > Pseudolycoriella hygida. The sequence continues at coordinate 53,493,478 of CM055404.1, read as the reverse complement.
CTCTTGATCAAGCTGAACATAGTCGGCTTTATAAAAATTCACTTTGGGAGGCCTTTTTTCTATTAAAAATTTACATTGCGACAGGTTCACATCCACCTCAAGTGCAGGGTGATGGTTATCTTCCGGGACTAATGGATCACATGATCTTACAATATTAATCTGGTTAGGCTGAAGGGTGGTAATGATTAAGTCAAGTGTTCTATTCAGGCCATTCCGCATCACGTTGAATTGGTTTAAATTGCACAGAGACAGTGTATCTAATAATTCATTAGCAATCGACCCACAAACGTCCCTGGCTTCATATTTACCAGTCAACGGATCATGCCACCACGTTATATTACCCCCTAGGTTATAATCTCCGGTCAGAATAAAGGTGTCATTAACGTTTGAGAACATGACGTTTTCAATAAGCTTTTCAAAATGCTTCTTATAGGTATTGAGGTCACTGCCAAGCTCTATATATTTCACATTAAAATAACTTTTCCCACCATTAACTTGATCAATTGACACCCAAATATCGTTCTCTAGCTCAAAGTTTACAACCTGCTTTGAGAGCAATTCTTTCCTTACCGCCACCAGACAGCCACCCCCATCCTTCTTATCGATTGCCTCATTGTCACGGTCTTTCCTATATACAATATATCTTGGCAACTGATTTCGTATATGCCAGAACAAGATAATTCTGGTATGTCGTCTTCTGTACTTTTGAACTTCTTCTGTAACGTGTATTCGTTTCTGTTCACTAACTCGTAGCCCCAATTCCGGTAACACCTCGACAGGAGGTTATTTACGTAGGAATCGAAAGGGACACCGATACGTTGTTTTCCTGCTTGGTCTGGACTGTGGAATAGAACGGATAATCTGCGGAGTTCAGCCATACGCTCATGCTTTTTAATGACATTGGAAATTGCTTTGTTGTCATAACCGTTTATTTTACCCAGTTCTAAGATGAAGTTGCGCTCTTTCCTGTATCTCTCATTATTCAACGTTACCGTGACTAACCTATATGCCATAGAGTGAAACGCAGCCATCTTATTCTGGAAGTTGACGAACGAGTCACTGGTGATGAACCTATGGCTGAAGGTAGGTTTTCGATATATGTCGAACTCAATCCCATTTCCCTTGTTGATGATCATGATTTGTGTTTTTCTTAATGTAAATAAATGTTTCTATCTATCCTAGATATCTGAACCCTAAGTGTTTCGGTGGAGTGCGGCCTTTTTACAGCTAATATGCCGACACTTATTCATCCCCTTTTATCTACAAACTTATTTTGTGTTTTCTTTTTGTTTATTGATATCTCTGCTCCATTGAGCTATCTGTCTTGGATGCTAAAGAGAAGGATTCAATCTTTTGCTTATCTAGCGACAATTGTGTGTCTAGCAGGGCCTATTTAATTGAATTTTTCGTGAATTTTTACGAATTTGTTGAATTCGGTGAATTTCGTGATTTTTTATGAATTTCCGCGAATTTCAGTATCCTTCGTTAGATTTTGTTTTGAGAAGCTTTTATTTTGTGTGACCATTGGCAAAACTTAAGTTTTCTGGTCAAGTCGGTGATTGGGGTGGGGGGGTAGTGCTAATGAATCACTAGTTATTTGGCGGCAGTCCCTGAAGAGAGGGGGATGTCAAAACTAAAAATTTTGTTTTTTCTTTTTTTACATTTTTTGTGTACTAGGAAGTGTTGGAAAGTGCTGCGAAGGGCTGGAGGAGTGGTTAAAAGATTGTGGAAGAGTGACGGAAGAGCGGAGATTGCCATGTAGACGGGCATAACCTGGCGTTAAGGAGCCCACATTAAGCCAAGTAGGCGATTTAAAAAGCCTACGTTAAGCAAATTGCGCCCTTTAAGTAGAAATTTTATCGATAATGTAAGCATTCGCTGAGTGGACATCAAGTATGTGTGCATTCACCCAGGATAAGCCGCGTGGAGGCTGCTTACTTGTAACCCATTCAAAAAGAATTGAGTTTTGGCGAATTTCGGTGAATTTTTACGAATTTCCATGAATTTTAGTGAATTTTTATGAATTCGGTGATTTTTTGCGAATTCGGTGAATTTTTACGAATTCGGTGAATTAATTCAATAAAATAGGCCCTGGTGTCTAGCTAGGTTTCATTTGACAAAATTTTATAATTTTTCTTTTTTCTTGTTTCTTTCCTTTTTGTTTGCAGTTAAATACTAACGAAAATGTCGCATAAGGGAAACCTTGACATAAATTTTTGATAATAAATGGATGAATGAATATAAGATTACTTATACATTGTGGAAAGCGAGTAATAACGGTTCAAGTGTATATTACACACAACGCGCGAGCGATAGCGAGCAAGTGTGTGTAATATACACGCGAACGTTATTCGAGTGTCCACAATGTGTAAGTATATTATTTAACTTTAATAGCGACGATTCGTCAAACATTAAACACAAGTATTGATGGCCGAGCGAGCTAGGGCACGGTAGCGCTGAAGAAACTGAAATAAAAAAAAATTTCGCACATTTCATATAAATATTTATATAAAACACAACCACCGATGGTTATGTTACAATGAACAATGCGCATGTGCATTCGAAAACAAAATTTCGAATTAAACACACACACATGTGAGATTCCATTCACGCATATAGAAAACACATTTTATGAGAGTTTTCTATTGAATCACATTAGCTGCGATAATATAATTCGCAACTCACGCATTTAACAAGATCATGTGGTGTAGTGGTTAGCACCGTTGATTGGAATGCGGGGAGTTCTGTGTTCGATTCTCAAACGGTTTTTTTTAATTTAATATTTCTAGTCTAGCTGGTTATTTATCGCCCTAGACAGTGCAATTTATCTCTCTAGACGGATAAATACTGAGAATAATGCAATAAATTCTCATTTTCCGTCTCAAAAGTTGGCATTTAATGTAAGACGTATCGTAGCATATAAATTAAAATTAATATCCTAAATTGTCCTAAATTTTTTGTTTGAAAAATGTCCGAAATGTTTTGTGATTTTGCGCGATAGTTGAAACAGAATGATTGAATTTTTCACAACGGATCGTGTTTTGCATTTAGCGCCGCGACTGTAAAGTTCTTTGTGCTTTTAAAAATACTGTCCTTGCGGCACGCTGCGACGATGAAAATTTTTAATCTTTGCATGTGTCTGTTCTCTGGCAAAAGCTCATGAAGAGTTTACAACTGCCAAGTCATTCCGTCATTTTTCTCAAAATACCATTTGACTTTCTGCACTTCGCTACTTTTCCAACCAACTTTCATCACCAAACGAACACAAGAGAAGTTGACAGTGAGATACGCGATAAAAATGTTGGCTTGAAAAAGTCAAATGTAACAGAACTCACTTCATGTAATTAAGCTAATCACAAGAACTGAACCATTTCCCTTATAAGTAAAGATAATTTTTGCAAGCCCTCCCCGAGCCAGTCGATTCAACGACGAACACGTGACTTGTAGATAACCCGATGTATTTTGTCTTTTATCTTCATATATTCAACTTTTAATTTCAGTTTTCCGTAATTGTTGAATCAATTTCTTAAGATAACCTGACTCATCGTAGTAAAAAAAAATTGTCGCTAAAGTAAACGTTTGCGTCATCAGACAAATAAACAAACGGTTGAGCGACACATGAAAGAGATACGCTAAACGAGTCAAAAATTTATTACATGTATAAAAGAGTATATAAATGAAGATTCTAACATGATTCTGTTGATTAATATTACGAGCGTTTCAACATTGAAATTGTTCTATTTTGGTGTGTATAGACAACTTGCATAGGACCACGGGTCGTCGATTTCCCTTAAACATTGAAGTCCTTTTTGGCACTCATCATTTGCATCACAAATTTCATTTTCAGATAATGAAAATTTCTCAATACAAATTGAACGCTGAGAGCAAAGCAATCCTTCCTTGCAATTTTTCGTTGATGCACACTCTTCACCAGCTTCCGAAATCTGGTGATTCGGATCCAAGCACGTTCCATCTACACAAGTAATTCCCTCACCGTGACAGTCAATCGTTACCCCATTTCTGGTTCCACAGGGTCCAAACTTTCCAACGGAACAATTTTTATTGCCATCGTAATTCCTAATATCCCAAAAACTGTCACTGTCATCTTCAAGAAAAACTTTCGCACATTCACATTCGCTTGTTTCCAGGTTGCATCGTAAGTCCATTTCATCAGAAAACCTACAGTCGCCTTTTCTGCAATTGGTGCCATCAAAAGTATATGGCGTCACTTTCACAGACCTCGGACTCGGATCAGTCGGATCACGGCACTGATTATCTACGCAGATGAAACCGTCTTGACAACCGACTTTTAGTTCTCCTTTGGCACCACAAGGACCGTATTTCGACATCAGGCATTGTTGATTCTCCCATTTTAAAGTGAAATCAGAACTGATTGTATTTTGGCATTTGCACTTATGAACGTTATACCAGCAGGCCAACCAGAGCCCTTGATTTACATTGTTCAAAACATAACAGTCACTGGCATCATTACAAGTCACATTAAGAAAGCCATCATCGGAATTATTGGCTGAACAAATGGTCACAAATGAAATTAATAATAAAACGTCACGTACACAATTTGCTAAGATCTTCATTTTCAATGTTAAAACCGTAAAATTTTTGAAAAGTGCTTCCGTACTGCTACAGTCGTATAATAATTCTAGCCTGCGTCTGTCGCCAGCTGATTTTTTACTGATATCCGGGTTGAGTTCACGTATCATAGCAAAGCAGCTTTTGAAATATTGATTAAAGAGTTACTACAGAGCTCCCACGCTTCAAAAGTCTTTCTAGTTTTGATATTTTCCAAATTAGTAATTATAAAAGTCAAATGTTTGTCGGTCACAAATCTTCAGCGTGAATCAACATACGTCCGACCTGCTTGAAGAGTTCCGAGGAACTAAAGCAAAAAGTCGTTTTGCATTGACTTCTATGAGTCAAAAAAAGGCAATGCAAAAGAAGATTCCCATGTGAATCCATCTACGTCCGACCTGCTTGAAGAGTTCCGAGGAACTAAACTGTTTTGCATTGCCTTTTATAACCCAAAAAAGCAATGCAAACCTAACTTCGAATGACAAGAGAAATCAACAAGGGGAACCTAGAGGCAGAGAACGAAAGACGTTCCTTTTGCTAGAGGATCGGGACCGCAATGAAGCAGTCCCCCTAAAAAATAATGCGCTCATGGGTACAGTCTCCCATATAAGAACAGTACCGCCATCCGCACCTAGCATCATTTTTCAACCACGCTTAGCGCTTTACATCACCAACAGGCGATGCTTTCAAGCGAATTGAACAGAGGTATTTATACATTTGACAAGGATAGGTTGGTCTTAGCAGATGAGGAAAGGTGCATCAGACGATGAGCGGAGTACTTTAAGGAACTGCTGAACCCGAACAGACCACCGAACCGAAACGACACCAACAACAACTTACCATTTCAGACCGCGCAGCCACATATTGCAGAACCAACGCTACAGGAAGTGGAGCATGAAATTTTAAAGCTCAAAAATTTCAAAGCCCCAGGAACCGACAACATACCTGGAGAACTTTTCAAGCACGGTGGTAACGCATTATGTATGGAGATTCACGAGCTCATCAAGCGCATCTGGAATGTCGAGGAGTTGCCGGGAGAGTGGAAGACTAGCATCATCTGCCCTTTGTACAAGAAAGGCGACAAATTGGAGTGTGGCAACTATCGCGGAATTTCGCTTTTGAATATCGCCTACAAGATATTTGCGAATATTCTATACAAACGCCTTCTTCCATACATGGAATCTACTGTTGGTGAATATCAAGGTGGTTTTCGTGTAGGTCGTTCAACAACGGACCAGCTGTTTAGCATTAGACAGATCTTGGAGAAGTGTAAGGAGTACAACGTGGAAATACACCATTTGTTCGTAGACTTCAAAACAGCATACAACAGTGTCAACAGGAGGAAGTTATGGAGAGTGATGGAGGAAGTAGGGGTTCCCAAAAAACTAATCTCGCTAACAAAGTTGACAATGGATGGAGCTAACAGCCGAGTAAGAATCCGAAGCAAATTGTCAGACGCTTTCGACATTGAGGAAGGATTACGTCAAGGTGATCCGCTCGCGACGCTGCTTTTTAATTTGACCCTTGAAGCAGCAGTGAGAACCATGGACATCGACACCAGCAGCACCATTTTCACCAAATCCAGTCAATTGCTGGGCTTCGCTGATGACTTGGATATCTTGGGCCGAAACATGGAAGCTGTTAAGTAAAAGTTCACGGCTTCGGACAGAAAAGGTACCGACCTCGGTTTAAAGGTTAAAGACACAAAGACCGAATGCATGATTGTCTCCCCATCGAATCGACAACACGACCAAAGCGTAACAATTGACACACACACATTTAAGGTGGTAGACAAGTTCGTATATCTTGGATCTCTGCTTAATTCTGACAACGTAGTCATGGACGAAATCAAAAGACGGATAACTCTTGCCAACCGGAGTTATTACAGCCTGATAAAAATTTTAAAGTCCAAATCAGTAAGCAGAAACTCTAAATGCGCACTGTACAAATCTGTGATAAGACCAATAGTTACGTATGGGTCGGAGTCGTGGTGCATGACTCAGAAAGACGAACAATCGCTGCTCACGTTCGAAAGAAAGGTACTGCGGACAATTTTCGGACCAGTATATGACGAAAATATGAACAGATGGCGCAGACGATTTAATCATGAGGTTATGCAGCTTTATGGAGAGCCGGACATAGTTAGAACAACAAAAATTAACACACGACAATCGTATCCCGAAGAAACTTTTTATCACCAAACCGGAAGGCAAAAGAAGTGCAGGCAGACCAAAATCCAGATGGTGCGATGCAGCTTTTGCCAACCTGAGAACTGCGGGAGTAACCAGCTGGAAGACGTTAGCTGAGGATAAGTCCGGTTGGAGAAGCATGTTGGAGAAGGCCAAGACCCTTAATGGGTTGTAGGGCCGGTTAAGTAAAGTAAGTATGTTTAAATGTAAAATGAAAATTAAGTTCCAAATGTTTCATATTGTGAGTTCTTTCTATCTCTATCTCTCTCTCTCTCTCTCTCTCTCTCTCTCTCCTTCACTTTATCGAAACTGTTATAGAAAAATTGATATCAAGTAATATTAAAAACTTAGAGTTAAGGTCAATAATTATAACGTAAATTGTAATGCTAAATCACAGGTAGTAAAAAGGCGATAGCCTTCTGTGAGTTAATGAATAAAATACATACATACATACATTTGTGCGATAAATATTGTGTTTGCGATCCAATAGCTTTTCACGCATAAGTTCTTTTTAGGCAAAATTTGTCACTCGAGATAACAGGTCGAATCTGGCAACACACATCGTGTGCCAAATACGAACTATTGTCTTCGGCTCAAAACTTTACTCTCGTTGTAATTGTCTCTTTCGTTTCAATTTTCTCTGAAACTTTGCACTCGTTAATAAATTTTCCTTGTATGAAAATAATTCCTAGTGCACATTCTTTAAGTGTCTTATGCAATCACTCTACTTAGCCTTGTACTGGTGAAGCAACCAATTTTTTCTTAATAATAGACTGTAAATCATTGAAGATAATAAATATCGATTTATTTTGTAGTACGACAATGGTTTTGGAGGATACAAATTTTGTGTTTATATCGAAAAAATTATCTCAAAGTCGTAACCGCATTGTTTTATGTGTAACGGGTTAAGCTTCGCTACAAAAATCATCAATATGCTTGCTATGCTGAACGAATTCACATTTCGTTTTCCTGAAGCGTAAAAAAAGGGAAAAGAAAATTAAAAACCAATTTTTGGTTAAATGTCTTCTTTTTCGGTACCAGTTTTCACTCAAGAAATGTAAACCATTTGATGAAATAAAAAATGTATGTGTGTTTTGTCTGTTTTCGTGTCAGATTCGCATATTATTTCCATTTTTCATTTCAAGATAGTCTACATTTTTCATGTTAAATATAATAAATGAAAAAACCAGATATGTGCTCTACAGTCGCACCCAAACACTTATGTGCTGAATTTGAAAACCTTGATAATTTTAAAAGAATAAAAATGTGCAGGTCACTGGGCCTAAACATAGCAATAGAAATTTTTCCAATTAGGCAACCCTAAAATTCACTCATAAATCCAAAGTTATGATTGAAATTTGGTGTTGCCGTATTAGTAGAATTTCGCATCTGTCACTTTCACATTTCTATGTAAAGGTACAGTGAGCCATTTGTTGTAGCATTTGTCCCGCCTATGGGCTTCAGATTTGAAGAAATCAAGTAGTCAATATCAAGTTATTCTATTAATCAAAATAACCCAAGATAATTAGGTTTTTGAATTTTCCCGTTTAAAACAGAATATCTTCCAGAAGAAACGTTTGCTCTCCAGGTTTATAAAATACAAGAAATTTTTTGTATTCAATGTTTTCCAACAAATGCTTTTTTATGTTTCTGTTATTTTTCGCACTACTCACTAAACCTATTTGACGTTTTCTGTTCGAAATTCGAAATCGATTTATAAAGAGAAATATTAGTCCATTGCGAAACGTTCGAACTGGATCATTTTATTATTCAATGTGCCAGTTCGAAACAATCGTAGAGTATAATGCTTGTGTTTTGTGCCTAAAATGGGTTTTAGTGCGAAATAAATATAAAATTAGATAACCAACATTTACAACATGTCTGTTATATCGTCCGAGATTGTTGAAAAATCCTAGGACGGTCCCTTACACAATATGACCGACATCTAGTACGTGAACGTGGTGCATAAATAACTATTTCAACTTTCTATGACTTCAAATAATTAAATTAGTAGACACGAAATCATGCACATTAATGAGTTAACCGTACTGTATACACACCTTGACTTTAAAATTTATAATACACGCAAAGAATAAAAGAAAAGAAAACGTTGAAATTTAGATCAGTTTCACGTTTCACCCTTATAACAAATAAATAAATGAGCGCAATTTCTTGGTAGCTGTTCTCTGCATAAAATAGTTATTCTTTTTACTTTACGTCTGTGAACATAATACTACATTTCCGGTATACCTGCTAAGGACTTAAAAGTTTCTTTTACTCAGAAAATTATTCAAGAAATATTTTTGTGAATGCTGGATGAACATTATGTATTTGATGATAAATATGTGGATAAAAAAGAAAAATTTTTGCAAATCATTATTCCTGAACATGATTCCACGTAATTTCTTTTAGGAAAATTATTATTATTGTTATTTTTTTAAAAAAAAAAAAGTTATTAATAACGACAAGTGAACATTTTCACATCACGTTAAATATTGTGTACACGAGGTTGAAAGTGAAAAGATTAATATCTTCCTTTATAATCAGCATACCTTTAATTGATATAATGGAAGATAGAGATGCACCATTTATACCTACTCCGGTAAGTTTCACTTTATCTTGCAGTTTCTACGAGACTAGAGCTTCTGAAAAGTATAACGACGACAAAGCTTGTAAGTATGCTGTATTGATTGTAATAGTATATTACAGAGGAACACTGTTATGAGTAATATTACAAGTGTGCGTTACGGTAACTCGCCCCTCCGGTGTGCGATGTTTACGGTAACGAGCCCCGGAGGGGCGAGTTACCGTAACGCACACTTGTAATATTACTCATAAACAGTGTTCCTCTGTACTATGTTTTAACGTGTAACCCACAAGGTAAGTTGAAATCTACAAAACATCTTATTTCATAAAAATCAATTCAAGTTTCAAATTTTGTTATGTTCACTCTACGAACGAATCAAAGTTGCCGCGTGCCAATTCATTCATGTTTCTATAAAATGACTTTAGTTGTCGGTTAAATTTTTGTTTAGTATCGAGATTTAATTCAAGTTTTTCATCTTTATTGAGAACTTATAGACGGCTTTAGGGAACGAATGTTTTGCCGGGAATTGAGTAATGTCATAGGCAGGACAATCGTTTCCGTAAAATACCACAAAGTTAAGAAATTTGAGAATCACAAACTTTTACTATATCAAAACAAACACGTCGCATAAAATTTACCGACTACTCTGACTACACGTACGTTATGAGCCATTTACCTATCGCATCGCACACTGCGTAAATCAACTTACCGAGTGGGTACACGTTAAA
>CM055404.1:53458144-53482884 GCA_029228625.1 Pseudolycoriella hygida | reverse complement strand
ACGCTAAACGAGTCAAAAATTTATTACATGTATAAAAGAGTATATAAATGAAGATTCTAACATGATTCTGTTGATTAATATTACGAGCGTTTCAACATTGAAATTGTTCTATTTTGGTGTGTATAGACAACTTGCATAGGACCACGGGTCGTCGATTTCCCTTAAACATTGAAGTCCTTTTTGGCACTCATCATTTGCATCACAAATTTCATTTTCAGATAATGAAAATTTCTCAATACAAATTGAACGCTGAGAGCAAAGCAATCCTTCCTTGCAATTTTTCGTTGATGCACACTCTTCACCAGCTTCCGAAATCTGGTGATTCGGATCCAAGCACGTTCCATCTACACAAGTAATTCCCTCACCGTGACAGTCAATCGTTACCCCATTTCTGGTTCCACAGGGTCCAAACTTTCCAACGGAACAATTTTTATTGCCATCGTAATTCCTAATATCCCAAAAACTGTCACTGTCATCTTCAAGAAAAACTTTCGCACATTCACATTCGCTTGTTTCCAGGTTGCATCGTAAGTCCATTTCATCAGAAAACCTACAGTCGCCTTTTCTGCAATTGGTGCCATCAAAAGTATATGGCGTCACTTTCACAGACCTCGGACTCGGATCAGTCGGATCACGGCACTGATTATCTACGCAGATGAAACCGTCTTGACAACCGACTTTTAGTTCTCCTTTGGCACCACAAGGACCGTATTTCGACATCAGGCATTGTTGATTCTCCCATTTTAAAGTGAAATCAGAACTGATTGTATTTTGGCATTTGCACTTATGAACGTTATACCAGCAGGCCAACCAGAGCCCTTGATTTACATTGTTCAAAACATAACAGTCACTGGCATCATTACAAGTCACATTAAGAAAGCCATCATCGGAATTATTGGCTGAACAAATGGTCACAAATGAAATTAATAATAAAACGTCACGTACACAATTTGCTAAGATCTTCATTTTCAATGTTAAAACCGTAAAATTTTTGAAAAGTGCTTCCGTACTGCTACAGTCGTATAATAATTCTAGCCTGCGTCTGTCGCCAGCTGATTTTTTACTGATATCCGGGTTGAGTTCACGTATCATAGCAAAGCAGCTTTTGAAATATTGATTAAAGAGTTACTACAGAGCTCCCACGCTTCAAAAGTCTTTCTAGTTTTGATATTTTCCAAATTAGTAATTATAAAAGTCAAATGTTTGTCGGTCACAAATCTTCAGCGTGAATCAACATACGTCCGACCTGCTTGAAGAGTTCCGAGGAACTAAAGCAAAAAGTCGTTTTGCATTGACTTCTATGAGTCAAAAAAAGGCAATGCAAAAGAAGATTCCCATGTGAATCCATCTACGTCCGACCTGCTTGAAGAGTTCCGAGGAACTAAACTGTTTTGCATTGCCTTTTATAACCCAAAAAAGCAATGCAAACCTAACTTCGAATGACAAGAGAAATCAACAAGGGGAACCTAGAGGCAGAGAACGAAAGACGTTCCTTTTGCTAGAGGATCGGGACCGCAATGAAGCAGTCCCCCTAAAAAATAATGCGCTCATGGGTACAGTCTCCCATATAAGAACAGTACCGCCATCCGCACCTAGCATCATTTTTCAACCACGCTTAGCGCTTTACATCACCAACAGGCGATGCTTTCAAGCGAATTGAACAGAGGTATTTATACATTTGACAAGGATAGGTTGGTCTTAGCAGATGAGGAAAGGTGCATCAGACGATGAGCGGAGTACTTTAAGGAACTGCTGAACCCGAACAGACCACCGAACCGAAACGACACCAACAACAACTTACCATTTCAGACCGCGCAGCCACATATTGCAGAACCAACGCTACAGGAAGTGGAGCATGAAATTTTAAAGCTCAAAAATTTCAAAGCCCCAGGAACCGACAACATACCTGGAGAACTTTTCAAGCACGGTGGTAACGCATTATGTATGGAGATGCACGAGCTCATCAAGCGCATCTGGAATGCCGAGGAGTTGCCGGGAGAGTGGAAGACTAGCATCATCTGCTCTTTGTACAAGAAAGGCGACAAATTGGAGTGTGGCAACTATCGCGGAATTTCGCTTTTGAATATCGCCTACAAGATATTTGCGAATATTCTATACAAACGCCTTCTTCCATACATGGAATCTTGGTGAATATCAAGGTGGTTTTCGTGTAGGTCGTTCAACAACGGACCAGCTGTTTAGCATTAGACAGATCTTGGAGAAGTGTAAGCAGTACAACGTGGAAATACACCAATTGTTCGTAGACTTCAAGGCAGCATACGACAGTGTCAACAGGAGGAGTTATGGAGAGTGTTGGAGGAATTAGGGGTTCCCAAAAAACTAATCTCGCTAACAAAGTTGACAATGGATGGAGCTAACAGCCGAGTAAGAATCCGAAGCAAATTTTCAGACGCTTTCGACATTGAGGAAGGACTACGCTGCTTTTTAATTTGACCCTTGAAGCAGCAGTGAGAACCGTGGACATCGACACCAGCAGCACCATTTTCACCAAATCCAGTCAATTGCTGGGCTTCGCTGATGACTTGGATATCCTGGGCCGAAACATGGAAGCTGTTAAGTTCACGGCTTTGGACAGAAAAGGTACCGACCTCGGGTTAAAGGTTAATGACACAAAGACCGAATACATGATTGTCTCCCCATCGAATCGACAACACGACCAAAGCGTAACAATTGACACACACACATTTAAGGTGGCAGACAAGTTCGTATGTCTTGGACCTCTGCTTAATTCTGACAACGTAATCATGGACGAAATCAAAAGACGGATAACTCTGGCAACCGGAGTTATTACAGCCTGATAAAAATTTTAAAGTCCAAATCAGTAAGCAGAAACTCTAAATGCGCACTGTACAAATCTGTGATAAGGCCAATAGTTACGTATGGGTCGGAGTCGTGGTGCATGACTCAGAAAGACGAACAATCGCTGCTCACGTTCGAAAGAAAGGTACTGCGGACAATTTTTGGACCAGTATATGACGAAAATATGAACAGATGGCGCAGACGATTTAATCATGAGCTTATGCAGCTTTATGGAGAGCCGGACATAGTTAGAACAACAAAAATTAACAGACTACGATGGCTTGGTCATATGCAGCGTATGGACGACAATCGTATCCCGAAGAAACTTTTTATCACCAAACCGGAAGGCAAAAGAAGTGCAGGCAGACCAAAATCCAGATGGTGCGATGCAGCTTTTGCCAACCTGAGAACTGCGGGAGTAACCAGCTGGAAGATGTTAGCTGAGGATAGGTCCGGTTGGAGAAACATGTTGGAGAAGGCCAAGACCCTTAATGGGGTGTAGGGCCGGTTAAGTAAGTAAGTAAGTGATGCGTGTGTGCATTGGCCTGAGGCTCGGTGCGAAAATTTGTCACCCATACCAATGTATTTGCGGTACATCGATCGAATCCAACGGGAGACACGGCCTCCATTGCAAGAAAAATCCCGGCAAATATTTCAGACATGCAGACTTGAACAGAATAATCCATCAAAGCCTTGCATCAATCAACATGAACTCATTGCTCGAACCGACCAGTCTTTTTCGCGATGACGGCCACAAGCGACCAGACGGCATTACCTACACCGCATGGGAGAGAGGAAGGGCACTCGTTTGGGACGCTACGTGTGCGGATTCGTTAGCACCTTCTAACATGACTGGCAGACTGCGTCCAGGTATAGCATCGGAAAGAGCTGTGACCCGAAAACTTTCGAAATACACCAAAGTCAAAGCCAATCATTACTTCGTCGCCGTGGCGGTCGAATCGTTCTGTCCCTGGTCCATGGAAGCGGTGAAGTTGTTAGACAAGAAAAGCTCAAATCTCATTAGACAATCAGGTGAACCTAAAGCGAGGCTATACATTTATCAGATGATGTCGTTGGCCATCCAGCGTGGCAACGCAATGTGTGTCTTATCTAGCATACCGAAATGTTCTACATTAGACGAAGTTTACTCACTGTGACCGATTTTCCAAAACGTAACAGTCCAAAGAAGTATCACAAGGAGCGTTAAGATAGCCTTCGTCAGAATTATTGGCTGAACAAATGGTCACAAATGAAATCAATAATAAAAAGTCACGTACACAATTTGCTAAGATCTTCATTTTCAATGTTAAACTTAACGAAAAATATTTTCAATATGCTTCTGCACTGCTTCAGTCGTATAACAATTCTGAAATGCTTTTGATCGAATATTTATCCAGTACCAGTTGTTTGATGTATTAAAAAAGGAGCTGCTGCAGATATCCCACACTTATAAATTTCTTCTAAATTTTAGCCGGTGAGAAGCATTTTCAAATCGGCATCTATTTTTTTGGCAGCAAATTTCTACTTTTAGCAGCAAAATTATTTTTTTCATCAGCAAATTTATTCTATTTTTCTGCAAATTTATTTTTTTTACCAGCAAATTTAATCTTTTTTTTCGGCAATTTTACTCTTTTTTTTCGGCAAATTTATTTTTTTATCAGCAAATTTAATGTTGATTTATCAGCAAATTTATTATTTTGCTGGAAGCAATTTTATTGCTTTCAATCAGCAAAATTTGATGCTAAAATCAGCAAATTTAATTTTTAGCAGCAGATTTTTTACTTTTCGATCTGCAAAATTATCTTTTCGAATCTGCAAAATTAATTTCGGAACCTGCAAAATAAAGTGTGGCGTCTACGAATTTGACGTAAATATGCAAACGTATCATGGCGGCAAGCAGATGCTATTATGGTCTAATTAAACATTTACGTTCAAAGTTAATATCAAAGAAAACGAAGTGCCATATTAACAAAACACTTATCCCTCCAGAACTGATCTACGGATGCGAATCTTGGACGATGAAGAAAAGTGATGAACAATTGCTACTAACGTTCGAGCGCAAGGTAATCCTGTCAACATCCCCATCCACACCGAGTAAATTCTTTCCGATTTTTTTGATTCTTTTTCTGTTTAGGAGGTCCTAAAGGTCGGCCCTACCCCAAAAAACATTTTTTTGCAATGTTGTAGAGAAAATTGGGGGGAACATTTTTGACAATGGACGTATGGGTCCGAGGCCTCTCCTTAAGGCCCTAGGTCGGCCATACCACAAAAGTATGTTTTTTGCTATGTTGTAGAGAAAATTGGGGGGAACATTTTTGTCCATGGAAACAGGACAAAGGATGTCCGAGGATTCAGGCAGGCCCAAAACGAATTTTCTACAATGCTTCTTCGTACGAGTTTTCGAGATGAATATGCATAATCAGTAATTTAATAAAAAAAAAATACAACGGGAATACATGCAAAGCGAATCCTTGCAACAGGATTCGTATGTGTCCGCGAAGCTTATGTTTTGATAGTCTATTAATTTTTGTCATCTACTTTTAAGTAAAAAGGTAAAAAATGATTCATTTGAAGTTTTTGGAGCAGTACGAAGTACAGAGGTCCCATACGTTTACTACGAACAAGTTATTGTAACATGGAGTAGATCGAGCTGGGAGTTAGTGAGATACATTTATTAATCGAATCAGGAAAAAAAAAAATCCGTCTGTCTGTCTGTCCGTCTCCACTTTTTCTTCTAAACGGCTCAACCGATCACCCTAAACTTTTTTTTGCTCTGAAAGGTACATGCCTCCCATAAAAAGTTACAGACACCGAAATATTTTGTGTATGACCTTATATTCACAAGTAAATTTGATAATTCTTCCAATAATTCTCTTAATTGGAGTTCGTTATCCTTCTTTTTTCGACAGCAATATGATCTTCATGAACTATTTCATGGACATCTTCCCATTCGCATAAGCTTTTATTTATTGCAAATAGAAGTATATCCCAATGAGTGTCGAAGCGTAACTGAACAAAGATTGAAATTTTCGGGTGGGGTAACTACGTATAACGTATATGCAAAATATCCACTAAATCATGCTCGGAGCGGTAGCAGAGAGCGTGACGCAGTCCCCTTACCACAAAAAAAAGTCCACAAACCAAAAAAACCCCATACAACTTTGGGACAAGGAACCATATATAGGCGAACTTTTCGATTTTTTCCCCCTGTCCCCCTCCCCTCCAAATTATTTGAAAAAAACACGTCGCAGCAGCTTTCAAACGAGGCCACAGTCATCATAATCGGTGGAATGAGCTGAGATATCGAGGTTTCAAGATGACATTTTTCGAAATTGTGTTTTCTATTGTTCCCATTATTATGAAGGGCGTCATCTTGGATTTTCGTGAGCAAAAAATTATGTTTTTCTGGTTTTCGAATTTTAGCTCCGGAATGACAATACTTAGAGAGTTGGTTTGTTTGGCAAAGTTATATAGATTGGTGAGGAGAATTTTTTGGGGTCATAAAAAATGGCTGCCAGCTGTCAGAGTGGCGCAATCTTGGATGCAATTTTTTTTCGGAGAAAATCTTTTCTGAAGACAATTTTGGAAGCCGACTTCCCGCGTCATACTTTACCTTTTAAGAGGTTTTTGTTGCGATAATTGAGAAGTGTGGTGAATCACCTAGGCTCGAACATAACCCTTCATAAGAAGTACAAAGTAACGAGAGGGATTGATTAAAAAACAGCATCCAATAAGCGGACCCATTTTTCTTTAATTTCCCTGAATTATTAGGTGAAAACCGCTGTCAGAAAATTTGAGAGATCCAAAGTTCGTAAAATGAATTTCTTTATACAAGTATACAAGTAAATCATGTGTCATGCAAAAATCGGACTAATTGTTCAGTCTGCAGGACTTGGATTTTCTTGTAAGATTCGACTTGTTCGAGCGTTCAGGCGTGCAGTCGTGCTCAAAAATACTAATTTTGCTGCTAGGAAAACTAAAAATTTACTGCTGGAAAATATTAAATTTGCTGGTGAAAATGCAAAAATTTCTTGCTGAAAAATACTAATTTTGCTGCTTAAAAAACCATAAAATTGCTGAACGCAAAATAATAAATTTGCTGTTAAAAATTGGTGAAAAAATAATTTAATTTTGCTGATTTAATGAAATAAAATTGCAGAAAGGAAAAACACAAATTTGCTGGTAAAAAATAAATAAATTTGCTGATGAAAAAATAATTTTGTGAACAAATAGAATAAAATTGCAGAAAAGAAAGAATAAATTTGCTGATAAAAACATTAAATTTGCTGCTTAAAAAGTATAAATTAGGTAGTTGAAAATATATATCACTTTCCAAATCGTCTGATGGCGATGAAGCAAAAACTTTAGTTTTGTACGTCGGTCGTGAGCAATATAAATCATTGATCTAAAGTGACCATCCTGCGAGTCATCTGACAATCATTGAACAAAACTATATAATGAATCGTCGTCAGACGCTCAAAATCTAACGCGGCATATTTATTAGAATTGTTTTAAAAATTCGTACGAAGCAAATGGGCAAAGGCCGAGGGGTGGCGGACTTCTGCGGTTTAAGGAATAAATGGAATAAATGGGAATAAATGGAATAAATGGGAATAAATGGAATAAATATTGGAATAAATGGAATAAATGATAATTTTTTCAAATTCGTCAAAACCTCAAACAGACTTGATTTTGATGGCAACGCACTCAACAAACCATACTAATGTGTCAAAAACTGAAAAAACCCACTTTTGAAAACTTAAGAGAATTTTTGTTGAAAATTGGAATAAATGGAATAAATAAATTTATTCCATTTATTAAAAAAAAAATAAAATTTAATCTCAAGATGGTTTAAATGCTTTATAATTTGTGCAAACCTTTTTTTGAACTTATTTGTCTAACTTGTGATGTGTTTGGTTCAGATATTTTGCAAAAACAACAAAAAATTTTTGGGAATAAATGGAATAAAAGAATAAATGGAATAAATGAAGTGCGCCACCCCTCGGCTCAGGCCTTTACATTTGTAAGATTCGATATACTTTTCCTATGTCCGTTCTTACTTAGAATATGTTTCAGTTGTTTGGCATCCTTATCAAGATGCATTTGTTGACAGGATTGAATCAATTCAGGAAAAATTTTTGATGTACGTACTGGTACTGGGGCGGACGGTGAAGCTGGATGAAAACCACAAGCTCCCGCCATATATTGATAGATGCGAATCGATCAACATCGAAACACTCGCCCGACGCAGAATCAATGCCAGCGCACTTTTTGTATCCGATCTGATGAATGGAACCGTCGACGCACCTAAAATCAAAAGCAAGGTCATTCGAAAGTCCAGACCCACTTGTGCTGATGATTTTCTCGTAGTGGAAATACACAGAACTAAATATGGTCTTTATGAGCCTATCAATAGCATGTGCATGGCATTTAACCGTTTTTCACCAAAGTGGTTTCAAAACATACCATGTGAGTCGTTCAAGACGACTATTAGGAAGTATGAAATTTCATATAAACTGAAAAGAATTTCATAAACTGAACCTTTGGTTCTCAATCTAATCAAAATCTGATTAGTCAATTGGGTCTCACAACCCTCAAATGAAACTCAGATGGAATTCTAAGTCACGTCGACTTGCGCAAAAACAGCTAGTCTAGACGACTAGTTTCCGCTGTTTAACTGTTTAACAAAGGCAGGCTAACGGGAATCTGGAAGCCTTATTACAAAGAGTTAGGAATATACAACAAAAATCTCAGAAGTAAGGAAAGAACGGGGTGGAAAAACCATTGCAGTGCGATAAATAAGGTACATGATGCATCAAAACTCTACAAAATCTTAGCTAAGGATCCCGCCCAAATGGCAGGCTCCCTACTCTTGCCAAATGGTGAATACACAAAGAACCGAGAGCTATCAATACACTTAACAGAATCACAAAGCAACAAAATATAAGAGAAACTGACCACTCAAGAATCTGGTTTAAAACATTAAAAAATGAGCCTTCACTAGCAATGCCATCAGATAAAATAATAACACAATACAAGTTCGATAAGAAGTTCAACATCAGGATTCCATCCAAAGGAGATTGGCAAAGTGGTAGCGTAAAACCGGAAGGAACAGTAATCTATACGGATGGTTCGGAGATCAATAACTCAGCTGGGGCAGGCGTATTCTGCCACAATCCAAGAATCGAAAAATCTATCCCTCTGGGAGAATACTCATCTGTATTCTTGTCGGAAATTAGAGCTATTATTGAAAGCTGCAGCCACGTCTCAGATGTAGGCTCGGGATTACGAAAAATATCGATCTGCACGGATACAAGCCTTATCCGCTTACAGATTTAAGTCGGCGTTAACGCTAGAGTGCTGGGAAACACTCAACTGTTTAGCCTCAGGCAAAAGCATCGATCTGATCTGGGTACCAGGACATAAGCGGTATTGAAGGAAACGAGAGAGCAGACGAACTGGCTAGATTAGGAGCGTTGCAGAAAATAATCGGAGCAGAGCCAATGACTGGAACGCCCTCCTCATATTCGAAAAGCATTGTAAACAACATACGAGATAGTAGGTTCAGCGAATATTGGCACAACATCCCTACCTGCCGACAAGCTAAAAACCGCATAAGAGTTAGTAAGAAAAATTCGAAATTTCTGCTAAATATTAGTAGAACAAGACTAAAAACTTATATCGGCATAACAACAGGACACTACGGCTTTAACAAACATCTCACAACAATTGGACGGCGAACGGATCCAAGCTGTGATTTGTGTGGGCACCACACCGATTCAGCTGAACACTATCTATGTTACTGTCCAGCTTTTATTACGAAGAGAAGGACACATTTAGGCAACTATTCAATCAGGTATGAACTGATAAAATCCTTACAACCGAAGGACATCCTGAACTATATTACCAGTACGGGACGGTTTGAAACATCATTAGGCGCCTAATCCAAATGCTAGCACAATGGGCCCCGTGCGTGTTTTACTGCAGTAAAACGGCTAAACATTTAATAAAAAAAAAAAAAAGTTTCCGCTAATCCTTTTTATTTCAGGTGGCTACACAAGCTTGCGGTGCTTGATGCAACGACGGGCTATTTTCATTTCCAATCATGGGCGCGCGGTAGCGATGCACCCGTGACGCAAGTCCCCATACGAACAAAAAATTCGGAAAAATTTTTTTCGTAGACTTCGGAACCATATATACAGCTAAGTTTTGACTTCCCCCCCCCCCCTTGCAACGTGCCCCCGGAAAATATTTTTGCTGGATTCTACAGAAAATTCTAAGGCGAAGTGTCTTTTCACTCATTAAAATCGGTTCGGTGGATCCGAAGATACGACCTTTAGAAAATGATCATTTCCTATACAAAAAGTGCTGTTTCATAAAAGCAAGTTAATGCAAACATCCTACGTTAGTTAGTTAGTGGGTTAGTTCCAGGGCCTTGTGTATGAAAAACCGTGAAAAACCACTTTTTTGGCTCGTGCTCGAAAACGGCTAGATAACTTTTCTTGAAATTTTGCCGGGACCTTCGGGTGGGCATTCTACGTCATATGAGATTTTAAAAAAGGGAGTGTACCGCCCTCGTTTGGGCGCCAGGGCTCTTAGAAGGCGCCATATAAAGCCCATATGTATGTGTTTGTGTGTGTAGTGTGTATGATAGCACATTTTGTATGAGACAAAGGTTGTGTGTTCGAGATTGAGGTTTGGTGTCAAAGGTAAAGTTGTTGGGTTGGGTGTGTAGTGTATCAGGGTGACCGCCAAAATTGCGGAAAATAGGCGGCGACTCAAAAAAAAACTTTTGATGTGTTGTAGAGGAAGTTGAGGGGATCATTTTTGCCCATGGAAGTAGTAGCCGCCGCGCTTCGGTTTGGCGGCGGCGGCGGCTCAAAAAAAACTTTTTATATGTTGTAGAGGAAGTTGAGGGGACCCCCCAGTGTTATAGTTTTTCTGTTCTTTCAGCTTTCGTGGTTTCAGGCCTCTGAGGGGGTGTCAGGACCAGATTTTCTGTCTCAGGCAGCCTATCGAGAAGCTTTGTGAAAAGAATAGGGACGTATACCTATGCTTTATCGACTTGGAGAAGGCATTCGACCGGGTACCAAGGCAGAAGCTGTTCGGGGTTCTCAGCGAGTACGGTATCAATGGGAGTTTACTGCGTGCCATTAAGAGTATATACTCAGGGAGCAGGGCCGCGGTAAGAATAGATGGTGAAATAAGCGAGTCTTTCGAGGTTAATGAGGGCGTTCGTCGGGGTTGTTGTCTCTCCCACCTTCTGTTCATAATTTTCATGGACAAAATTATCAAGCAAGGGAAAGGTTGAGGTGGGTGAGGTAATAATGAAAATACTGGCTTATGCGGATGACTTGGTTCTGCTGACAGATAATCCCAGGGATTTACAGGATGGGGTGGACTGCCTGAATGCCACATGTGAGGAGTACGGGATGAAGATAATTTTGCGAAAAACTAAGGTTATGCATGTCGGCGAATCTCGGAAGGGGATTGCTTGCAGTTTGAATGGTGTGGAGCTAGAGCAGGTTTCTGAATTCAAGTACTTAGGAACCATTTTTGCAGAGGATGGCAAGTTAGTTAGGGAATTTGGGGAACGAAGGAAAATGGGAAACGCGGTAGCCAGTCAATTGAGGTCGCACGTGTTCAACAAAAAGGAACTGAGTAGCGAAACAAAGTTAGCTATCCACAGGTCAATTTTCAGACCGTCAATTTTGTATGGTAGTGAGAGCTGGGTGGACTGCGGATATCTCGTGCATGGCCTGGAGGTTTCTGATATGAGGGTTCTTAGGAGTATAACGAAAGTTAATCGGAGGGAGCAGTGGGATAATCACATTAGGAACGGCGACATTAAGGAAAACTTGGGGGTGTTTCTACAGTGGAAGAGGAGGCAAGGGCTAGTCGTCTGCGCTGGTTCGGGCATGTTCAAAGGATGTGTAATAACAGGCTACCAAAAAGGATCTTAGGTGCACAGGTCCCGGGGGTTAGGACAAGGGGTAGACCAAGGAGAAGGTTTATAGACTCTATTAAGTCGGATTTAGAAGTTAGGGGACTTTCTTTGGGCGAACAAACCATCTCCTTGGCGGGAGATACGAGGGCATGGAGGGGGGTGGTACACCTTCCTAGGATTGTGTCATAAAGACCTCACACCGGAAGGTACTTAATGGTTTATAAAGTTTGATGATGATGATGATGATGATGATCAGTTTTCGCAATGCAAAAATTTGACTTTATGGGATGTATGGCGTATTTTTGTACAGGAAATCAAATTTCTGCGTATGAAAGCTGAAAGCGTAGAAAAATTATTACATTGGCGGGTCCGGCATTTGTGACGCATTTTTTTAATCAAATGTGAAAATATTTCAAAAGAATTTTGTGTGTTCCGAAGCTGCAAGCGACACCCAAATTGATATGAGTTGTTTTGGAAGAAGGGACGAGGACTTGCGTCACGTTTCCCTTTTAAAAAGGGTTTTTGTTGTGTTTTCTATTTTCGTCAAATTTCAATTGATGCTGTTTTAAATGTTTAACTTAACTATGGGACGGGTGGCTCAGTGGTGAGCGCACTGGACTGCCACCAAAATGACCCGGGTTCGATCCCCGGTGTTGGCATAGTAGGAATTTTTCTCCAACGAAATAATACATTGTACAACGTCCCTAAGTCCACCCAAGCTTCTTGAAATTGGGTAGTCGCTGTGGAGCGACGAAAATGTATCAGGAAAACACTGTTCATATGTGACGTCACAAGTATATGGCATTCCTGCATACAATATACATATATATAATAATATACATAATATACATATACAATGCATGCCAACGGCGACAAGACAGAAATGTCAAGCAATAAATGGATGGGAAAAAACGTTGGCACAATCCCCACAAATCCCCCATAGATGGCGCTGTACTGGACATACACGATATTCGAAAAATATGGCGGGACAACGAACATGGTGTGAACGATGGTGGCCATTTTCTCAATGGATCGCACAAAATGCACAACACTATCACTTTGGCTCATCGGACCTGTGACTTCGTGACCTCCCGATGAATTCATCGTAAATATCAACATAACAAATAAGACACAAACTTAGACATAAGTAATTGTAATAGAATAGATTAAGAGAAAATGTTAGATACTAGATGATAAAATGTAAACCATACGATTAATAATAACTTAACTATAAGTAAATTTTGACGGCAGAGATGATTGTTGACTCCGACGGGTCGACTGGGTCGGCAACTCACTTCCGGACCTACTCTGAATTTATGTTTTTATTGTTAAGCCACTTGTTAGTTGTAGCTGATACTCAGATAATGATTTTTTTTCTATATTTTCTTTCCTTTTTGTTATCAATTGTAATTAGTCAAGGGCTTCGGTCATTGATAAAATAAAATAAAATAAAAGATAAAAACATAACCAAAGACCCGTACGTATCAGAATAGATGTGGTAAAGAGACTCGAACGTATCTAAATTTACAAATAAGCAAACAATCCAACGTTTTCTGTTCTTTTATAACTGTAAGAATTTCGATATTAAAAGGTAATGTCAAAGGCCCTACTGAAGTACGTCTCAGACCATTAAAATCTAGAAAAGCTTATATCCAAGGACTAAGTCATTTTTCCTTAAAACCCTGAAACACGTGTTCTCCAAAATTTTATTCTCTACAACTTTGCCTTTGGAAGCAACTTTCTACCTGTTATAGTTCTAGAGATATGGGTCATCCGTCTTAATTCTAGAAGCGTTGTCATATCCCAGGATTATGGGATTTTTATCCAAAACCCTGAAGTACAATTTCTCTAAAACTTTATTCTCTACAACTTCGCTTTTGGAAGCTTTCTACCTCTGGAGATATGGATCATCCTGCCCAATTATGGAAGTGGCCATATACCACGATTGGGTCACATTTCCCCAAAGCCCTGAAACACTTGTTCGCTTAAATTTACAGTGACCCAATCATAAGATTGTGCAACTTTTCAGTTTAACTCTTTTCGTCAAAAATCTCGTTTTATATGAGAAAAATTTGCTTGTGCAAATACGTGAACAGAGAGATAAAAGGTAAAAATAAAAGTTGCACAATCTTACGATTGGGTCGCTGTAATTCTCTGCAAATTTGCCTTTGACAGTAAATCTCCATATTGTATAGTCAAGGAAATATAGACAAAAAACTGTTTTCATATGTGGCCAAAAAACTCAATTTCTTCCATTCCATTGGTCCCACTGCCCAGAACCCTGACCCGATCCCCACAAAAATTTGTTCCCAGTTTCGTGACATCAAATGCTTTCATTTCACACCAAAATGAAGAATTTCTGTGCTATACTTGCTGAGACATTTGCGAAAAAGTTTGTCATTGACCCTCGCAAATTTCATGTCCGACCTCCACTTCTTCGACCATATCTCCGGAACTACTTGGCAGATTTTGGTCATCTTCGAACTAGAGTAATGGGAGGCATGTACCTTTCAGGAAAAACTGTTTTCATATGTGGCCAAAAAACTCAATTTCTTCCATTCCATTGGTCCCACTGCCCAGAACCCTGACCCGATCCCCACAAAAATTTTTTCCCAGTTTCGTGACATCAAATGTTTTCATTTCACACCAAAATGAAGAATTTCTGTGCTATACTTGCTGAGACATTTGCGAAAAAGTTTGTCATTGACCCTCGCAAATTTCATGTCCGACCTCCACTTCTTCGACCATATCTCCGGAACTACTTGGCAGATTTTGGTCATCTTCGAACTAGAGTAATGGGAGGCATGTACCTTTCAGGGAAAAAACGTTTAGGCTGATCGGTTGAGCCGTTTGGAAAAAAAGTGGAAACGGACAGACGGACATTTTTTTATTGCTGATTCGTCATTCTTATTTCGCGGTTGATGAGGAATCCGATCGCTCTGCTCGTTTGTGTTGTTTAGTTCGACCGACTGTCCAATGTCCCATCTGAAAGAAAATTGATTAGCAATAGCCAGTCGACTAGACTAGCAGACATTTGCACAGGTCGACACGGTGCTGCTGAAAGAGAAAAAAGTTTTTTTGAAAAGGCACCCAAAAATTTGTTGCAGTTTTCGAAAAAGGGACTTCAATATAGTTCGAAACAGGTTTCACTTGACTCCAATCAGATCCTTCCCCATGTGTCTATACGAGATTTTCAATTTTTTTCGTCCGAAGGGCTGATTTTTTTAAAAAAATTTTCGATTTCTTCTGGTTTTCCCCACTGAAAAGTTTTTAATATTTGAGAAACTTAGAAAAAAAAAATTTGTAATTTTTCGGAAAGGATCCAGAGATCGCGCAAACGTAGAATGTGCTTTTTTGGTCATTATGGAGCGTTTTCGGCCACTAGCTCTCACAAAATCAATCAAATCGGCTTTATGCTATTTTTAATGGAAAGCCACCTTAATTTCCTTTCCAACGCACCCTCACATGAGACATTTGATAAAGAATAGGATTGTCGACGTCGATTAAAGTTTGCTACCTTTCAATCACATGGTGGTTTTTGGGCTCCACGCTTCACGCGTTAACTGGAAACTTCAAGAAAAAATTTTCCTGGAAAGCATAGTCCGTAACCTTTCCAATGACACCCGATATGAGACATTTGGTGATGAATTGGATTTTTGGCGACTGTTAGTGTTCGAGTACTTTTCACGTCTTTACCGCCAATTTTGAAGTTTTACGACCTCCAGACTTTAGTCGGAAGGAACTCATGTCTTAAAGGAATTTTTTCTGGAAAGCCATTATTATTACTTTTCCAACCCCACTTGAGAAATTTGTTGAAAAATTTAATTTACGACGGCCATTTCAGTGGAGGTGATGGCTAGAGCAGCGAAATAGTAGAAAAAGTTAGCTTCACTCAAATAGCTGCCGTAAATTCAAATTTTCAACAAATTTCTCAAGTGAGGTGTCGTTGGAAAGGTAATGATAGTGGCTTTCCAGAACCAGTCACGCTTAGTTCTATCTCTCACAAAGAACAGTTTGATTTGAGTACTATGACCAGCAATACAACATTATCACAAAATTTATTTGGTGTTATTGGAACAAGAACACCGCTATTAATACCTCCAATATTAATAGCCATAAAATGAAACAAGAAAAGCCTAACTATGCTTTTAAACTGTTCTTTGTGAGAGATAGAACTAAACGTTATGGTGTGAGAGACCTAATCCATTGCTGGATGTGGCGAATCCAGTATCAAAAAATCATGGTTAAATTGTTACTAGAAGTAAAAGATCTAGTAAACAAAATTATCGAAAAGAAGTCTTGGGCTTCAACAAAATTAACAAATCAACTGTTTAGAAACAAGTGTATTTAAGCGAAGGTAATTCGAATGGTAAGTCATTCTACCTTTATGTATGCTGATATACACATAGTCATGACATAGGTGTACTGATGAAATCACATACTCTGATATGTGAGGGCGTGATACGCCGAAATCAGCATTTATTTTGTCCATTGTTTCGTCCCTTATATAGTGCCCTTCATAAAAGATTGGAAGTTAAATTCCCTTTTATTTAGTTCGTGCACTCTAATATTTGGTCAAAAAATCCAAGCGATACAACGCTATCAGAGAACAGTACATTGAGTGATTACCGATGGTCAGCGGATTTGACCCATATACACTAGGAGACTTGACTAATTGATGTTCGGGTTGCATTTCCTTTGCCGACGGAGAACTACTCATTGAGTCGTTCTCTTTCGTAACGTCATCACGTTCAACATTAGCTGATGGAGTTACCAACAATACGGATCTATTATCGTTAGACTCAGTATTTGGAATGGAATTTCGAATAACAATTACGTTTAGCTTTGGCAGAAATGAACGTGCGTTGGACGTAAGACGGCGACGAGGTTGGAATAACTGCGGTGGGATTGAAGTTATTAAATCGAGGAGATGAAACGTTGAATGAGCGTGTTTGAATGATGCAACTGTCACAGAACCATTGAAGGTTTGGCATTTCGCGATAGTGCAATAACACATCTTTGCTGAAGTTAGCATACTCAGCGTGAAAAGATTGACGACAAATTCCATCGCAAATAATCTTATTTGGACAATCACTCCGGAAACATCCGTGAAACGCTGTGCAATTATTCATTTTCTTGATTAAATGGCAACATCAGTCGGAATGGAAACAATATAAAACGTTGAGTGAAGATTGACGATTTAAAATTTAAAACAAAATAAAGGCGACGGGATGCCACTAGTTAGAAAAAAAATTGACGGGCTACTACATTAGTGGTTGCATATGCGTAAATAAAACGGAAAATTGAAAAAAAAAACTGCACTAATAACAATTATCAGA
This sequence comes from Pseudolycoriella hygida, assembly GCA_029228625.1. Taxonomy (NCBI): domain Eukaryota; kingdom Metazoa; phylum Arthropoda; class Insecta; order Diptera; family Sciaridae; genus Pseudolycoriella; species Pseudolycoriella hygida. The sequence goes on along the minus strand of CM055404.1, from coordinate 53,465,778 downwards.
GCCCTAATGATGTCAATACCTGGTTTGATGCCTTTGATGAGGAGTGTGCTGATGTTACAGAACGTAAACATGCTGCTCGAATAAGAAAGGAAACTGCAAAAACGAGAGAACAGTGACTGCAGATGCGAGATACAAAGAACTGAGGAAAAACGTTTGCACCGGCGCAAGAAGAGAGAGCTTGAAGACAGGACGCTACTTCATCTAGAAAGATTGTGTAGCGCAAATGAGTCACGAAAGTTCTATGCTATTTTACCTCTACACAAGAAAGGTGAAAAAACTGAATGCGAATACTACCGTGGAATAGCCTTGCTGAACACGGTTTACAAAGTTTTTGCTTGAGTGCTATTCGAAAGACTTAATCCACGGACTAAGAGTGTCATTGGGGATTATGAAAGCGTTTTCAGACGAGATCGCTCAGCAACTGACCACATATTCACACTTCGTCTGATTCCGCAAAAAGACAAAGAATTTCAAGTCCGGACGTACCATCTTTTCATCGACTTCCAAGAAGCTCACGGCAGGATCAAGCGCATAGAATTGTAGGCGGCGATGAAGTAGTTGGGATTTGAAACAAAGTATATTCGTCTTGTGAAAGCGACATTGTACGGCACCAGATGTCGTGTCAAGGTGCAAAACGACATGTCAGATGTGGTTGCTGTTAAAGAAGGATTGAAGCAGGGAGACGCGCTATCCTGCTACTCTTTAACTTGGCTTTGGAAATCGCAATGAGACGTGCTGGTATCCAAACCAGCAAAACGCTGGTGAATGGAACAGTTCTGGGCTTTACAGACGACTTGGATCTCGCCAGTTGTACATAGCAGCAGTTGACACTTTCACAAATCTGAAAATCCAAGCTGAGAGGATGGGTTTGATGATAAACGAGTCTAAAACCAAGTACATGAAGGCCGAGCCGAATCCGGTAGTCAATCAACGAGGAGACACAATATGCATTGGAGAGTTCAACCTCGAAGTAGTTGGAGCGCTGATACGGTCAGATGGTGATAATACACCTGAAATTCACCTAGACGTATCATGGCGGCAAGCAGATGCTATTATGGTCTAATTAAACATTTACGCTCAAGGTTAATATCAAAGAAAACGAGGTGACCATATTTACAAAACGCTTATTCGTCGAGTATTGATCTACGGATGCGAATCTTGGACGATGACGAAAGGTGATAAACAGTTGCTCCTAACGTTCGAGCGTAAGGTACTTCGCACCATATTTGGAGCGATGGTGGCGGTGGTGAAAGTCCACAGGTTGAGGTGGGTCGGGGCATTTAGCACGCATAGAGAGCGTCCTCACAGAGCCCCCTCAAAATTATTCCATAACGATCCAGAAGGGCGAAGATGAGTTGGTCGCCCGGAGTAAGGAATTGGCAAAACACGACAAGGAACAGACGCAGAACAGACGAGCAGGCCAAGTCCCACAAGTGGCTGTAGCGCCGAAAAAGTAAAAGCAAAGTAAGTATCATGGTTAGGTTAGCGTCGCTAAACACTAGCGTCGCTACCAGCGTCGCTACTAGCGCCGCTACTAGCGCCTCTACTTGCGTCGCCACTAGCGACGCTAAAATTCAAGACTGCTCGCTAGTAGCGATTAGCGCTCGCTAAAATCCGATAAGCGAATATTTTTCGCTAATCGCTAATGGATTCGCTAAAATATGGAGCTCTTCATCACAAGTCATCAGTCTATTTTCGACCGAATGCCAGTTTTTCAAAAGTTTTTGGTGTTTTTTCTATTCCAGATTTTGGATTATTAGCGAAAAATTAGCGACCGCTAGTAGCGACCGCTACTAGCGCGCTAGTTTTTTTAGACTAGCGAATCAGTTAGCGACGCTAGTATTTTTTGAAACTAGCGTTGGCAAGTATTAACAATTCACATGCAAAAAATTCGTCAATTTTACAATTCAAAAAGACTTCATGAGTCAAATAAAGAGGAATATCACTCTAATTAAGAAAATTAGACGAGAAATAAACCAAATAAACAAGCGCGTAACTAAAGCACGTCTGAAGCGTTAAACACTCGTATTACAGATCTCACACTTTGCTTTTGAGTCTCACTAATTTAAGGAAAGTGGGAGCTCTGTTATCGAAAATCTCAATTTTTACAAGTTTTATTATTTAAGTGTGAGATTGTCAAGTGGATCGTATGACTGCATCTTTTCTTGCGATGAGATTGTGTATTTTTGACACCTTGATTGGAAACCAGTTATCCTAATTTATAATTTTAAAGTTAAAGGTTGTTCTTTTATCAATCAATTATGATAATTTTGTTTCGTAATACTGCACGATCAGATGTCGTTTAAGCGATATAAGGCAACACAACAAACGAAAAATTGGCATTTTTTGGATTATTTTGAACTGTTATAAACTGTTCTAAAGAATCAAATTATTAGAACAGTTATGAGCGTAATTTTATATACTTTATAACTTTCTTAACTTTCATAGTGATCCCACATTTTCGAAATATCCTGTCGTAATATAATAATAATAATATTTTATTTATTTTTGATTGTTGTATTGCTGTTTCTTAGCTAATTGTTATTAAAGTTGTATTGCTTGGAATAGAAACATAGGACGCTTTTTTCATTTTTTAGCGGTTTTTTTATTTTTTGCCAATATTTCGGGAACTCTTTCCCATCATCAGAACGTTCTAATAAGAGTTTCTCCTTAGGTCATAAGTTTAGGTGGTTCGAATAAGAATTTTGCCCTGATGATGGGAAAGAGTTCCCGAAATATCGGCAAAAAATAAAAAAACCGCTAAAAAATGAAAAAAGCGTCCTATGTTTCTATTCCAAGCAATACAACTTTAATAACAGTAATAATATTGCCCTAAATTTTTGGTTTGAAAAATGTCGTAGATACAATTACCAAATTCATAATTTGGACACACTTTCGTTTCACCTGGTTAATTCGTACAAAACAAACTGTAATTCGTAAAGTCAGGTGCATTCTCTCTTCATTACTTTAGAACGAAACCAGTGAAAGCCACGTCCATATTATTTCTTCAATCTCTTCTAGAGATCGACCATTTTTCGAAATCCGACCCGGACCGAACCCGACCCGATAAAATTTTTCGAAACCCGAAACCCGAATTGTTTCACAACCCGACCCGGACCGAACCCGACCCGATTATAATTTTCGAAACCCAAAACCCAAAACCCGACCTGTTTCAAAACCCGACCCGGACCGAACCAGACACTCAAGTTTTTCGAAACTCACAACCCAAATTACTTCGAAAGAAAAATTATTTCAACGCCCGACGTCTGCATTCTTCACGGACCTTAGACTAAAACAAAATTCGTGTAATGTAACATAATAAAATTTGGACGAGTTTTGCAAAATATAAAAAGTCAATAAAGGATAGGGACGCGAATAAAATGATACAACAGCCCGACCCGGACCGAACCCGACCCGATAAAATTTTTCGAAATCTGAAACCCGAGCCGGACCGAACCCGACTCGATTAAAATTTTCGAAACCCGAAACCCATGAACCCGAAAAAAACAATTCGGGTTCGGGTTCGGGTCGGGTTTTTTGATGTTTCGGGCAACCCGCTCATCTCTAATCTCTTCACAATGAGCTAAGTGTATGTGTAAAACAAAAATGTAAATATTAATTACATGACACATGAACAGATCTGTGCCTAGCGCTAGCGTCGCTACTTTCAAAAAAAGACTAGCGCTAGCGATAGCGTGCTTTAAATTTTAGCAAAGCGCTAGCGCTAGTATGTTATATAAAATTGACCACATTTACTGAATCATGCTCGGAGCGGTAGCGGAGAGCGTGACGCAGTCCCCACACCCAAAAAAAACGTACACAAACCCAAAAAACTCCATACAAAAACCTTTGGGACAAGACACGATTTATAGGCGAACTTTTGAGTTACTACGTTGATGGCTCTGGCATTTGTGACGCAATTTCAAACATTTGAATTTTTGAAAAAGTTTTTTTTTGCATCGTCATTTCTTGCGTATTTTCAGTGTAAGGCGTCACCTCCACTGATATCATTAATTTTGGAAGTGGACATTAGGGACTGCGTCACACTCTACCTTTTAAGAGGTTTTTGTTACGTCTTGATGTTGATTTTTCCTTCTCCAAACGAAAAAATTCATTTATGGACGACAATCGTTATAATGCGCACATTATTTCATTATTATGTATTGTCGATACACTCTAAAATACCGCGGTTAGAACTTCGACAATAATCACGATAAATTGCGCTGTGGCCGTATTTGTCATTATTTTTTATTGAACCTGGAACCAAAATGTTCCTTGTTTAAATGTCTGTCTTTTGATATATAATTGTTCGAAATACGACAAGAGTTACGGATGTGGCGCACTTTTTCGCGCTTATTTTGCAGTCGAGTGTATCGACAATATTGTTCCGACGAAATGTTTCTTACACCGTCTGTGGCGACGCTATCGTAATAAGTATGTCCTGTTTTTAAAGCCTCCTCCCCTCTGTCCACTTGTGGCTCCTTTTCGTGAAACGATCTGCCCCCGAAAAATTTGATTTTTTTTTCGAACAGTTGGCAATAGCTCAGATGATGTTATTGCCTTATAACTTCCTTAGATTTCAAACGCCCACCCACTTTTTATTTCTAATAAGGTCTTTTTAGGCATGGATACATCGTTGTGTAGAAACTGTCACTAACTGACTACAGTCAAAGAAAATTTGGATTCAAAACTGTCATTATCTAGAAAAATGCAATGACAATGACGAGGCTTATGAGCAGCAAAGTACTACCCGTCAAAAGATTCGGCAATAAAAACCGATGGGCATCGACTTTAGCTTTTCTTTCGTTTCAAACTTAAAGAAAAATTGGTAAGCTTAAAAGTTTGGAAGAACATTTATTGCACAGAAAAAATTTTTGAAAAAGATTTCGTTGATTATTTCGACCGTTAGTTGAGATATTTAAACAAACATGCCATCGTAGGATGGTTTGGTGGACACGCAGCTCGCCCAGTCCCATACATCCCAACCTCTTCTAAAACATCTAAGTCCTCGTTGGCACTCAATACTTTCATAACAGGCTTCACCTTCGGATAACGAAAATTTCTCGATACAAATTGAACGCCGCGAGCAAAGCAATCCTTCCTTGCAGTTTTTGACCGATGCACAATCGCCACCAGCTTCCGAAATCGGGTGATCCGCATCCAAGCACGTTCCGTCCACGCAAGTAATTCCTTCACCGTGACACTCAATCGTTACCCCATTTTTGGTTCCACACGGTCCAAACTTTCCAACGGAACAATTTTTATTACCTTCGTAATTTCTGATGCTCCAATAACTTCTACTATCCGCCAAATAAATTTCCTCACATTCACATTCGCGTGTTTTACGGTTACATTGTAACCTCAATTTATTAGAAAACGTACAATCACCTCGCGAGCAATCTGTGTCATCAAAAGTATATGGCGTCAGTTTCAAAGTTCTTGGGCTTGGATCAGCAGGATCACGGCATTGATTATCTACGCAGATGAAATCGTCTTGACAACCAACTTTTAGCTCTCCCTCGCCACCGCACAAACCATATTTGGAATTCAGACATTGTTGATTCTCCCATTTTAAAGTGAAATTGGAACTGATAGTATTTTTACATTTGCACTTATGAACGTCATAATCGCATTGCAAATGGAGCCATCTGTCCAAAACGTAACAGTCCAAAGAAGTATCACAAGGAGTGTTAAGATAGCCTTCGTCAGAATTATTGGCTGAACAAATGGTCACAAATGAAATCAATAATAAAAAGTCACGTACACAATTTGCTAAGATCTTCATTTTCAATGTTAAACTTAACGAAAAATATTTGCAATATGCTTCTGCACTGCTTCAGTCGTATAACAATTCTGAAATGCTTTTGATCGAATATTTATCCAGTACCAGTTGTTTGATGTATTAAAAAAGGAGCTGTTGCAGATATCCCACACTTATAAATTTCTTCTAAATTTTAGCCGGTGAGAAGCATTTTCAAATCGTCTGATGGCGATGAAGCAAAAACTTTAGTGGTATATGTCATGAGCAACATAAATCATTGATCTAAAGTGACCATCCTGCGAGCAGGGTTGTATTCGCTAACCGATTTTTTTAGCGACGCTAACGCTAACGCTAGAAATGAAAAAAGTTAGCGTCGCTAACTCAATTCGCTAACCGGAGACAGATTAGCGCGCTAATAGCGATCGCTATTAGCGACCGCTAATCCTCGCTAAACTCGGGAAGTGAAAATTTTAGTAAAATATCAGTAAAAAATCTAGAGTGAATGAAATTGTGGACTCATTGATTCGTTATTTGGGAATAGTCTTATCACGCACAGAGTTACGTATCACGTATGACAGATGGCGAATTGTTTTTTCAAATTTTCGACCTTCTCATAGGTAAAGTGGTCGGAAAATTTTTTGTGATAGACTTATTAAATTCGCTTAAGAACCATAGTCGAGGGGGAAACAACTCGAGGAAATACTGGGACAGGTGTTATTTGCCATTGGACCCAATAGAAGGAAATAGAAAGGAAATAGAAGGAAATAGTAAGGTATTTCCCTTTCTATTTCCCTAGTTTCGACCATTTTTCAGTCATAAAAGTGAAAATTTTGCAGAAAAAACGAAAGTTGAGTAAACATTTTGCATTTTTTCGGGTAAATAGAAGGGAAATAGCTATTTAGTTCCATTCCCATTGGGGGAAATAGACACCAATGCCAATACTTGAGACAAAATTTTCCCCCTCGACCATAGTACTATAATAAGTAAAGGGTCAAAGGCTTGTTGGTTGCTTTAAAATTAAAATTATTGCCACTGTCGCTAGATATGAGCAGTAAGTGCGTTAGTCACGGGACACCGGAAATGTCCCGTGACTAACCAAATCTTTTCTTAATTTCTAGCGACAGAAGCAATAATTTCAAATCAACGAACAAGCATTTGACCCTTCATTTATTATAGTATTCTGGCTCTTAAGCGAATTCAACAAGTCTATCACAAAAAATTCTCCGACCACAAATTCGTTAGGCATTTAGTACATTGTTGCGTCTTGTTGCATCTACTTGCATGAAAGCCAACTTCGTTGTAGTTTTCTTTGCATTAGGTAGAATAGATGTGAAGTTGCTGCGAACCGAGATAGTGCAGATTTGATAATTGTACTAGATTCGATCGCAGCGCTGCGATGGGCAGCAATATTTATCTATATTTTCACGTCACCTTTTCCCGCTACGTGATAAGCCTACATTCCTTATTTTGTTGAGGGAAATTAAGCGACAGAGTAGAATCTTTTAAAAATCCAATTTGCTGTAGCAAGGGATCTGGAATCTCGAATATTAAACATGAAACAAGTAAAGTTATTATTTTTACTACACTATTTTATGTATGTCACCTTCTGAGAAAAATTGAATTTAACTATATATTGTTTCATTAAGGAGTAACAAGCCGAGAGAAGAAGATTAGAGACTTGGAAAAGTAGTCCCTAAATCGACAAAAAATACATAACATTTTAGCGAATAGCGAAATATAGCCTCGCTAAATTAGCTGTTAGCGAAACGCTAGTCGCTATTAGCGAGGAAGTTATAAATTAGCTTCGCTATTAGCGTCGCTATTAGCGACGCTAATAGCGACGCTAACGATTAGCGACGCTAATACAACCCTG
>CM055404.1:53420714-53433814 GCA_029228625.1 Pseudolycoriella hygida | reverse complement strand
CCCAAACTACCCCCATACATTTGACGTCTTAAAAGTGAATATTTTTCAAGTTATTGTTGATTTAAATCTGTTTTCAGCACTGAAAAAAGTGTACGTAATTTATGGATGGTCCCTTATGTACAAAGCAGAGACTCGTTTTTAGTGCCCTAGCTAAGTCCAAGGGCTCAAAATCAAAAAAAGTTTCTTCCATAAATGGTCGACCATGCCCAGATCTTTCAAACAAAAAAAAGTTTATGAAAATCGAAAAAGATTTACTCGAATTGTGCCCTTGGGCCCTTGGGCCGACAGTGCCCAGATTCAACCCCAAAAAAGGTTTTTCAATTACCTTTCAGAGAAAAAAAAGTTCAAAAAAAAATTTCTCAAATCGATTGTTTGGCCTTGTTTTAAAGAAAATTATCGGCGGGAGAAATCTAAAACTGAATTTTTTTCGATTTTTGTACTTGTGTATCGCTGGAAAGGTGGCGCTGACGACACTTTAAAGTACAAAAATTGAAAAAAATGAAGTTTTTGATTTTTCCCATCGTCAATTTTCTTTTTTAAAATTAAAAAAAAAACTTTTGACGTTTGTAAGGCCAAACAATATTTTTTGTGGTGTTACGGAATCGACTTGAGAAAACGTTTTTGCGCCTAGCGCGTGGCACAATTGACAATCTGCCGGTTGCTTTGAAAATCTACATATTTACGTTAAAAATGTTTCAGTTTAAAGCGGTGACGTGCCGGTGCGCGAGTGCAACTTGCTATTGACATACTTTTTCCACACTACCTCTAGTGCACTAAATTTTTTCAAAAATGTTAAAAAACTCAAATGCATTGATTTTCGTCTTCGATCTTTGTGGACTAGCGTCAAATCAGCGTAATGTGTCTTTTTTAGTCTTGTTAAAAATTCACTACCGTCGATTAGATGATAACAGACATTAACGCATTAGCCACGTCTTTCAAATCGTCTTTCGGTATTAATAAAACCGGCTCAAAAACGTAAGTTTTTTTTTTTCAAGACCAAACTTGCGTTACCACTTCTTCGCGTTCATGATATTACACCGTTTGTACCTTAAGTTGTGGCATTCAAATTTTTACTATCATCTTTTATTAACGAAAAGGCAACGATAAACTTATAGCTAAAGACCCGTCTTACTTGCGCTTCAAGTTATCTCTCCAATTACATCAAGATGACTGTACCGACTGTACCTATCTGCTATTATTGCGATGTTTACTTTAACTTTTGATGCAGTTCACCGATTTCAGAGAAAAATTAAGCGAAGGCACGGTACAAATTATTGAAAAAGACGGCTGTTCCATTTATTTGTTTATACTCAGTCGACACGCAAGATATTTCAAGATATCATCACAAAATGATACTTATGCATGAATAACCTTCACAAAATCCACAATCCACTGTCAGGGACAAATATGACCTACAGCGAGCAATGAATAAAACATTTTATAATTAAGAGTCAACGGTCACTATTTGCTCGGTAAATTCACGAAACACTTGAATGAACAACAATCATTCATCAAACAAACACTCAAATTATTGCGTTGTTATTTATTTAGAATGCACATTTTGTTGGAGAAAAATAATGTTAACAGAAACCTTACAACTTACCTTATCGGTGAATTCCCATGGCTTGAAAATGGGTCATCGTATGCATCATAGAAGTCCTCTTCACCTTCCGAACTGGAATATGACGTTTCTGGGACAAATGATGCCATCACGTCATCTAATAACGACATGACCAAAGGGAAACAAAAAAAAATTAGTTTGAGTTAATGAACGAAGAGAGTTTAACGACAGCACAATACAAAAATGAAAATTGACAATTAAACTTACCCTCACGTTGCATTGCGATTGACCGTTTACTTTCAATGCATTCAGAACCATAAGCAACACCTGTTTGTGCTAACGGTACTCCAACAGGTGGCAAAGTTTCTGAAAAAGACAATCAAATCATTTCAACGCTGAGCCAATGGATTTCTTTTTCTATATTGAAGTTTCGTGTGCACGTTATAAAAGATTCATAAATTTCTATCACAGCCTTACAACTTGACCGAATAAGTAAATCGATAAATACGCTTTTTTGTTGAGGGTCAACTAATAAATGAATCAAACAATTTTCTTGTGATAGGCAATTGATTGGAAACATTGAAAGTTACAAGGGGCAAATGAATGCGACAATGTAAGAAACGTTTGCGATCGATTAGCGACAAGGATAAACTGCAGCAATGAGAAACTTGTCGGTTTGACTAGTAAGACGGGATTCCGATTTCGTTTATTAAGTTATTGCTGCCTGTTGTCCTTCCGGTGATTATATCGCTTCCAGTCAGGTTTTCGTTCTAACCACGGAACGGTAACGGCTTTGTTGAAGATTACGCACGACGTTAGGATGAACTTTGACAGCGGGCTGAGTACGGTTTTGTTGCTGCTAGATTTCTCAAAGGTCTTCGATACGGTTAGGCATAATTTCCTCCTTGGTAAGCTAGCATCACATTTTCGCTTTTCGACGCCCGCTATTAAGATTATGAGGAGTAACTTGACTGGTAGAAGTTAGAAAGTATTAGCTAGTGGATATCATTCGCGTTTTCGCGATGTTGTGGCTGGGATTCCACAAGGTTCGGTTCTTGGGCCCCTGTTGTTTTTGGTCTTCATAAATGATCAGCCGCAGGTTGTGAAGCATTCTCAGATCCATTTTTTCGCAGACGATGTCCAATTGTATATGGGAATTCGAAAGGACCGTTTTCGGGAAGACATTGAGAGGATGTCTCAAGACCTCAGTTCGATTTCATTCTGGGCTGGAGCAAGTGGTCTCCTGCTCAATTCACAGAAGACAATGGCTGTTAGCTTCTCGACTACAAGGTGGCCGGATAATTTTTCAGAGATGCGGCTTATGGTGTTGCGATCGGTTATTCGGACGCTGTTAGGGATCTCGGGATAATGATCGATGATCAGTTGAATTTACGGTCGTACGCTCAGCATGTGTCCGCGAAAGTTTTCGCTGGCCTGCGTTGCCTGTGGCCGCAAGCGGGTTACCTTCCTCGGGCCGCTAAGCTTTCGCTGGTGAAATCGTTCTTTCTGCCTCACTTTAGCTACTGCTCGCAGGTCTTGGGCAGGCTTCAATCATCAACGAAAGAGATTTTGCTGAAATCGTTTAAAACCTGCGTTAGATTCGTGTGCGGTCTTGGCCGCTATGAATCCACTTCGGATAATATTGACGTTTTGCTACGGTGTGACCTTTTCAGTTATTTTGACTACCTATCTAGCGTGTTTTGACAAAAGAACCGAGCTTTTAGCCCCTGCTTCCATTGGGAGGACTTTCAATATGCTTCTGCCTAGAGTTGGGTCCGATGTTTTGTCTAGATCATTTTTTGTCAGCGGAGTCTCGATTTATAATTCATTAACTCCTCAGATTAAGAGGAAACCGACGTTAACTGGCTTTAAAATTACGTGTAGGGACAAATTCAGTGCCTAAGGGCTCTTCTGACTAATTATCGCATTATCACCTCAACGCTGATTAATAGACAACCGTGTTACCTGTGGTTCCGATCCCTAAGCTGTCATTATTTGCATCTCAACATTCTCAGTTTGACCATTTATTATCCCAATTTTATTGATACAAATTTTTTGATCTTAACTTCATTTCTGTAACTGACTGTGATTGTTATTGCTATTGTTGTTTTGAACGGTGTTGTATGTAACTTAAAACACATATAAAGAAAATAAATACTTGATTGATTGATAAAGTGAAGGATCGAAATAATGCTTTTAATAAATAGGGGAAATTGTTCCACTTAAGGTGAATTCGCGAAAAATTACCCGGAAAAGATTCACATTTTCGACCTTTCAAGCGCGGCCTCATAGCCTAAACTCTCAAGTCGGTACATCTGATTTTGAACACAGTTTAATTTGGCTTTCTTAAGACTGGCAGTGCTCACGAAAAAATTGAACGACGACGCTCGCAATTTCACATTCGGCTTTGAAATTACTTCTAGTCATTAGTCTAAATTCATACGTGATGATTTTGATGATGATGATGATTTTGTCTTCCAACAAAATTTGGGGAAGATAAAGAAGAAGCTAGCCAGGGAAGGTGAATTAAGTGGTCGCACGTTAGGCGCAGTGATGAGAAGGAGGGCTGTGATACGATTTCAGATAATAGTGAGTTAGTTGCAAATAAACTCATAGTGGAAGATTTTTTGAAAGAAATTCGGGATATCTTGTGACCTTCGAATGTTCCATTGAGTCTGTTGCGATCAAAAGTCGGTCTATTCAACTGTCAAAATGACGTTTTGAACGAAAGATAAATAGATAAATTTTTCGTTTGTTTTAGATTCTTTTTTAATCAAATATCACTTAACATTATGACGCAAACATTTTCTGCCTCTACCTTAACTGCTCGATTACTTTATAGCCTTGATGTTTAAAATGTCACTTTGACATTTCGAATAAACAGACATTTGATCCCAACAAACTTATTTAACACATCGAATGATGTGACAATGTATCTATTAATGTGGGTACTGTTCCTGTGCTATGCCTGACAATCATAACAAAAAGAAAATTTTACTAGGAAGCGATGACGGGAATTATCACCCAGACTGAAAAAAGTGGGAATTATAGCCCAGGGAATTATCGCCCAGGAATTATCCCGCAGACAAATGGGAATTATCATCCAGGGAATTATCGCCCAGACAAATGGGAATTATCACCCAGGGAATTATCGCCCAGGAATTATCACCCGGGAGCGCATTTTCCTTATACAAATCTTGTGTTTTAGATACACTCCCAGAGGTATTTTCCTTGTACAAATTACGCGCTTCCCATTTGTCCCCATTTGTCTGGGGGATAATTCCGTGGGCGATAATTCCCTGGGTGATAATTCCTGGGCGAAAATTCCCTGGGTGATAATTCCCATTTTTTTCAGTCTGTAGGGGGGGGGGGGTGACGGGTATTATCACCCAGGGAATTATCCCACAGACTGAAAAAAGTGGGAATTATAGCCCAGGGAATTATCGCCCAGGAATTATCCCCCCAAAAATTGGGAATTATCACCCAGGGAATTATCGCCCAGACAAATGGGAATTATCACCCGGGAGGGCATTTTCCTTATACAAATCTTGTGTTTTAGATACAATTCAAGAGGTATTTTCCTTGTGCAAATTACCTGCTTTAAATTATCACTCGGGAGGGCATTTTCCTTATACAAATCTTGTGTTTTAGATACAATCCAAGAGGTATTTTCCTTGTACAAATTACCCGCTTGCCATTTGTCCCCATTTGTCTAGGGGATAATTCCCTGCGCAATAATTCTCTGGGTGATAATTCCCATTTGTGTGGACGATAATTCCCTGGGTGATAATTCCCATTCGTCTGGGGGATAATTCCTGGGCGATAATTCCCATTTTTTTCAGTCTGGGGGATAATTCGTGTCGCCATAGGAAACATAACCAAAGACCCGTACGTATTAAAATAGATGTGTCAAACAAAAAAATGTTACAAAAAGACTCGAACGTATCTAAATATAGAAATGAGCAAACAATCCAATGTTTTGTGCTCTTTTATGACTATAAGAATTTCAAAGATCCATAGAAATTACCCAATGTAATGTCAAAAGCCCTACCGAAGTTCGTCTGAGAGCATGGATTTTGATGGCCGAAATATTCCTTCTTGCACCATATGAATACTTCGGGAGAAAAACAAGAAAAAAAGCAATTGAAAGTGAACATACTCTCATATATTATACATGGGAGCAGGTTCACTTTCAATTGCTTTATCTTGTTTTTCTCCCGAAGTCTTCATATCAAAAAGAGGACCAACGTAGTTTCTTCAAGAAAGCCTGAAACTATTTTCTCTAAAATGTAATTCTAACCAAATTTGCCTTCAAAATCAAACTTCAAACTGCCGTAATTTTATAAATATGTGTCATACTTCACAATTCTAGAAGTTGCTTTATCCCGGGATTTGATTATTTTTTCCTAAAACCCTGAAACACGTGTTCTCTCAAATTTTATTCTTTACAACTTTGCCTATGGAAGTAACTTTCTTACTCTCATAGTTCTAGATATATGGGCCATCCTGCCCAATTCTAGAAGTGGTCACATTCCAAGATAGGACTACTATTTTCTGTTAAAACCCTGAAACTGAAAATTTGATTCTCTACAACTTTGCCTTTGGAAGCAACTTCTTCACTTCCATAGATCTAGAGATATGGGTCATCCCTTCCAATTCTAGAAGTGGTCTTACTCCTGGATTAGGCCATTTTTTCTTAAAACCCTGAAACAAGTGTTCTCGAAAATTTTATTCTCCACAACTTTGCCTTTGGAAGCAACTTTCTGTCTTTCATAGTTCTAGAGATATGTGTCATCCCGCCCAATTCTAGAAGTGGTCATTTCATTGGTCCCTGTGCCCAGACAACTGACCCAATTTCCACAAATATTTTTTTTTTACAGTTTTGTGAGATCAAATGTTCTTATTAGACACCAAAATGAACAATTTGTGTGCTATACTTGCTGAGATATATGCGAAAAAGTTTCAACGACCCTCGTTTTTGGTCACTTTTTCGACCATATCCCCGGAACCACTCGATAGATTTTGCTCATCTTCGAGCTTGAATCATGGGATAGATGTACCTCTCAGGGGAAATAAATCAGGGTGATCGGTTGAGTCGTTTGGAAAAAAATGTGGAGATGGACGGACAGACAGACATTTTTTTTATTGCTGTTTCGTCATCTCGTATGGGTCCAAAAAATATTATGAACGCACCGCTCGCGAGTTACAATTTGTTCCTTCGTAAATCACGCAAACCTCCCAGTCCCTGGCTAGAACCTGCCCAAGACGAGGGTTAAACGACGCTGTAGACACTGATGTCAGAGGAGTCTATAGCGGCATTTCAAACCCCACACAAAGAAATCCGTTGGTCTGGTCCGTTGAATACATATAAACCACATGGTCCGCACTTCACATAAAAATATTTGTCAAGAGTAAAGTTGCAATATATGCGGTACAAATCTAATTTTTTCAAAAATCGGTAGGAGTTCATACCCTACAACATCGCTTTTCTCCAGAGAAACAGTGACAACCTCGATAAGAAACATCTAGGTACAAAATAAAAAAGACTCACCTTGTGATTTGAAAGTTGTCAAAGATTTTAGTTTCAAGAAAATAGTATGCATTATAACCAAAGTGCTCAAAATGGTGAAATGTGAAAACGAAATTGATTCAAAATTTAATTCACTCCATTTTAATAACTCACAATGACAATAAAGCGTCCTCTCTTTTGATAGGTACTGTCACTCTAATAGACTGTTGTATAGCACTCTACACACGCACACGAATAATTTTATTCAAAAGAAACGTAACATAAAAAACCAACCTGCTAATTCTGTGGCGTCCATTTTGTTACTTGTACTGGGACCGTTATAAATTCCATTGATTGGATGAGCTGTATTTTTTGCTATTTGTAATAAAACTATGGAGTGCTTTATACTATCTAACATTGCATTGGCATTTTCCTGTATGACGTGATTTTTCACCTGATCCTCTTTATCGGACAAGTTTGATAATTTTCCTTCTAATTTCTAAACAGTAAAGGTACAAATTTACGATTCAAACCGATTTGAAACAAAGAATGAATTACATTTGTTTGCTCTATCATGAGTTGAAGATATGCATCAGCTTCACTCACTCGTTTGTCCAAAGTTTGTAAATAATTTGGACGCCTTGTTGTACCACCTGAAGTGTCAGAAATGCTGTGACCGTTATGGTAATAAAGTCCACGTGCACGATGAGCATGACGAAGTATTGTGTCTTCCAGTCGACGTACCCATTTCTCTCTTTCATCGGAATCACGAGCCTATTGAATTGTTTGTAAAGCAAAAGAATTAGATTAAATTACAATCTAGGCATTTCGTTTGAGATACACAGCTGTACATAAATTACGTTCACAATTTAAGATGCTCGCTTACCTGAAAATGAAAAGTCTTATGATCCACCGTAATTGTGAAAGTATTTACATCTTGGTCGTCGATGCCAATAACTGCACCTTTAAGACGAACGCAACCTCTCCTAACACCTTTCATCATCTTCTCCTTCGACTGGAAAACAAAATATTTAAATTAATTGGATCGTATTAAACCTTCCAATAGAAAAATTGATTTTGTCCAATCAAAGTAATAAATGTCCAATAAAAAAAATTGTTTTCCAATAAAAATATTAAATGTCCAATAAAAATAACAAATGTCAAATAAACATATAAATTCATTTTGTAAAAGGAAAATGTATTTTTTTATTGGACATTCATCATTTTTTTATTGGAATAACCCAAATTAATTTAGCAGAAAATTGCAATTCAATACCAATCAACTTCAATTCAGAGTGATCGAGCCGCAAAAGTGAAATAGGCTCAGGGGATTGTGTTAGAAAGTTGGTAATGCCAATTAAAACAAAATATATGGATATACAAGATTGCACATATTTCTCCGTTGTTAAATTTGACATTTTCACAGTTGTGTTGCACTGTTCAGAAAACAGTTTATTCTCAGATCTGTGCTGTGCAGGCTAAAGGCGCCCGCACAGTCGTCGGTTAACAGTTTTCCATTGTTTTACTGTCAACTAATGTCATGTAAACAGACCATTACAAATTTCGGCGTACCTAATGCTAAAGAATGTAATAAATATGAAACTTAAATTTTTATGGTAAACTTTTGTTGTTACAGAAAACCTGTAGTTTACCTTCAACACGCTTGTCAACATCATGTTTACAAAATATGTTTATTACAATAGATTTCATCATCATCATTCAACTTTATCGACCACATTAGTACCTTTCGGTGTGGGGTCTTCATGCCACAACCCCAGAATGGTGAATTATCGTCCTCCAAGCCCTTCTATTGCCTGCCAAGGACATGCTTTGTTCGTCCAGATACTTCTAAATCTGACTTAATTGAACCTATAAACCTTCTCCTTGGTCTAACCTGTTATTACCCAACCTTTGAACGTGCCCGAGCCATCGCAGACGAAAGGGCTCTTCCACAGACGAAATCCCTAAATTTTCCCTAATGTCGTCGTTCCTAATATGATTACCCCACTGCTCCCTCCGATTAATTTACGAAGAACCCTCACATCACAAGCCTCCAGGTCATGCAAGAAATATCTGCAGTCATCTTTGGCCTGAAAATGGACCTGTTAAACTTTGTTTCTCTACTTAATTCCCTTTTGTTGAATGCGTGCGACCTCAACTGACTGACCAACGCTTTTCTGTTTTCCTAATTACTTGAATTGAGAAACCTGTTCCAGCTCCTCCCCATTTAAAATGCAAGCTATCTCCCCGAGATTTGCCGACATGCATAATCTTAGTTTTCCCTACACTTATCTTCATCCCGTACTCTTCACATGCAGCATTCAGGCAGTCAATTCCACAGTATATTATGTGCTAACTGAATCAAGTCATCCGCATAGACCAGGATTTTCATTATTACCTCACCCACCTCGGCATTTCCCTGCAAGTTTGCCCGCTTGATGATTTTGTCCATGAAAATTATGAACAGAAGCGGGGAAAGAAGACAACCCTGACGAACGCCCTCATTCACCTCGAAAGACTCGCTAATTTCGCCATCTATTCTTACCGCTGCCCTGCTCCCGGAGTAAATGCTCTTAATGGCACGCAGTAAACTCTCATTGATACCGTACTCGCTAAGGATCCCTGTTCCTTTCATAAAGCTTTTCAAAAGTCTGTCTGAGGCAGAAAATCTGATCATGACACCCTCTCAGAGGCCTGAAGCCACACTGAATCTCATCCAGTACATCTTCCAGCCACTATGTTCCTAACCCGGTCAACAAGTACATCCGGATAGACTGTACTTACCACGCTCAATAGCGACTACAGTTACGTGAACGGGTATCTGAAGCACCGAAACTTTCGGTTCGGTTCGGACCGGGCCGATAGTTTCGGTAGATCGCCAACAAAAATATGGAGTATTGTTTATTATATCCTACTTACGCCTGTTAAATAAAAATACCAGAAATATGAGTTTTGGTAGAGATCTGAATACGAACTCAAAAATTTCACTTCAAAGAATTATTGCAAATTGTTCATATGATAAAAATGCATTTCCGAGAACCAAGAGAAGCAAGAATTTTTTTGAAGGGCGCCAGTCTCGATTTTTCAGGCTCACTTCTTCTGGAAGTGGAATGAGTAGTAGAGTCTAAGTAAATTTTGATTAGCAACTGTAATTGTGTATGTATTTTATAGTTTTTCAGAAATACCATCATCATCATCATCATCATCAAACTTTATAGACCGTTTATACCTTCCGGTGTGGGGTCTTTAAGCCGCAACCCGGTGGTCATTGACCACCCCCCTCCATACCCTTCTATCCTCTGCCAAGGAGATAGTTTGCTCGCCCAGTGAAAGCCCCCTAACTTCTAAATCTGATTTAATTGAGTCTATGAACCTTCTCCTTGGCCTACCCTTAGGACGTACACCCGGGACCTGTGCATTCAATATCCTCTTTGGGAGCCTACTATTACACATCCTTTGAACGTGCCCGTACCATCTCAGACGACTAACCCTTGCCGCCTCCTCCACTGACCTAACCCCTAAATTTCCTCTGATGTCGTCGTTCCTGATATGATTGTCCCACTGTTCCCTCCGATTCACGTTTGCTATGCTCCTAAGAACCCTCATATCTGAAACCTCCAAGTCATGCACAAGGTATCCGCAGTCCACCCAACTTTCACTACCATATAAAATTGTTGGCCTGAAGATTGATCTGTGAATAGCTAACTTTGTGCCACTACTTACTTCCTTCTTGTTAAACACATGAGACCTCAACTGACTGGCCACCGCATTTCCCATTCTCCTCCTTTCCTCAAATTCCCTAACTAACTTGCCATCCTCTGAAAACATGGCCCCTAAATATTTAAACTCAGAAACCTGTCCCAACTGCTCCCCATTTAAACTGCACACTACGTCTTTCCTAAATTTGCCAACATGCATAACCTTTGTTTTGCCGACGCTTATCTTCATCCCGTACTCCTCACATGCTACATTCAGGCAGCCAATCCCCCTCTGCAAATCATCGGCATTATCTGCTAATAGGGTTAAATCATCCGCATAGGCCAGGATTTTCATAATTACATCCCCAATTTCCACATTCCCCTGCAAATTGGCCTGCTTGATGATTTTGTCCATGAAAATTATGAATAGAAGAGGAGAGAGACAACAACCCTGACGAACGCCCTCATTAACCTCGAAAGCCTCACTAATTTCACCATCTATCCTTACCGCAGCCTTGCTCCCTGAGTAGATGCTTTTAATGGCGCCCAATAAACCTCCATTAATCCCGTATCCGCTAAGCACCTCGAACAGATTTTGCCTCGGTACCCGATCAAATGCCTTTTCCAAGTCGATGATGCATAAGTACAGATCAATATTCCTCTCAAAGAGCTTTTCTATAGCCTGCCTAAGACAAAAGATCTGATCCTGACACCCTCTCAGAAGTCTGAAACCACTCTGAGCCTCGTCCAGAACCTCTTCCACTATAACCCTAACCCGATCTACTAGCACACTAGCATAAACCTTTCCGACCACGCTCAAAAGTGAAATCCCTCTGTAGTTGCTACAAACTTTACGGTTGCCCTTCTTAAAGATCGGAGCAATAACACCGGAGCTCCAGTCAGCGGGTACTACTGAGGACTTCATGGCTAAATTAAAAATCCTACAAAGCCATTGGATCCCACCAGACCCGCTATTCTTAATAAATTCTGTCCTAATTTCGTCTACACCTGCGGATTTTCCTGCCTTCAGCCTGCTGACCTTCCGTGTCACCTCCTCTAATGTAATTCCTTCCTCACCCTCCGAGTTAGCAAACTGATTTCTGTCAGGTGCCACTACCGGATTGACAGATGCAAATAGATCCTGAAAGTAATCACGCCAGGTTTCCAGTACTTCTCCCTTATCCGTAATTAACTGGCCATCTTTACCCAAAATGCTACCGCAGCCCTCCTTTTCACCACCACGCCTAATATCCTTGATTGCCGACCAAAATTTTTTACCCCTTCCTTGACCAGCCTCTTCCAATTCCTCCCCAAACTTTTTCCACGACCGATCCTTCGCTTCTTTAACTAGAGCCTTAACCGCCTGACTACAAGCCCTGTAAGCTCCTTTCTTCTCATCCGTTTTATCCTGTAACCAAACCAAATAAAGCTTTCTTTTCTCCAACACAGCCTTTTTGATATCGGCGTTCCACCAACCCGCCCTTTTGTTCCTACCTCCGCTAGAGACACTACCCAGACATTCCTCAGCTGCACTCAAAACAAATTCCTTAAAATTTGCCCACTCAGCCTCGATGTCCCCGCAGTCCGAAGGAAGCCCCTCAAAACCTTCTGTGAACTTTGCCATGAAACGAGCCCTAACTTCCTCCTCCTTGAACTTTCCTACGCGAAATCTGCGAACTACCTTGTTCTTCCTTTTAGCCTGACAGAGTTTACCAACCGACAGATGTGCACCCAAAAGATAGTGGTCCGAGCCGAAGGTGAAACCCCTGAAAACACGCGTGTCACATATTTCCTGCCTCTTGTCCTGTTCTATAATTACGTAATCAATTATTGACTTATGATCCCAACTTTCATTGACGTAAGTGTACCGGTGGATCCATTTGTGCTTAAAGAAAGAGCTGGTTACTGCTAACCCATTGAAATCACAGAAATCTAACAACCGTTTCCCATTTGAGTTCAAAGTATCACCCCGAATTTGCCTACCACCCTTTCATAACCTGCATTGGTTTTACTGTTTCCTATCCTCGCATTAAAATCGCCCAACAAAACCACACACTCACTTCGCCTTTTTGCCACAACATCTCCTAACTGCTCGTAAAAGGCGTCGAGGTCGCCAGCATTGCTACCCTCGCATGGGCTATAAACACTAACCAGCCGATAAATACCCCCAGCTAACTTAATAGATATCCACATAATCCTTTCAGCGAACATTCAAGACAAATTTTTCTAATTCCTGCTTCCAACTCCCCAGTTTGCCCTACCAGACTGAACGCCAGACAAAAACACTTTATAGCCGCCCACCTGCTCTTCTCGCTGTCCCTTAGTTCTAATG
>CM055404.1:53408688-53420214 GCA_029228625.1 Pseudolycoriella hygida | reverse complement strand
CTCCAACACAGCCTTTTTGATCTCGGCGTTCCACCAACCCGTCCTTTTGTTCCTACCTCCGCTAGAGACACTACCCAGACATTCCTCAGCTGCACTCAAAACAAATTCCTTAAAATTTGCCCACTCAGCCTCGATGTCCCCGCAGTCCGAAGGAAGCCTCTCAAAACCTTCTGTGAACTTTGCCATGAAACGAGCCCTAACTTCCTCCTCCTTGAACTTTCCTACGCGAAATCTGCGAACTACCTTTTTCTTCCTTTTAACTTGACAGAGTTTACCAACCGACAGATGTGCACCCAAAAGATAGTGGTCCGAGCCGAAGGTGAAACCCCTGAAAACACGCGTGTCACATATTTCCTGCCTCTTGTCCTGTTCTATAATTACGTAATCAATTATTGACTTATGATCCCAACTTTCATTGACGTAAGTGTACCGATGGATCCATTTGTGCTTAAAGAAAGAGCTGGTTACTGCTAACCCATTGAAATCACAGAAATCTAACAACCGTTTCCCATTTGAGTTCAAAGTATCTTCCCCGAATTTGCCTACCACCCTTTCATAACCTGCATTGGTTTTACTGTTTCCTATCCTCGCATTAAAATCGCCCAACAAAACCACACACTCACTTCGCCTTTTTGCCACAACATCTCCTAACTGCTCGTAAAAGGCGTCGAGGTCGCCAGCATTGCTACCCTCGCATGGGCTATAAACACTAACCAGCCGATAAATACCCCAGCTAACTTAATAGATATCCACATAATCCTTTCATTTACGCAGCGAACATTCAAGACAAATTTTTCTAATTCCTGCTTGATAGCCATTCCAACTCCCCAGTTTGCCCTACCAGACTGAACGCCAGACAAAAACACTTTATAGCCGCCCACCTGCTCTTCTCGCTGTCCCTTAGTTCTAATGTCGCTCAATGCTAAGATATCTACACCGTAATTCTCAGCCAATTCTACCATTTCATTCTTGCGACACCGAAAACCCCCATTCACGTTTAGACTTCCAATAAACAAACCACCAACCTTTTTACATTGCCTGATCGTCAACGATGGGGTACCTGTTATGTCCTGTGCTGGTCGTACCCCGTGACCAACACTCGTCCGAGGCTGAGCCAAATTATTTTTACCGCTTGTGAATACAGTGGGACGGCCTGGTAAGCCGAACCGCACCGGAAGTACAAGCCTCAATGGGGACTTTAACACACGTGCCTAAAGTGCTATGCGCAAGCTCATCCATATTTTGCCAAAGCGATAGCTATGCGAATAGCGAAGCCCGTATCCGTAATTATAAATCACATTGACTTGAAATTGCATTTCAAAATAACAAACAACGAAACAACAAAACACCGATTGCTTCACATTAGAACAACATAACATCCGAAAAACGCGGCAGCATTGAGGTTATGTCACCATTACGATGTTTGAAAATGAGAATGAAAACTTTAATTGAGATGCAAACCTGATAAAATATTGTTGGGGCAGTGGGAAGCCCTATGGTAACCATAATATAAGCGATGATATCCAATAGAGGTTTAAAAGAAACGAAACAAAAACAATCGGAACTGAGAATTTTGTGGAATTGAAAAATTGAGATATTCCTTGAGCAAATCTGTGTAGCTCGAAAGATTATGGCAACAACATACCTTAATTTATATTGCATCTTAGAAATTATGAACCGAAACGCGAAACTGGCAAAAAATAAATAAAACTTACTCAGAGCAAAACAAACCACGTGCGCACTCACCGCCATCTTGACTTGACTTGATAATAATAATCTCCAATGGAGACCGAAATATTTCGTTAAATTAAATGAATGTTTTGAGCAATTCCGAATACATATTTCTTCTTTGTTGAACTTTTCATTGTATTTTTATCATGGGTAGCAATGCGCCCGTGACGCAAGTCCCCATACAATCAAAAAATTAAGAAATTTTTTTTTCGTAGACGGCGGAACCATATATTCAGCTAAGTTTTGACTTTTTTCCCTTGCGTCGTTCCCCCTGAGACCTAGTTTTTCAGATTCTACGTATAAAATTTTGATTGAAATCGACATTTTACTCATTAAAATCGGTCTAGTGAATCCGAAGATATGACCTTTAGAAAATCGTCATTTTCCATACAAAATGTGCTGCTTCATATAAGCCCAAGTTAATGCAAACATCCTACGTTAGTTTAGTTAGTGCGTTAGTAAGTTCCAGAGCCATTTGTATGAAAAGCGACTTTTTTGGCTCGTGCTCGAAAACGGCTCGATAACTTTTCTTGAAATTTTGCAGGGCCCTTCGTGTGGGCATTCTACGCCATATGAGGGGGGTACCAGCCTCGTTCGGGCGCCAGGGCTCTTAGAAGGCGCCATATAAAGCCCATATAAAAGAATGTTTTGTATGTGTGTGTGAGTGTGTTTAAAGTATGCGTCAAATATGAGCAATGTGTAGTGTGTCAGGGTGACTAACAAAATGGCCGACGGTGGTATAGGACGGATTTAGGGGGAAAATTGATTTTTTTTTTTGTTGAAGATAGATGTTTCGTGTCAAAGGAAAATTTTTTTCGCTGGAATTTTTTTCGCCGGAAATTTTTTTCGCCGAAATTCTTTTTCGACAAATTTTTTTTTTCCTGAAAAATTTTTTTGTCGGAAATTTTTTTTTCGCCTAAAATTTTCTCTGAAAAATTTTTTTTCGCCAGAAATTTTTTTCGTCGGAAATTTTTTTGCTGGAAATTTTTTTTCGCGAAAATATTTTCGTCTTCTTTCTTCGCGAAACATTTCACCGGATTTTTTTTCGCCGAAATTTTTTTCGCCGGATATTTGTTTCTTCGGAAACTTTTTTTTCGCCGGAATTTTTTTTTCGCCGCTTGTTTGTTTCCCCTTTTCTTCCAAAACTACTGATATCACAAAAAAAACCTTTTTAAAAGGAAAACGTGACGCAAGTCCTCGTCCCTTCTTCCAAAACGACTGATATCAATTTGGATGACGCTTACACCTTCGGAACGCATAAAATTCTTTCAAAATATTTTAACTTTTGACTAAAAAATGCGTCACAAATGCAGGACCCTCCCAACGTAATAATTTTTCTGCGATTTCAGTTTTCGAACGCCAAAAATTTGGCTACCCGTACTCCACACATCACGCAAAACTTAATTTTTTTTTCGCTGTCAAATCTTAAAGAACAGAAAAACTATATTATTGGGTCGAGTCACCAAATCCTGTAATCGCAAGATTCAATTTAACAAATGTTGTGTTCGCAAGATTATTTGAAATCTTGGATTTAAATGTTATGCTAACTTACCAGACATTCTTGCTACTACAAAATGAGTGGATGATGTTGGACTGAATGAAATTAGACAGGATGTTATTGGACTGGATGAAAATGGACGGTGGATGTTATTGCAATGGATAGTATTGAACCGGAAGTCATTGAAATGAAGGATATTCACTTTAATTAGACCGAATGATGCTGAAGTGGATTTCATTGAAACGGATTTTAATCGACCTTTGATTTTATTACATTCGATAATATTGAAATGGAAGTTTTTGAAAAGAATTTTGTTGGACAGTGACTGTTAGTGGAACCGACGAAAATAGACAGATGACTTAATTGAATTGGACGTTTTCAAACGACGAATATTCAAATAGATGTTAAAGGACGGTGGAAGTTATTGAAAACGATTTTATTGGACTGGCGGACAATATTCAACTGGGCGATTATGCGGGTCACCGTCAACAGTTTTGGAGTTTAGTTTTCCGAACCTCATTTTGTCTTATTTTATGTCAGATATAAGTTTGTACATAAATTACTTTTATTTATATTTCTAAAGGCTGTAAAAAACCTCTAACTGAGATAAATAGATATGATAACAAATCGTCCTTCATGTCCATCAACATAGTAAGTTGAATGACTTACCTGATGATTAGCACGATATGCCGAAATGTTGATCTCTTCTAATAATCTCCATAACACAAATGTTCTAGATGCGTCAATGTCTGAGCGTCATGACAACGACAAAATAATTCATAACATTATCATATAACGAAATAGTTTTACGCTGTATAAAGGATTTCCATTAATTTAAGGGGATTTAGTCTGCGTAGCTCCTGAGACAATTCTCAGAAGCTACTTTCAGCTTCCCAGTTTTCAAAATAACTGTATTTTATTAGTTGTAACTCGGATAGCGCTTTTCAAGAACTCAGTCTAGGTAAAAAACATATGCAAGGGACCCGTACGTTGCGAAAAGACGCCAACTCTTAAGTGTATGAAATTACGTCCAGATTAAATTGTATTGGAAATTGCCGTCTGAAGCAACAATGTAAAAAAACACTTCCGAAAGCACTGACCTAGGGCTCTAAGGAGAGGCATAGACCAAAATATTTCCCTCAATTTTCTCTACAACATAGTAAAAAAACATTTTTTTATCTACGGCCTAGCTTAGGCTGCTAAAAAGAGGCCTCTGACACATGCTTCCATATATACAAATGTTTAGCGCAATTTTTTCTACAACGTAACAAAAAACAATTTTTCTGTCTAGGGCCGACCTGAGACCCACTTGTGCCCTGAGCACAGGCACCGGGCCCCAATTTGTTTTTGAATATAATTCGTTACTCGGTTATCTCTCAAATAGAAAAAGAATCAACAAAATCAGTTAGGATTTACCCAATTTATGTAAAAAAACATAACCAAAGACCCGTACGTATCAGAATAGATGTGACAAACAGAATAGATGTGGCAAAGTGACTCGAACGTACCTAAATATACAAATAAGCTGTAAACTGTAAGAATTTCAAAGATCCATAGAAATTACCCAAGGTAATGTCAAAAGTCCTACCGAAGTACGTCTCAGACCATTCAAATCTAGAAAAGCTTATATCCAAGGACTGAGTCATTTTCCCCTAAAACCCTGAAACACGTGTTTTCTAAAATTTTATTCTCTACAACTTTCCCTTTGAAAGCAACTTTTTACCTCTCATAGTTCTGGAGATTCTGGTCATCCTGCCCAATATGGAAGTGGCCATATGCCAGGCTTGGACCATATTTCCCCAAAAAAACTGAAAACGCGTTCGCTTAAATTTAATTCTCTACAACTTTGCCTTTGGAACCAACTTTCTAACTCTCACAGTTCTGGAGATCCAGGTCATCCTGCCCAATTATGGAAGTGGCCATATACCAGGATTGGACCATATTTCCCCAAAACCCTGAAAAACGTGTTCGCTTAAATTTAATTCTCTACAACTTCGCCTTTGGAACCAACTTTCTAACTCTCATAGTTTTGGAGATCTGGGTCATCCTGCCCAATTATGGAAGTGGCCATATATCAGGGTTGGACCATATTTCCTCATAACCCTGAAACATGTGTTCGCTTAAATTTAATTCTCTACAACTTTGCCTTTGACAGTAAATCTCCATATAGCATAGTTAAGGAAATATAGACGAAAAACTGTTTTCGTATATGGCCAAGAATCTTAATTTCGTTCATTCCATTGGTCCCAGTGCCCATACCCCTGACCCGATTCCCATAAAAATTTTTTCCCAGTTTCGTGACATCAAATGCAAATCATTTGACACCAAAATGAGGAATTTCCGTGCTATACTGGCTGAGATATTTGTGAAAAAGTTTCACCGACCCTCGAAAAACCCTGTTTTTGGTCACTTCCTCGACCATATCTCCGGAACCACTTGATCGATTTTGCTCATCTTCGAACTTGAATCATGGGAGGCATATGTGGGAGCAGGTTTCTTTAGTCGGGCAAGTCAATTTATTAATTTCTAATATTCTCACTTTCTGATTGTTCTTTACATTTTTTTGATTTTGATTCGAGAGAGAAAAGTTTAGTTGATTCAGAGCATTTAACCTGTGAAGAACCCTAGTTGAATTTTTGTATTTTTTCATTTCTCGATACTTTAATTATTAAATCTTGTTATTAAAATTAAATTCGCGTTTCATTTCGATAAAAGGATTGTATGAGCAATCCTACACATATACCTTTCAGGGAAAAAAAAGATTAGGCTGATCGGTTGAGCCGTTTGGAAAAAAGTGGAGACGGACGGACGGACAGACGGACATTTTTTTTTATTGCTGATTCGTCATCTCTAGACGATAATAGATGCATCCCCCCACTCTCACCTCGATCTACCCCATGCTACAATAAAATTGCTTGGAGTAAACGTATAGGAGCTCTTGTACTTCGTACGAGTGCAAACACGTTGGAAGATTCAAGACACACGTGGGGCTCTAGCAGAGACTCGTTTTTAATGCTCTAGCTAACTCCAGGGGCTAAAAATCAAAAAGTTTCTTCAAAGGTATGTCAACACCTTTCGAACAAAAAAAATTTTTGAAAATCGGAAAAGATGTATAAAAGACCAAAAACCTCTTAAACCGCCCCAGTTGGGCCTCCCTTGAACCGACAGTGCCCAGATTCAATCTTATAAAAGATGTTTCGATTACCTTTCAGAGAAAAAATTTTTTTATCGTGCGGATGGACGGATGGACAGGCGAACGGACATCTTTTTTATTGCTGATTTATCATCTAATGGCCATGATCGATGCCCCCCCCCCTCATCCTAGGTCGAAATTTGAGTGGTTACAAACGTCATGGTAAACGCAAAAGACTTCTTTTCGAAGAACTTCGTAAGATTCTAAAAAGTTTTTCTCGCTTTTTTTTTGCTACCGTTTTTGACTCCAACTATCACGGCGCGGCGGCCGACGCGACTTGAGGTTAGAGTTTGATTCTGGTAAATACCGGGAAGCAGGTTATTTTAACGTGGATTTCCACGAAACCATGACAAAACATCGAACATTAGTAGCTCAATATGCGACATGATCTTTTGAGAACATCAATAATAACAAGCGTTTGCGTTCATCTTAATGCTGTAAAACAACAAAATTGGAAAAAGCTTCGTCAGCATTACAACAAAAAATTGCACAAACAGAAATCAGTACTCTATCTAAATAGTATGTTTTTCCCTCACACAGTCGTGAAATCCATCATCAACGATGTAGCTGGAAGCGCTAAAGAAAATAAACACACTTTTCTCTTGACATTCAACCAACGGACTATTACTCGCACTTATGTATATTTACGTAGACTTCCTAGTGAACAAACAAAAAGGTGGTGTACTATTAAGGAAATAAATACAGAAGTGAATAGTTTAAAAAGAACGTACAATTCAAGCACATGATACTCAATTTTATTTAAACCTATCAACTTTATACCAAATCACTTGTGATTTAGTACATCGGTGTTATCGGTTCGGGTTGGTGGTTCTCAACTGCACATAGCTTTTAATGAAAAAAAACTACAACATTTTTCAAAAATCATAAACTTTAAATGTGTCATTCACAGCATAACTTATAATTTATTTTATTTATTTACAATTTCTTGTCATACTTTCAAATTGGAAAATTTGAATTTTAACCGCAATAATCACGTTGTAACTTTGTTGTTTATTTAAAATGGAGAGAATTTCAAATGAAAGTTCCAGTTTCATCAGATATGGAGGTAGTCACTCAATACACTATACGATTGGGTCGATTAAGTTTGGCGATTTTTTGATTTTTAGATCAAAGGGTTATTAATTGGCCGCTGATGGAAACACCTTTACCACTTATGTGTATTATAGCCGTTTACTTAATGGTCATTTATCGATGGGGTCCGGCGTAAGATTTCTTATATTTTCATTTCCTTTAGAAATTAAAAATTCATCTTCCAAAAGGCCTATCTGCATTGTAAAGATCTCAGAAGAGTTTTTAAATTTCGAATCTTTACATTTCCTATTTCATTTACCGTTGTGTTGGAAAATTTCGGAAATGCACTATGTTATTGTCAGAAGAAGGCTGTTAGTGAGGTCTTAAAACAAACAAACAAGAACGAAAATATCTACAAGCGACGTTGGAATTGTGTTTATAATATACGCCTCCGACGTATTATATACGCGATGAATGTATTATCAACCTTATTTATGTATTGTGTAGTATGACATACGTAACGAACGTGTTATAAGCTCACGTAATTGGTGCACGGCGTTCGTAATACTTACACTGTGGTTAAAATACGTTGGCGGCGTATATTATAAACATAATTCCTACATCGCTTGTAGATATTTTCCTCAGTGAAAGAATAACCCAAACTTCAATGTGAACACATCCCTCATACACTGAAGAAAGTATCTACAAGTGACGTAGGAATTGTGTTTATAATATACGCCGACGACGTAGTATATACGCGGTGAATGTGTTACCAACCTTATTTAAGTATTGTGTAGTATGACATACGTAACGAATGTGTTCTTAATACGTGCACGGCGTTCGTAATACGTGCATGGCGTTCGTAATACGTGCATGGCGTTCGTAATACGTGCACGGCGTTCGTAATACGTACACGGCTTTCGTAATACGTGCACGGCTTTCGTAATACGTGCACGGCTTTCGCAATACGTGCACAGCGTTCGTAATAGTTTCACGACGTTCGTAATACGTCCACGGCGTTCGTAATACGTGCACGGCGTTCGTAATACGTGTCGGGCGTTCGTAATACGTGCACGGCGTTCGCAATACGTGCACGGTGGATAAAATACGTCGGCGGCATATATTATAAACACAATTCCTACGTCGTTTGTAGATATTGTCCTCAGTGTATTGCTTTTTTTTGGATGGATTTCCTATAAATACTTGCCCCTTGCCATTTATCAAAATATGCATATGGAATCTCTGGTTTGATAATAACCTGTTTTGAATACTTGAAGCCTTTTCTACAGTACCTTAAACCTGGCATATGACTTGATAAAAGAGCATGGTAAAAGGACTCGTCTGTTCAAAATCCAGTTTATTTCAGGTTTGTCCTCATTACCTACATTTTGGATGACATGGACTCGAGTGTCAAAAGGATTTTTTAAAAGAAAGTCTTCAGAGACTGGCAAGAATTTTATTAATTTAAAGATTTTTCTTTTAAGACTCCGAACTCAGGAGTCCTACATTTTTATTCTACACCCTTTCTAATTGTTATTCCTCCAAAATTACCAAACATTTCTCGTCTCAGAATATTCTAATTAATCGAATAAATAAATAGCGATTAATAGACTTGGAAGCAATTAATTACGATGTAACCGTTTCAAAATCTTTTTTCCATAGAATTTCGTTAATTTATTTCTTAAAATCACAGGTCAGCGGAAAGACATATTCATGAACTGAAGAATTAAATTCCATGACTTTTTAATGTTTTTTTTTTTTTTAATTTATTTTTTTCCTTAAGATACATGGAAAAACGAAAGCCATACAATTTAAAATGGCTAATGGCAGTTTACAATCTTCTTCAAGTGGTAGCTTGTTGTTATTTGATACACGGAGTAAGTTTTTGCAACTAAAAAAAATCGTATCTTTCATTGAACCGTTTTGCTCAAATAGATTATGAGCACGGACGACTCGCAACCCTTGGAATTTTGGAAATGTAAAAGTGTGGATTATCGGCCCGATCCAAAGCCAGTTCGTATCTTGCAACTAACGTACGAAACGTTTCTGTTGAAAGTTATTGAACTTATAGAGACGATTTTCTTCGTATTACGCAAAAAGCAAAGTCAGGTCTCCAAATTACATGTTTATCATCACGTTAGCACCGTTTCTCTGTCGTGGATTATGGTCAAATACAACGGCGGTAATTAATTTTGATATCAACGAAGCGACTATTTGCACGCAGATATGAATAAAGTATTTGAGTTCAACATGTTCAACAAGTTGATGCGAAAGAATCCACATTTCAAGGAAATTACTATTTGCAGGCAGCAATTAATGCGGATAGTCATAAAGACTATTATCAAGAGCCTGCAAAAAGTACTTTTATTTTGCTCACTTACGATCATTAGATAAATAGACTATTCATAGGCGCCTGCGAAAAGCTTCTCATAATAGTTTGAAAATTCACCTGCAAACTTACTCTTTACTCAATATTTGTAATGAAATTGATAAATTATTTAGTGAAAATATCCATTCACAGGAGGCATGATTTTGTTTTCCATTATCCTTAACTCATTCGTCCACGTTATTATGTACAGTTACTATTTTGCGGCATTGTTTGGACCGGCTGTTCAGAACAAACTACAAACTATTAAGAAGAACATTACTGTCATACAAATGGTAACAGGCGTGAGGTTCATTAATCACACCATCTTATATGAAATCTCACTTTACAGATTCAGTTTTGTTTCATTCTGTCACAGTGTGCGCTTGGATTGGCTCAAAACTGTGACGTGCCGAAGGTTTTGGTGGCTATTTATGTACCTAACGTAGCGCTGATATTTTATATGTTTTACGATTTCTTCAGGACGGCTTATAAACAGAAAACTGAGAAATTGAAAGAGTAATAAACATGTCGAATTATAATGCAATTAATGTGAAAATAAATTGTCATTGGCTAAAACGTACGCATAAGTTGATAATAATTCTGATCTGAATTACCATTACATTACATAACCATTAAAAAAAATTACATGATAAGATAGTAAAAGATAACTTCTACCCTTGCGACCAAGACCTAATATTTGGAAAAACAATTTCGGGAATTAGGTTTTGCTTTGCAGAGAAATGTAGCTCCAGGTCCAGGTCAAAATATCACTAGACGGTTTTTAGTGAAGCTGTTAAAGTCCTTTCAAAGGTGTTGCCAGGTTGCAAATTAATGATTGATATTACGTTGAATGTGATGGAGTTTCTGAATTTTGTATCCTTTCATAAAACGAAGTGACTATTCGCACGCGCGTGCGGATAGTAATTTTATTATTCGCAAGCGACTAAGAGTTAAATCGGATAAAAAATGAAATTTTCCTTGCATCGTAAAGGCTTTACGTCGCACAGTGTCTTTTTTGTAAGGGTTTGGGGCTTGGGCTTCAACTCGTACAGATTTCAAAATTTTGATGATATTCTATTTTATTTGAATCAAGAAAAGAATATAGGACAGCTGTAATTCCTTTCGATCAATAAATTTTCAGGACTCCCACGTCCAGAGTCGAAAACGTTTGTATGGTCAAAAACCAATTTTTTTTTTTTGAGAGTATTGCCACTTGGGCTATATATTGCAGGGAATTTGCTTGAAATGGATCAATATTTTTTTTTTTTTTAGACCAAGGAAAACGTTCTTCTTCTGACCATTTATAGTAAGGCAGCCTGGTGCCAAAATTCTGTTTACGCCCGCATCTCGGCTTTACCGAGAAATATTGATTACAAAAAGTTTCAACTTGGCACCAGCCTGCGTCCCTGAGTTCTAGAACAAAGAATGCCGAATCCGTATGACAGCTATAGGAAGGCAGTCTGGTGCCAAAATTCTTTTTACGCCAGACTCTCGACACCAACATGGATATTGTTCCCAAAAAGTTTCAACTTGGCACCAGCCTGCTTCCTTGAGTTCTTGACAAAGAGTGAAATCTTGAAAATATTTTTGATTTTTTTGAAATTTTGTTTCTAAACACTCAACACGTCTCCAGTCACACTGATATATTGTTTTTAATTTTCAGAAGTTTGGTTCTCCTCAACTCATTTGTTCCCACGGGAGTCA
>CM055404.1:53390329-53408188 GCA_029228625.1 Pseudolycoriella hygida | reverse complement strand
TTTTTGAAAATCGGAAAAGATGTATAAAAGACCAAAAACCTCTTAAACCGCCCCAGTTGGGCCTCCCTTGAACCGACAGTGCCCAGATTCAATCTTATAAAAGATGTTTCGATTACCTTTCAGAGAAAAAATTTTTTTATCGTGCGGATGGACGGATGGACAGGCGAACGGACATCTTTTTTATTGCTGATTTATCATCTAATGGCCATGATCGATGCCCCCCCCCCTCATCCTAGGTCGAAATTTGAGTGGTTACAAACGTCATGGTAAACGCAAAAGACTTCTTTTCGAAGAACTTCGTAAGATTCTAAAAAGTTTTTCTCGCTTTTTTTTTGCTACCGTTTTTGACT
This sequence comes from Pseudolycoriella hygida, assembly GCA_029228625.1. NCBI lineage: Eukaryota > Metazoa > Arthropoda > Insecta > Diptera > Sciaridae > Pseudolycoriella > Pseudolycoriella hygida. The sequence continues at coordinate 53,407,838 of CM055404.1, read as the reverse complement.
CCAACTATCACGGCGCGGCGGCCGACGCGACTTGAGGTTAGAGTTTGATTCTGGTAAATACCGGGAAGCAGGTTATTTTAACGTGGATTTCCACGAAACCATGACAAAACATCGAACATTAGTAGCTCAATATGCGACATGATCTTTTGAGAACATCAATAATAACAAGCGTTTGCGTTCATCTTAATGCTGTAAAACAACAAAATTGGAAAAAGCTTCGTCAGCATTACAACAAAAAATTGCACAAACAGAAATCAGTACTCTATCTAAATAGTATGTTTTTCCCTCACACAGTCGTGAAATCCATCATCAACGATGTAGCTGGAAGCGCTAAAGAAAATAAACACACTTTTCTCTTGACATTCAACCAACGGACTATTACTCGCACTTATGTATATTTACGTAGACTTCCTAGTGAACAAACAAAAAGGTGGTGTACTATTAAGGAAATAAATACAGAAGTGAATAGTTTAAAAAGAACGTACAATTCAAGCACATGATACTCAATTTTATTTAAACCTATCAACTTTATACCAAATCACTTGTGATTTAGTACATCGGTGTTATCGGTTCGGGTTGGTGGTTCTCAACTGCACATAGCTTTTAATGAAAAAAAACTACAACATTTTTCAAAAATCATAAACTTTAAATGTGTCATTCACAGCATAACTTATAATTTATTTTATTTATTTACAATTTCTTGTCATACTTTCAAATTGGAAAATTTGAATTTTAACCGCAATAATCACGTTGTAACTTTGTTGTTTATTTAAAATGGAGAGAATTTCAAATGAAAGTTCCAGTTTCATCAGATATGGAGGTAGTCACTCAATACACTATACGATTGGGTCGATTAAGTTTGGCGATTTTTTGATTTTTAGATCAAAGGGTTATTAATTGGCCGCTGATGGAAACACCTTTACCACTTATGTGTATTATAGCCGTTTACTTAATGGTCATTTATCGATGGGGTCCGGCGTAAGATTTCTTATATTTTCATTTCCTTTAGAAATTAAAAATTCATCTTCCAAAAGGCCTATCTGCATTGTAAAGATCTCAGAAGAGTTTTTAAATTTCGAATCTTTACATTTCCTATTTCATTTACCGTTGTGTTGGAAAATTTCGGAAATGCACTATGTTATTGTCAGAAGAAGGCTGTTAGTGAGGTCTTAAAACAAACAAACAAGAACGAAAATATCTACAAGCGACGTTGGAATTGTGTTTATAATATACGCCTCCGACGTATTATATACGCGATGAATGTATTATCAACCTTATTTATGTATTGTGTAGTATGACATACGTAACGAACGTGTTATAAGCTCACGTAATTGGTGCACGGCGTTCGTAATACTTACACTGTGGTTAAAATACGTTGGCGGCGTATATTATAAACATAATTCCTACATCGCTTGTAGATATTTTCCTCAGTGAAAGAATAACCCAAACTTCAATGTGAACACATCCCTCATACACTGAAGAAAGTATCTACAAGTGACGTAGGAATTGTGTTTATAATATACGCCGACGACGTAGTATATACGCGGTGAATGTGTTACCAACCTTATTTAAGTATTGTGTAGTATGACATACGTAACGAATGTGTTCTTAATACGTGCACGGCGTTCGTAATACGTGCATGGCGTTCGTAATACGTGCATGGCGTTCGTAATACGTGCACGGCGTTCGTAATACGTACACGGCTTTCGTAATACGTGCACGGCTTTCGTAATACGTGCACGGCTTTCGCAATACGTGCACAGCGTTCGTAATAGTTTCACGACGTTCGTAATACGTCCACGGCGTTCGTAATACGTGCACGGCGTTCGTAATACGTGTCGGGCGTTCGTAATACGTGCACGGCGTTCGCAATACGTGCACGGTGGATAAAATACGTCGGCGGCATATATTATAAACACAATTCCTACGTCGTTTGTAGATATTGTCCTCAGTGTATTGCTTTTTTTTGGATGGATTTCCTATAAATACTTGCCCCTTGCCATTTATCAAAATATGCATATGGAATCTCTGGTTTGATAATAACCTGTTTTGAATACTTGAAGCCTTTTCTACAGTACCTTAAACCTGGCATATGACTTGATAAAAGAGCATGGTAAAAGGACTCGTCTGTTCAAAATCCAGTTTATTTCAGGTTTGTCCTCATTACCTACATTTTGGATGACATGGACTCGAGTGTCAAAAGGATTTTTTAAAAGAAAGTCTTCAGAGACTGGCAAGAATTTTATTAATTTAAAGATTTTTCTTTTAAGACTCCGAACTCAGGAGTCCTACATTTTTATTCTACACCCTTTCTAATTGTTATTCCTCCAAAATTACCAAACATTTCTCGTCTCAGAATATTCTAATTAATCGAATAAATAAATAGCGATTAATAGACTTGGAAGCAATTAATTACGATGTAACCGTTTCAAAATCTTTTTTCCATAGAATTTCGTTAATTTATTTCTTAAAATCACAGGTCAGCGGAAAGACATATTCATGAACTGAAGAATTAAATTCCATGACTTTTTAATGTTTTTTTTTTTTTTAATTTATTTTTTTCCTTAAGATACATGGAAAAACGAAAGCCATACAATTTAAAATGGCTAATGGCAGTTTACAATCTTCTTCAAGTGGTAGCTTGTTGTTATTTGATACACGGAGTAAGTTTTTGCAACTAAAAAAAATCGTATCTTTCATTGAACCGTTTTGCTCAAATAGATTATGAGCACGGACGACTCGCAACCCTTGGAATTTTGGAAATGTAAAAGTGTGGATTATCGGCCCGATCCAAAGCCAGTTCGTATCTTGCAACTAACGTACGAAACGTTTCTGTTGAAAGTTATTGAACTTATAGAGACGATTTTCTTCGTATTACGCAAAAAGCAAAGTCAGGTCTCCAAATTACATGTTTATCATCACGTTAGCACCGTTTCTCTGTCGTGGATTATGGTCAAATACAACGGCGGTAATTAATTTTGATATCAACGAAGCGACTATTTGCACGCAGATATGAATAAAGTATTTGAGTTCAACATGTTCAACAAGTTGATGCGAAAGAATCCACATTTCAAGGAAATTACTATTTGCAGGCAGCAATTAATGCGGATAGTCATAAAGACTATTATCAAGAGCCTGCAAAAAGTACTTTTATTTTGCTCACTTACGATCATTAGATAAATAGACTATTCATAGGCGCCTGCGAAAAGCTTCTCATAATAGTTTGAAAATTCACCTGCAAACTTACTCTTTACTCAATATTTGTAATGAAATTGATAAATTATTTAGTGAAAATATCCATTCACAGGAGGCATGATTTTGTTTTCCATTATCCTTAACTCATTCGTCCACGTTATTATGTACAGTTACTATTTTGCGGCATTGTTTGGACCGGCTGTTCAGAACAAACTACAAACTATTAAGAAGAACATTACTGTCATACAAATGGTAACAGGCGTGAGGTTCATTAATCACACCATCTTATATGAAATCTCACTTTACAGATTCAGTTTTGTTTCATTCTGTCACAGTGTGCGCTTGGATTGGCTCAAAACTGTGACGTGCCGAAGGTTTTGGTGGCTATTTATGTACCTAACGTAGCGCTGATATTTTATATGTTTTACGATTTCTTCAGGACGGCTTATAAACAGAAAACTGAGAAATTGAAAGAGTAATAAACATGTCGAATTATAATGCAATTAATGTGAAAATAAATTGTCATTGGCTAAAACGTACGCATAAGTTGATAATAATTCTGATCTGAATTACCATTACATTACATAACCATTAAAAAAAATTACATGATAAGATAGTAAAAGATAACTTCTACCCTTGCGACCAAGACCTAATATTTGGAAAAACAATTTCGGGAATTAGGTTTTGCTTTGCAGAGAAATGTAGCTCCAGGTCCAGGTCAAAATATCACTAGACGGTTTTTAGTGAAGCTGTTAAAGTCCTTTCAAAGGTGTTGCCAGGTTGCAAATTAATGATTGATATTACGTTGAATGTGATGGAGTTTCTGAATTTTGTATCCTTTCATAAAACGAAGTGACTATTCGCACGCGCGTGCGGATAGTAATTTTATTATTCGCAAGCGACTAAGAGTTAAATCGGATAAAAAATGAAATTTTCCTTGCATCGTAAAGGCTTTACGTCGCACAGTGTCTTTTTTGTAAGGGTTTGGGGCTTGGGCTTCAACTCGTACAGATTTCAAAATTTTGATGATATTCTATTTTATTTGAATCAAGAAAAGAATATAGGACAGCGGTAATTCCTTTCGATCAATAAATTTTCAGGACTCCCACGTCCAGAGATGAAAACGTTTGTATGGTCAAAAACCATTTTTTTTTAGAGTATTGCCACTTTGGCTATATATTGCAGGGAATTTGCTTGAAATGGATCAATATTTTTTTTTTTTTTTTTTAGACCAAGGAAAACGTTCTTCTTCTGACCATTTATAGTAAGGCAGCCTGGTGCCAAAATTCTGTTTACGCCCGCATCTCGGCTTTACCGAGAAATATTGATTACAACAAGTTTCAACTTGGCACCAGCCTGCTTCCCTGAGTTCTAGAACAAAGAATGCCGAATCCGTATGACAGCTATAGGAAGGCAGTCTGGTGCCAAAATTCTTTTTACGCTAGACTCTCGACACCAACATGGATATTGTTCCCAAAAAGTTTCAACTTGGCACCAGCCTGCTTCCTTGAGTTCTTGACCAAAGAGTGAAATCTTGAAAATATTTTTGATTTTTTTGAAATTTTGTTTCACACTGATATATTGTTTTTAATTTTCAGAAGTTTGGTTCTCCTCAACTCATTTGTTCCCACGGGAGTCAGAAGATTTTTCGAACCGAAAAGGAAATACGTTTGTCCTTTAATCTTTCCGATTAAAAACGAAAAAAAAGAAACGTCAAAATATTGAAAATTGTACAAATTAAAGCCCAAGCCCCAAAACCTTACAAAAAATACACTGTGCGTCGGGTGTAAAATAAGATTTTCGTTGTACAAAAAAAAGAAAACTTTTCAAATTACAATTTCTTCATTTAATTATTTTATCGCGTGCGAGTAGTCAAATTACTATTAGCACGCACGTGCGAATGGTGTTTAATGCACTATTTGCAGGCGCGTGGGAATAGCATCTGCCTTCATAAAAAAGTTATTCATGGATAATATTGTATTAAAAGGATTATGGGCACGCAGTAGCGGTGCGTCCGTGACGCAAGTCCACATACAAACAAATAATTAAAAAAAAAAATTTCGTAGACTGCGGAATCATTTACAGCTAAGTTTTTACTCCCCCCCCCCTTGCGACTTACCCCCGAAAAATATTTTTCCCAGATTCTAAGGAAAATTCTAAGGCTTTTCACTCATTAAAATCGATTCAGTGGATCCGTAGAAATGACCTTTAGAAAATGATCATTTTCAATACAAAAGTGCATTTTCATAGAATCCAAAGTGAATGAAAACATTCTACTTTAGTTAGTTACTGATTCCATTGACACTTGTATAAAAAACGATTTTTTTTCACGCGCTGGAAAACGGCTCGATAACTTTTCTTGAAATTTTGCAGGGAAATTCGGATGGGCATTCTGCGCCATATGATATTTTAAAAAAGGGGGATACCGGCCTCGTTTGGGCGCCAGGGCTCTTAGAAGTTGCCAAATAAAGCCTATGTGTGTGTGAGTGCTGTTGAATGCATATGGCACGAATGCAGCAAAATTTTCACATTTTATTAAGATAGAATCGTGGCGGTGGGTGATAAGTGGCGACCGCCACCGCGAAGTGCAGTGGCGCCAATTTTTTTTATAAATTAGAGTTGTAGATTGAGTGACTGTGATCATTTGCGTATGCATAAATGAGTGCCACCGCCGCAAGCCGAGGCAGCCGCGCAAAGCGCTGTGGCACCAAATTGTTTTAATGAAATGGTTTGTAGAGTAAGTGTCTGCGAACATTTCTGTGTGCATAAGTGCAGGTCGCAGCCGCAACTTATGGCAGCCGCACGAAGTGCCGTGGAGTCAATTTTTTTTGATAAACTAGGGATATAGATGAAGTCACTGTGATCATTTTAGTATGCATAAGTGGAGGTCGCAGCCGCAAGCTGTGGCAAACGCGCGAAGTGCCGTGGCGCCCAATTTTTTTATGAACTAGAGTTGTGGAGGAAATGTCTGCGAACATTTCTGTATATATAAGTGGGGATCGTTACCGCCAGCTTTATCAGCCGCACGAGGTGACGCGGCGCCAAATTTCGTGCCTACTTTCAAAACTACTGAGATCACAACATAAACCCTTTTTAAAAGAGAAACGTGACGCAAGTCCTGAAAACCCAGAAAAATTATTACGTTGGGAGGGTTCGGCATTGGTGACGCATTTTTTTAATCAAAAGTGAAAATATTTCAACAGAATTTTTTGCGTTTCAAAGTTTTAAGCGTAACCTTTTGAAAGGGTTTTTTTGTGATGCTCCTCTTTCCCCTCACCGACGCGCCTGCGACAAGCTTTGATACGAATGCGGCGAGCTCTAATACGCCTGCGACGAACTCAGTTACGCCCATCAAGCTGCTTACATGCTTGAGTCTCTGCTCCAAGCCCTGCTTGGGGCTCTGTATCTTAGACCCCGCACGGTGGGATATTCTTTCCTTGTCCCCCTCTTTGGAGTGTCTGTAGCCCTCGTCACCGCTTTTTAGACACGTACGAAGACACGAAGTTCTTCGAAAACCAGTCGAATTTTGACTAGGGAGTAGGTTACTCTTTTATTTGAGGATTGAGGGTCTCAATAAAAGCAAAATGCAAAAAAATTTTGTCCGTCCGTTCGTCTGTCAACGTAAATCTATTTCGATTTTCATAAACGTTTTTTGTTCGAAAGGTCATTTCATTTCATTTTTATTCACATCATTAATAACATTATTTTTTTTATCTAAGTTGAATAAATCTAGGCATGCCTTACAATTCATGAAAGAACTTTTTTTGATTTTGAGCCTTTGGACTCAACCCTGGCCCTAAAAATGAGTCTCTACTAGGGTTCAACATGTTCTTTCGACATAAATCGGTTAAATCTTATTCGATTTTTTAAATATTTTTATTTCCTAAAAGATAATTGAAAAAGTGATTACAGGAGTGAATTTGGACAATAGCGTTTGAAAACTTTCGAAGTTCCAAGTCGAAAAAGTGGTCAATAGCGTGGTTTTTTGAAGGTTGGTGGAACTTTTTGACTCATATCTCTGCGAAATTAGAGCGGAAATCGCTCTTCGAGGTTATGAATGAAAGACTTAGACTTCCAGAAATCACGCAGAAAAAAATAGTGAAAATTGGTTGAGTCATCCGGGCTGTAGGCTCCTTAGTGTAGGCTCAACTCAGGCTACGCAACCTTAAAAGATATTTGACGGCTTTTCGTGAATATTTCTCAAATGATGAGGTTTTTTATTCAGTGTTGTAGAGAAAAAAGTAGCGAACATTTTTATCCATGGGTCAGAGGCCTCTCCAAAGTGCTCGAAGATTGGCCTTAGTACAAAAAAAAAAATTTTTTTTCATACTTTGGGCTTTTTTATGGATATTTTGAAATTTTTCGCTGTTGCTTCGGACGGTTTTTTCCATATTTCACTTTCGGCAATTTCCAATCCAATTTGTGGATGTAATTTTTTACACTTAAGAATTAAGGCCATATTTACTTAGATACGTTCGAGCGCGTGTGCAAATAATGTTTTCTTCCCGGTATCCAAAATCCGATTTTGCCATATTTCCCGGTATCCGTGTTTGGCAAAATTTCCCGGTGAGAAAATATTGATTTCCCGGTGAGAAAATATTGATTTCGCGGTGAAAAAATATTTATTTCCTGGTGAGAAAATATTGACCCAGGGGAGCGGGAGAGTAGAAATCATTGACCAAAATTGTGATACTGAAATGGCAGATGAACAATTTCGATGTTGTTTCATTTGTTCTTCAAGATTAGCGCCGCAGGCAAAATTTTGACTGTCTTAACACTTATTTATTTTATTTTTTTTTTTTATTTTAAATTTGTTTATAGACCAATTAACAGGCGAGGCCCAATAATAAATCTGTAGGTAAATCTGTAGGTAAATCGAAGATTTTGCTTAATCACGGCTGGTCCGTCTGTCCGTCTCCACTTTTCTTTCCAAACGGCTCAACCGATCAGCCTAAACTTTTTTTCCCTGAAAGATACATGCAAGGTACATGATTCAAGTTCGAAGATGAGCAAAATCGATCAGGGCCATTCCACGAAAACTGTTCCCACGCTCGAAATGCTCAGTTGTTACGAAAAAATATTCATAGAAAATGGTGCATCGGACGTATTGATCCCTTAACTAGAGATTAGTAACTTTTCTATTGCTTTCATTTTGTAACTACTGAGAATTTCAAGCGTGGGAACGAAGCGGACCGTGGAATTGCCCATCAGGTAATTCCGGAGATATGGTCGAGGAAGTTACCAAAAACATGGTTTTTCGAGGGTCGGTGAAGCTTTTTCGCAAATATCTCTCTAAAACTGGGAAAATTTTTTATGTGGGAATTGGGTCAGGGGTCTGGGCACTGGGACCAATAAAATGGAGGAAATTGAGATTATTGCCCATATACGAAAACAGTTTTTCGTCTATATTTCCTTAACTATGCAAAGTGAAGATTTACTGTAAAAGCCATAGCTGTAGAGAATTAAATTTAAGCGAACACGTGTTTCAGGGTTTTAGGGTCAAATGACCTAGTCCTCGGATATAAGCTTTTCTAGATTTGAATGGTCTGAGACGTACTTCGGTAGGGCCTTTGACATTACCTTGGGTAATTTCTATGGATCTTTGAAATTCTTACAGTTATAAAAGAACAGAAAACGTTGGATTGTTTGCTTATTTTTATATTTAGATACGTTCGAGTCTCTTCGCCACATGTATTCTGTTTGCCACATCTATTCTGTTTCGTACGGGTCTTTGGCTATGTTTATCGTCTAGAGATGACGAATCAGGAAAAAAAAGACTGTCCGTCTCCAATTTTTTTTCTAAATGGCTTGACCGATCGAGCTCAAATTTGTTTCCCCTGAAAGATACATGTATCCTATGATTCAAGTTCAAAGATGAGTGAAATCAGTCAAGTGGTGGAGATATGGTCGAAAAGGTGTCCGAAAACATGAATTTTCGAGGGTTGTGCGGTGAAACTTTTTCGCAAATATCTCGACAAGTAGAGCACGGAAATCGTTGATCTTGGCGTCAAATGAAAGCATTTTATGTCACAGAACTGGGAAAGTTTTTTGGTGGAAATCGGTTCAGAGGTTTGGGTACTGGGACCCACGGAATGGACAAAAATCTTTTTCTGAGCCATATACGATAGCAGATGGTTTTTCGTCAATATTTGGTTAATTATGAAATATATGGACTTACTTCAAAAGAAAAAGTTGTAGAGAATTAATTTTTAGTGAACACGTGTTCCAGGCTTTTCCCGACAAATTTTCCAAGCCTGAGATTTAGCCACTTCGAGAATATGGTGGGATGACTCATATCTCTAGAACTATGGCAGTTAGAAAGTTGCTTCCAAAGACGACGTTTTAGAAAATTAAATTTTAGCGAAAACGCCCATGAAATCAATGGTCGCATATGTTGTAGATTATATTAGAATGGGTGGACCGAAGTCCCGCACCTAAGCCTCCAGTGGACCTGTTGTAATATGTTTTAAGACGCACTTCAGTAGGGCCCTTGATATTACCTTGTGTGTGAGCTGTACTTCCGGTGTGCTAAATTTCCCTGTCAGCTTTACTTCCCGATGAACACCGACTTCCCGGTGAGCTGTACTTCCCAGTGTGCTGCACTTTCCGCTGTGCTGCACTTCCCGGTATGCTAAATTTCACTGTCAGCTTTATTTCCCGGTGAGCCAAACGACTTCCCGGTGAGCTATATTTCCCGGTGAGCTTTACTTCAAAACTTTAAATTCAAGAAAAATTTTATATTTTTCTTCACACATTTCCCGGTATCCAAATTTTTCGTAAAAAATTTTCCCGATATCCTCAATACCAAGGATACCGACTGGGGATTGAGTAGTTAGATAGGGTAGCGCCTGATTGCATATGAGCGGAGTGTGGTAGTCCGTGTCATGTGCCAGGCGTGCAACTGTCTAACTATCAAGTGCTCTTTTTACGTCCACGTCGTAATCCCCGGGACCTCAATTCTCTTCGGAGTTTTGTGCTAAACTTAAGAGTGCTACCTGATGATTTGTCTACGGGTCATCGGCGAAACGGAAGTAGGTTGGGCGCTTGGCTAACTCCCAGACACCGTAAAAACAGATTTGTTATGAATTCTACAACACAGCCTCGGATCGGACAGGATAAACGGCAACGACTGAAGCAGCGGAAAAAGGACAATGATTTTAAACTAGGAACATGGAATGTAAGATCTTTGTTGCGGCCAGTAGGATTGAATTCTCTTACAAGTGCGCTAAGAGCGGCAAAAATTGACATCACGGCAGTGCAAGAAACGAGATGGCCTGGAAAGGACACCATGATCAGTGGAGACTATAAGTTCTACTACAGTGGAAAAAGTAATAACAGTCCAAGGGAGGAACAGGTTTCATGGTTTTCGGCACAGCTAGAAACGAGGTGATTGGCTTCAATCCTGTTGACGAGCGATTGTGCTCTCTACGGATAAGAGGAAAACTTTTCGCCTATACTCTTATTAACGCCTACGCACCCACGGAGGAAAAAGACAACGAAGCGAAGGAGCTATTTTACGAGAAACTGGTGGAGATATATGATGGAGCGCCGAAACGTTACATTAAGATTCTGCTTGGAGATCTGAATGCCAAGATAGGTCGCGAAGTCTTCTATCGTCCCACAATTGGTAAATACAGCCTTCATGAAAACTCTAACGACAACGGTACGCGGTTAGTTCATCTCGCAGCATCAAGAAACATGGTTGTGAGCAGTACGTATTTCGAACATAAAAACATCCACACAGCGACATGGGTATCACCTGATGGACAAACCGAAAACCAGATTGATCACGTTTTAATAGATGGACGCCACTGTTCAAATGTATTGGATGTCCGGAACTGTAGATGACCAAATGTTGATTCTGACCACTACTTGGTTAAAGTGGTTGTTAGGTCTCGCATATCGGTCCAACACAACCGACAACAGGCATTGAAAAAGTGGGACGTTGAAAAACTGCGGAACGAAGACATCAAACACAAATACGTGGATAGTTTGGAGAGAAAAATTATCGAAGAAATGGTTAGCGAGCAACACAGTATAGACGATGCGTGGAATCAAATCAGGCGAAATGTAGAGAGCGCCGCGGCAGAGACTTTGGGAACGAGAACGGGAAATAAAAGAAATAACTGGTTCGACGATGAATGCCAGCGAGCTCTGGAGAACAAAAATGCAGCTCGACTAAAAACTCTGAGTCGATACACTCGAGCAGGCCAGGCAGAGTACCGTTCGAAGAGAAATTTCGCTCGAAAACTGTTCCGAAACAAAAAACGGCTGCAGGATAGGAACGTTTTGATCGAAATTGAAAAGTTTGGCAATAGGAAGAAAACTCGGAACTTCAATCGGAAAGTAAACGAATCCAAAAATGGTTACAGTCAACAACCTTTGCTGTGTAAGGACAAGAATGGATTGGTCTTAGCAGATGAGGAAAAGTGCATTGCGAGATGGGCTGAGTACTTCAAAGAACTGCTTAATCCGAACACACCGCTCAACCGAACCGAAGAAAACAACGAATTGCCATTTCATACTGCGCAACCATATATCGAAATAGAAGAACCAACGATGTAAGAAGTTGAAGATGAAATTTCGAGACTCATCTACCCGGCGAACTTTTCAAGAACGGCTGCAACGCGCTATATATGGAGATGCACGAGCTCATCACGCGTATATGGAATGTCGAGGAGTCACCGGAAGAGTGGAAGACCAGCATACTTTGTCCCATATACAAAAAAGGTGATAAAATGGAGTGTGGCAATTTTCGAGGAATTGCTCTGCTGAATATTGCTTACAAGATATTTGCAAATATTCTTTACCAGCGCCTTCATCCATACATGGAAAACTCTGTAGGTGAATACCAAGGTGGTTTTCGTGTAGGTCGTTCAACATCGGACCAGCTGTTTAATATCAGACAGATCTTGGAGAAGTGCAAAGAGTACAACATTGAAACACACCATTTGTTCGTTGATTTTAAGGTAGCCTATGACAGTGTTAGAAGAAGTAAGCTATGGAGATAATGGAGGAATTTGTAATCCCCAACAAACTGATCTCGCTAACCAAGTTAGCACTGAACGGAGCTAATAGCCGAGTAAGGATCCGTAATCAACTGTCAGAGATTTTGGACATAGAGACAGGGAGATCCTCCCGCGACGCTGCTTTTTAACCTGAACCTTGAAGCAGCGCACAGCTGCACAGCTGCACCATGGACGTAGATTCCAGCGGCACCATTTTCAGCCAGTCTAGTCAATTGCTAGGTTTCGCAGACGACCTGGACATACTTGGACGAAAAATGGATGTTGTTAAAGACAAGTTATTGGCCTTGGAGAGGAAAGGTACCGACCTTGGGTTGAAAGTTAATGACGAAAAAACGAAATCATCCCGCCTTCGAATCGATACCAGGAGGAGACCGTAACGATCGACACACACACATTCAAACAGATTCATGTACCTTGGATCGGAGCTGTACACTAATATCGACATCGCGGACCAAATTAAGAGACGAGTAATTCTGGGCAACCGGAGTTATTACGGCCTTCTGAAAATCTTAATGTCCAAGTCAGTTAGCCGAAATTCAAAATGCGCAATATACAAATCTGTGATCAGACCGGTGGTTACGTATGGTTCGGAGTCGTGGTGCTTAACACAAAGAGACGAACAATCGCTGCACACGTTCGAAAGAAAAGTTCTGCGGACAATATTTCGACCAGTATTCGATCAAAGGTAGAACCGATGGCGCAGACGATTCAATCATGAGCTGAGTCAGCTTTATGGAGAGCCGGACATAGTCAGAACTACCAAAATAAACCGACTGCGTTGGCTCGGTCATGTACAACGAATGGAAGATCATCGTATTCCGAAAAAAATCCTTAAAACCAGACCGGAGGTCAAGAGAGGTGCAAGGCGTCCAAAATCCAGATGGTATGACGCAGCTCTTGCCGACTTAAAAACTGTGGGAGTATCCAGCTGGGAGACGTTAGTTGCGGATAGGTCCGGTTGGAGAAGCATGTTGCAGAAGGCCAAGGCCCTTAATGGGTTGTAGTGCCGGTTAAGTAAGTAAGTAAAGATACCGACTATTTGCACACACGCGTTCGAGTCTTTTTGCAACATCTATTCCGTTTGCCATATATATTCTGATGCGTGCGGGTCCCTTGCATATGTTTTATTAGCTCTTTCACTATCATATCGAAATATACAATTCTAACGCATGGGTTATTTGGTCCAGGGCTTTTTTGCCCGGGAATATTTTGTCCGAACACCCGCAATGTGACCTCTCCAACATGGACAGAAACTTTTCAGAGTATGAGATGCTTGCAAAGTTTAAAGTATCACCGAATAATGCCGAATTCTTTCTTATGGTCTAATCTGATATGGTCAGAGATTTGTGTGATGGTCATGGCTTTACGTGAGGTGCTTTTGTATATCCTCGACGTTGCTATACCATAGAATCTCCGCTTTTTCTGGTTAGATCTGTATCTACTGTCTGTGCTTAAATAACGACGTAGGGGAATAAAATTTTCTATATTGACGTGCAATGTAACAGTAAACACCAAAATGATTTCCATCAAAAGAAGTTTTACGATTCTTTGAAGAACAAAATTAACGAAACGAGTTCGCAGCATGCAAGAAATTTAAAACTTTGCTATAAATTTCATGTGTTTTGCATTTTATTTTGGTGCTACATGAATTAAAACCGATGAACTAATTCCGTCACAGACTATAAACCAATAAATCTCCACTTATTTATAAATATATAATTTCCAAAACATGGAATATGGGGTAACAGCCTCGTAATTGTGGCGTCAAAATATAAATGTCTAAATTAATTGTTACTCTATTCTTTCAGATGGTTGTCACCGTCGTTACCTCATAAAAAGCAATTAATTTGCTCAAGTAAATAAAAAATAAGAAAATGTGACATTGACGTAATCTCTTTATTTACTCTTTTAATTAATTTTCGCCTTCATTGGTGATGGTGACTGAACCTACAATATGATAGAATCGTTTGACTCTAATCTCGTTCAACTAAATTTCGCTCTCATTATAAAAACACGTATAGCAATGACATACAAATCTCTGTGTACAAAGTTTACATTGTAAACGATTCGTAGAAAAAAGTCACAGTTTTGTATTCGGTGTTCACATGACGCATAAAAGAAAATCCTTACAAAAACAATGGAAAAAATTGTCAAGCGGATAAACAAATTGATATTTACGACGATAATGTAAATGACCGCACCTCGCAATGACTAATATTTTAATAGAAACAAAATGTTCATTTCCCCGACAGTCTTTTAGAAAAATATGGCCGAGGACGTATGTAAAGAGTCAAATGTAAAAACAATGCACTTACGGTGTAGTAAGACAGGAGACCTGCATTTTCATCCAGAACGAACCAACGATATTGCCATCCTTTCATCACATTCGTCCATTTGCTTAAAGTTCCTTCCAACATAATTAAATTTGATATTTTCAACAAAATTCACACACCGAAACGACTTCAAAACACTACAATGATTTTTTTGTACCAAATGTCATGACCAACGACGTAGATACTGAAGATACCAAAGAAAAGATTAACGACAAATTAATCTGATGTCGACATTAGATTTCGTCGGGACATTCTTTCAGTTTTAGTTGAATGAAAAGAATGAGAACGATTTTTTTACAGTTTGTGAAGTCACCACAAACACCAATAAATAGAAATCTCTATAAGCAAATATTGAGTCAAATTGAATGTGAATGGAATTCGAAATGTGTGTTCAGATGATTTGAGTATGAATATCCTATCAGTAGATTGTACACTTTCCATGGTTTTGACATCAGCGTTGACATTGCTTTCGTCGTGAAGTTAGTGGTTTGTTATACAAATTACGTTTTACGTATTAATGCGCGCAATTTTGGAATGAACTAGACAAATACGAACAGTGAAGCGAATTCAAAAAATTTACTACTGAGCATTTTATATGTGTAGTAGACCCGTGTGTCGGTCAAAAGTGCTCAGCGCATGGAAAAATGTTTTCTTCTCGGAAACATTCATTGGTTATACTCGACATGAGTGAAGTCATTCAATGAGACTTCCTAGGATTTTTGAATGAATGTGGATTTCTCTAGCACTTTTCAATTTCCTTTGGATTATTTGATATTTCCGTCATTCTCGACATAAGTGAGGTATTCAAATTGAGCAAAATTTTTAAGGTATTTTGACGAGAGATAAACTTACGAAAGTGCTGATATTCGCACAAAAAACGCCTTACAGAGGAGGTGTGACGCAAGTCTTTTTGTCTACTTACAAAAGTTCTGCAATGAGAGAAGGGCGACGCATTAAACTTCTAACGCAAAACGATTTTCTTCCATGAGTGTAATGAGCTCGTGCATTTCCATACATAGCGCGTTGCCACCGTCCTTAAAAAGTTCACCGGGTAGATTGTCTGTCCCCGGGGCCTTGAAATTTCTGAGCCTCGAAATTTCAGCTTCAACTTCTTGCATCGTTGGTTCTTCTAAGTATAGTTGCGCAGTATGAAATGGCAATTCGTTATTTTCATCGTTTCGGTTGAGCGGTGTATTCGGATTAAGCAGCTTTTTAAAGTACTCAGCCCATCTCGCAATGCACCTTTCCTCATCTGCTAAGACCAATTCGTTGTTGTCCTTACACAGCAAAGGTTGTTGACTGTAACCATTTTTCGATTCGATTGAAGTTCCGAGTTTCCTTCCCATTGCCAAACTTTTCAATTTCGATCAAAACGTTCCTATCCTGCAGCCGTTTTTTGTTTCGGAACAGTTTTCGAGCAAAATTTCTCTTCGAACGGTACTCTGCCTGGCCTGCTCGAGTGCATCAACTCAGAGTTTTTAGTCGAGCTGCGTTTTTGTTCTCCAGAGCTCGCTGGAATTTATCGTCGAAACAGTTATTTCTTTTATTTCCCGTTCTCGTTCCCAAAGTCTCTGCTACGGCGCTCTCTACATTCCGCCTAATTTGATTCCACGCATCGTCTATGCTGTGTTGTTCACTGACCATTTCTTCAATAATTTTTCTCTCCAAGCTATCCGCGTACTTTTGTTTAATGTCTTCGCTCTGCATTTTTTCAACGTCCCACTTTTTCAATACCTATTGTCAGCTGTGTTGGATCGGTATGCTAGACCTAACAACCACGGCTCCCGTCAAAAATCTCGAAAATTAATATCCCGAATGCACAAATTCCGAATGCAAAAATCTGAAAATCCAAAATCCCGAATCATACTCGGAGCGGTAGCGGAGAGCGTGACGCTGTCCCCCCAACCCAAAAAAAACGTCCACAAACCCAAAAAACTCCATACAAAAACCTTTGGGACAAGACACGATGTATAGGCGAACTTTTGAGTTTTTTCCCATCGCCCCCCTCCTCCTCAAAATTATTTAAAAAAAAACTACGTCGCAGCAATTTTCCAACGAGCCCACACTCATCAAAATCGGTCGAAAACGAGCTGAAATATCGCCAATCAAAAATGACCAATTTCTATATAAAAACATAGAAGGGACCACCCGTACGTATCAGAATAAATGCGGCAAACAGAGTTGATGTTACGATAAGACAGGAACATATTTAAGTAAATGTTGCGTTCACATTAGACTGTATTGGAAATTGCCCGTAGGGCAATTTTGAAAAACCCGTCCGAAGTAACGGTGTAAAAAAATTCTCCGAACGCACAAAATTGACCTCCAAATAGAGAAAAATGTTCTCCTCAATTTTGTCTACAACATAGCAAAAAACTATTTTTTGGGCTAGGGCCGACCTTAGTACTGCCTTAAATAGAGGCTTCGGATACATACTTCCATAGACAAAAATGTTTCCCTCAATTTGCTCTTTCAAACAAAAAAAAAACTTTTGAAAATCGGAAGAGATTTACTTGAGTTATGTACAAAAAACACGTAGTGCGCTAACAAAGACTCTTTTTTAGTGCCCTAGCTAAGTCCAAAGACTCAAATCGAAAAATGTTTCTTCCACAAATTGTGGGTCATGCCCAGATCTTTCAAACAAAAAAAAACTTTTGAAAATCAGAAAAGATTTACTCGAGTTATGTGCAAAAGACCAAAAACCACCTAAACGGCCCTAGCTCGGCGGCCCTTGGCCCGACAGTGCCAAGATTCAATACCATAAAATATTTTTCGACTACCTTTCAGGAAAAAAAAAAGTTTTTGAAAATCGGTCAAGATTTACTCAAGTTACCGTGTTGACGGACATACAGACCGACAGACCGACAGACAGACAGATCGACAAACAGACAGACCGACAGACGGACATTGTTTTTTTCGCTGATTTGTCATCTGGAGGCAACAAAAAAAGTT
>CM055404.1:53376225-53389829 GCA_029228625.1 Pseudolycoriella hygida | reverse complement strand
AATTCACCTTCGCTGAGACGCAGCTCAAATAACTTCTTTCTTCTTAAACCCAGTCAACATTAACTGGATTACATGCACGCCATTAAGTAAATACCCTGAGGTACATACTTCCGGGTGACTCAGTGGCTGAATTGCAGATTTTCTGTACTTTTGTTATTCGGGATTTCTGTACATTAGGGATTACTGATTTTCGGGATTTTTGTTATTCGGGATTTTGGATTTTCGGGATTTTTGCATTCAGGATTTGTGCATTCGGGATTTTAGTTTTCGAGATTTTTGACGGCCACCAACAACCACTTTAACCAAGTGGTGTTCAGAATCAACATTTGGTCTTCTACAGCTCCTGACATCCAATACATTTGAACAGTGGCGTCCATCTATTAAAACGTGATCAATCTGGTTTTTGGTTTGTCCATCAGGTGATACCCATGTCGCTGTGTGGATGTTTTTATGTTCGAAATACGTACTGCTCACAACCATGTTTCTTGATGCTGCAAAATGAACTACACGAGTACCGTTGTTGTTAGAGTTTTCATGAAGGCTGTATTTACCAATTGTGGGACGATAGAAGACTTCGCGACCTATCTTGGCATTCAGATCTCCAAGCAGAATCTTAATGTCACTTTTCGGTGCTCCATCATGGCCCCACGGTAGTAAGGGGCCGTGACGCAAGTCTAACACGCCAAAAAATTATAAGAATTTTTTTTTCGTAGGCTGAGAAGCACATATACAGCAACTTTTTGACTTCCCCCTTGCGACGTTAATAATATTTTTCCCGGATTCTACGCAAAATTTTAGGCCGAAGTGCCTTTTTGGACCCGTACGAAGTACAAAGGTCCTATACGTTTACTACAAACAATTTTATTGTAACATGGGGTAGATAGAGGTGGGAGGGGGTGGGGATGCATCTATTATCGTCTAGAGATGACGAATCAGCAATAAAAAAAATTTCCGTCTGTCTGTCCGTCTCCTTTTTTTTTCTAAACGGCTCAACCGATCAACTAAAACTTTTTTTCCCTGAAAGGTACAAGGTACATTCAAGTTCAAAGATGAGCAAAATCGGCCAAGTAGTTCCGGAGATATGGTCGAAGAAGTGGAGGCCGGACATGAAATTTTCGAGGGTCGATGAAACTTTTTCGCAAATATCTCAGCAAGTGTAGCACAGAAATTCCTCATTTTGGTGTGAAATGAAAGCATTTGATGTCACAAAACTGGGAAATTTTTTTTGTGGGAATCGGGTCAGGGGTCTGGGCACTGGGACCAATAGAATGGAAGAAATTGAGTTTCTTGGAGATATACGAAAACAGATTTTCGTCTATATTTCATTAACTGTGCAATATGGAGATTTACTGTCAAAGGCATAGTTCCATAGTTGTAGAGAATTTAATTTAAGCGAACACGTGTTTCAGGGTTTTGGGGAAATATGGCACAATCCTGGTATATGGCCACTTCCATAATTGGGCAGGATAACCCGAATCTCCAGAACTGTGAGAGTTAGAAAGGTGGCTCCAAAGGCGAAGTTGTACAGAATTAAATTTAAGCGAACATTTGTTTCAGGTTTTTGAGGAAATATGGCCTAATTCTGGTATATGGCCACTTCCATAATTGGGCAGGATGACCAGAATCTCCAGAACTATGAGAGGTAAAAAGTTGCTTTCAAAGGGAAAGTTGTAGAGAATAAAATTTTAGAAAACACGTGTTTCAGGGTTTTAGGGGAAAATGACTCAGTCCTTGGATATAAGCTTTTCTAGATTTGAATGGTCTGAGACGTACTTCGGTAGAGCCTTTGACATTACCTTGGGTAATTTCTATGGATCTTTAAAATTCTTGCAGTTATAAAAGAACAGAAAACGTTGGATTGTTTGCTTATATATAGATACGTTATAGATACGTTCGACTCTCTTTGCTACATCTATTCTGATACGTACGGGTCTTTGGTTATGTTTACTCATTAAAATCGGTTCAGTCGTTCTGGAGATTTGAATTTTTGAATTTCCTATACAAATGAGTGAAAATCGCATATTTTTAACTGATCGATTTCGTCAACCTTTCTGGCTTTCTTCCTTTGTTGGGATCTCGCAAACGGCTCGAACGATTTTGCTGAAATTAAGAGTCGACACGTAATTTTTTGTTCCTTAAAAAACCTGACCGTTCCTGGGATTTAGTCGCTTCCAGACTCAGTCAGGATGACTCAATAACTCTAAAACTATAAGAGTTAGAAAGTTCCTTGAAAAGGCAAAGTTGTAGAGAATTAAATTTTGGCAAATACACGTTTTTGGATTGTTTCGAGAAATGACCCAATCCGGGGATGTAGCCACTTCTAGAATTAGTGGGCCAGCAACGACAAAAATGAGAAATGAGCCTTAACTCTCGAACTATCGGAGTTAGAAAGTTGCTTCCAAAGGCAAAATTGTAGAGAATTACATTTTAGCGAACACGTGTTTCAGAGATTTGGGGAAATATGGCCTAATCCTTGAATTGGCAGGTTTTCTATAGCACTTTTCAACTTCCATCAGGTTTTTTGATATTTTCTGGTTATTCTCGACATGTATGAGGTCATGCAATGGAGGTTCCTAGGTTTATGGAATTTTAGTGGATTCTTGTGGATTTCTCTAGCACTTTTCAACTTCAATCAGGTTTTTAACGAGAGATAAACTTACAAAAGTACTGATATCCGCACAAAAAACACTTCCAGTGGGGGTGTGACGCATGTCTTTATGTCTGCTTACAAAAGTTGTGAAATCAGAAAAGGGTGACGCATTAAGCTTCTAACGCAAGGCGATTTTCTTCCAGTTACATAAATTCTGAAATCAGAGGAGGGTGACGCATTAAGCTTCGATACGCAAAAAAGTTTTTAAAACAAAGTTATGTTGAGTTCACAAAGTTGCGTCACAAATGCCGGACCCAACGACGAAATAATTTTTCTTTACTTTCAGTTGTTACGCTGCAAAAATTTGACTGTCTGTCCGTCTCCACTTTTTGTCCCAAACGGCTCAACCGATCAGTCTTAACTTTTTTCCCTGAAAGGTACATGCCTCCCATGATTCAAGTTCAAAGATGAGCAAAATCGGCTAAGTAGTTCCGGAGATATGGTCGAAGATGTGGAGGTCGGATATGAACTTTTCGAGGGCCGATGAAACTTTTTCGCAAATATCTCAGCAAGTATAGCGCTGACATTCCTCATTTTGATGTCAAATGAAAGCATTTGATGTCACAAAACTGAAAAAAAAAAATTTGTGGGAATCGGGTCAGGGGTCTGGGCACTGGGACCAATGGAATGGACGAAATTGAGATTCTTGGCCATATACGACAACAGTTTTTCTTCTATATTTCCTTAACTATGCAATATGGAGATTTATTGTCAAAGGCAAAGCTGTAGAGAATTAAATTTGAGTGAACACGTGTTTCAGGGTTTTGGCCACTTCCATAATTGGGCAGGATTACCTGAATCTCCAGAACTAAGAGAGGTAGAAAGTTGCTTCCAAAGGCAAAGTTGTGGAGAATAAAATTTTAGAGAACCTGTGTTTGGATTGTTTGCTTATTGCTATATTAAGATACGTTCGAGTCTTTTTGCAGCATCTATTCTGTTTGTCACATCTATTCTGATACGTACGGGTCTTTTTACGGGTTATGTTTCAAATTTCATTTAAAATTCGAATGTTGAGGAAAATAGAAAAATGGAATTTATAGAAGTTACAACCGTAGGGAGAAGGGTTGATATTCCGTATGAGTTTTCTGTAATTTATGGATTCAAAAAACTGATAATCAAATAATTCTTCAATTATATTTTTTTTTATTGCTCAACTGAAATTGAACCAAAATGATGAAATAAGATGTCACCGCTCCATTCAACTACACGAAAAGGGAAAAAAGTTAAAAAAATACAAAATTGTTTCTAAAAAGAAATATTGGCGGCTACCTGGAATAAAAATGGCCAATCGAATTCGATGAGACCAAAAGAAAGTATAACGCGTCGCGGATATAAAATTTTTGAAAATCTAAGAAGCTGCCAATAGACACTACAATTTCTTTCTAGTTACTCGGAATTTCGTTTATTTTACCTTATTTTGAACTTCCATGTCTTTTGTTCTTCTAATTGCCCTATGTACGATAACTGCAGTGTGTTTCGCCTAAAATCAAAATAATTTTTTTACATAAAATAGTTACAAATTGCTTCTAATGAACGGATAACTCTTCTCGTCATAATGGAGCTCAACGCTATAACAGTCATCGTGCACATAGCATAAGCTTGCATCCATACTAAATTAAGAGATGATATGTTATGAGCTTCAGCATTATAGTCAACGATCAACCTATTTGTGAAAAAGTTTCGAATCAGTTTTCACTTCACACGTTATCAATGCAAAATTGGGCCGCTCTACAACTGTAAGAGTGTGTGAGGAACGGGTTAGCTCAGTGGTAACGTACTGGCTTTCCACCAAGAATACCCGGGTTCAAGCCCGGTGAGGATAAAATTCTGTATAGGATTTTTCTTCAATTTGTAGCATGAAAGTAACGTTCCTAAGCACACCCAAGCTTCTAAAAATGGGTAGTTGTGGTGTTTGGTGTCCACAACGAACCGTACACAGAAGAACGACATGTATGACGTCACCCATACACGATGAATTCTGTACAGATATCTGAGTCTATCTTAAGGCGGAGATATAATGAACACCAGATGAAATCCTATATGTAGCTACAATATATAGGCGTGGTTCGGAATTCACGTTAAGCATGTGGTCCAACAAACAGATTAATGGTTGCTCACAAAAATGTCCTGGAAAAAGGTATTTGAGTTGTGTGTTTACTGCGTTTACGGGCTCATTTAGAATAAGCATAGTTACGTCGGAGGCTTGAAGATGTATCGTAATGTCTGGGCCCAAAAAGCGAGATTCATTGGGCGTGTACGGCTTGTGCCGGAGGCTAGAAGATGTATTGTAGTACGTGTGCTCAGACGACGAGGCTTATTCGGCGTACCGGTTACAACTATGCGTTCTGAAATGGGAACATTCAAATGTAGGAATCTAACTAAGACAGAATACATGTCTAGGTGGAATGATAGAAGAGTAACGGGGAAGGAAGAAAGGATCATAGTATCTGTGTTTCAAGGCCAGTTGGCCGCCTCGACCAGAAAATCTAACTGTAAGAGTGAATAATGTTTGAATTCTATGTGGGATAAGTTAGCTCAACTCAAAATTTTGCTGATGTTCAGATGTCTCAGGAAAATTCTTTATATTGCTGGAAAATTTTTGAGATCTCAACGACAGGCACTGACGAAACGTATGTTAAGATGAAAAAAGTTGAGATATCTCAACATCGTACGGGAAGCAAATAGAAATTTGCGTTGAGATGAATTCAATAGAAATTAGGGTTCTTGGAACAGTAGAGTAGAATTGAATAGAAATTTACGTTGAGATGAAAAAAGTGATATATCTCAACATCGCACGGGCAACAGATTGAGGTTTGGGTTGGGTATTCATCTTTATTCAGCTATAATAATGTGAATACCGCCTCGGCTACTTTAGTTTTATATTGATCCGTATTCAGCAATGAATATTAACGGATGGCGCCACTGAATTTTTTCCTTCCCACCGGCCGGGAGTACCCCTCTGAAAGTATTTATTATTTATTATTAATTGCGTGAATTCTTCGTGGAATTGGTTTGATTGTTTCACGAAAAAAGGCTTTGCCACTCGCAGTGCAGAGAAGTGTGAACGGATATTACAATGTTGCTCATAGCAAAAGTTTCATCTGTTTAACCTTCCAAGTTTATATCATCCTGAAGATGCCACTTAGCGTCTTCTGTTTCGTTAACGTTTACATCCGTCTCATCTACATGTTGATAGCAAAACAATAGATCAAAACATATTTGACGGTAGGTTGGCA
Organism: Pseudolycoriella hygida; assembly: GCA_029228625.1. Classification (NCBI taxonomy): domain Eukaryota; kingdom Metazoa; phylum Arthropoda; class Insecta; order Diptera; family Sciaridae; genus Pseudolycoriella; species Pseudolycoriella hygida. The sequence goes on along the minus strand of CM055404.1, from coordinate 53,383,943 downwards.
ATAAAACTACTCAAACAATTACGAAATATTTTGAAAATGGCTGATTCCATCGGTAACCCATACGTTGTCGCCACAATGTCACCTGGGGAACGAATATGTTTTGTCTCATGTTAATACAAATCACATTGAAAGAGTGAAAGAGATGAAATTCGTTACCCAGGTGACGATACCAATGGAATCGGCCAAATAACGAAACTGCTACGTTATTTTAAATTTTCAAAGAATTTTTTCTTCAGTCCCATTTTGTCCGCTTTCGCAGTTTTTACGATTTTTTCATTATTTTGCCTATAACACAAATAATTTTGTCGAAATTGGCCGATCGCTCACACTCAACATTCACCTAAAACTTCAGCTTGATCAGAATTTTCGTCCTCGAGCGAAAAATGAAAATAAATTTTAAAACGAAAAAGCACCTGTCTAATCAAGACCCAAACGAGACGTCACTCATTGAAATCCGAGACGACTCGTTCCGAAAATACGCAAAATGACGTCATGGCTCTAATAGACTGGTTGCTTAAGTGCACTAACCCAAAGCTGCATTGATAAACTGCAAACAAAATGTACTTACATGTATTTGCTAAACAATCCGAATAACACGTAGGTGAATATTAACATCAAAATAAAGAACATTTCGACCGAAAACAAATCGTTCAGTAAAGTAACACATTCGGCTAATTTTTCGTGCAATCCAATCAAAAGTGTAAGCTTTTTCAGAACGTATGGACGATTCGAAGATTTGTAAAATGTCACCTTACTGATGAATCTAAAAGATTTTAGGATTATTAGTTCAACTTTTTCTATTTCCATTTCTGAACTTTGAAAAATTTAGAGCTTCCACTTCTTCTTATAGTAGATTCTGCAAGTGCACACCAACAATTATGTATAATTTAACTCCCTAGGGAAGCACTACTACTCTTGGATTACGTTACTTACTTTTCATGTCTTAATTATTTTAAGCAGAGACTATTTTTCAGAAAAAATTCTTCGAAAGTTTTTCTAATTTTTTTTAAGGGGGGGGGGGGTAACAAAGACTCACAAATTACCCGCCCGTCATAGTCAAATACGAATATTATGAATTGCTCGCAAATATCTACGATGAACTACCATCGTAGTATTAAAATCATTTTGGGAGATTTCAACGCCAAAGTGGGTAAAGAGGAAGTGTTCAGACCAACAATTGGAAGATATAGTCTGCATGATGAAACGAATGAAAACGAACAGAGCGTGATTTATTTCGCGGCTGAAAGAAACCTTGTGGTGAAAAGTACCTTCCTCGAACATAAAAGCAGACATCTAGCTACCTGGAAGCAAATTTCGACTCTGATCACTATGTTGCAGTGGACAAACTAAGATATCCACAGATAGCGGCGACATATGTTGAAAACATTAGCACAAAGCTTCAAAAACTTCAACAAGCTCAACCAGATGATACACCTCTCGACTGGCAATCGGTGAGTGAAGCAATCAGACAAGAAGCGACCAACACCTTAGAATATCAGAGCGCTAATGACTTCAATACCTGGTTTGATGTGGAGTGTGCTAATGTTAAAGAACGTAAAAACGCTGCACGATTAAGAAAGGAAACTGCAAGAACAAGAGAACAAAAAGTGGCGGCAGAACTGCGGAAGGAGGAAAAATGCTTGCACCGGCGCAAGAAGAGCTCGAAGATAGGACGCTACTTAAGCTAGAGAGATTGTGTAGCGCAAATGAGTCACAAAAGTTCTATAAGCGTATAAACAATCAAAGGAAAAGATTCAACTCCCGAATAATCATTTGCAAAGCAGTAAACCGAACTTTGCTTACTGCAGAACATGATGTCTTGGAGACATTCAAAGATCATTTTGAGGCATTGTTCAACGGGGATGATGATGTGACTGATGATAGCGATGTTTCCTTTCTCTACGACGACGACCGACGGCGACGGTCGTATCGTAACAGCGCCAACATTGGAGGAAGTCTCGGCAACAATTTCCTCACTCAAGGACAAGAAAGCTTCCGGTCCATATAATACATCAACAGAACTGCTGGAGATGTGTGGTCTAGAGTATTGTATGATTTCGTAAAAAGAATATGGAACACGAAAGAGTTGCCTGATGAGTGGTTAGAGGGTGCCATTTTACCTCACCACAAAAAAGGTGATAAAACCGAATGCGAAAACTACCGTGAAATTGCTTTGCTGGACACGGCTTATAAAGTTTTCACTCGAGTACTATTCGAAAGACTAAATCCGCTGGCTGTTAGTGTAATTGTGGATAATCAGGGCGGATCCAGACGAGATCGATCAACAACTGACCAAATATTCACACTTCGTCCGATTCTGCAAAAGGGCAAATAGTTTCAAGTCCGGACGTACCATTTTTTCATCGACTTCAAACAAGCTTACCACAAGACCAATCGTATGGAGTTGTATGCGGCGATGAAGGAGCTGGGCTTTGAAACAAAGTTTATTTGTCTTGTGAAAGCGACAAGGGAGACGCTCTCTCTTGCTTACTGTTTAACTTGGCTTTGGAAATCGCAATGAGATGTGCTGGTATCCAAACCAACAAAACGCTGGTGAATGGGACAGTTCAAGTTGTGGCCTTTGCAGATGACTTGGATCTCGCTAGTCGTACACATACAGCAGCAGTTGACACTTTCACAAATCTGAAAATCCAAGCCGAGAGAATGGGTTTGATGATAAACGAATCTGAAGCCGAGTACATGAAGACCGAGCCGAATCAACAGGGAGACACAATATGCATTGGAGAGTTCAACCTCGAGGTAGTGGATGAGTTGATCTATCTTGGAGCACTAATACGGTCAGATGGTGATAATACACCTGAAATACACAGACGTATCATGGCGGTAAGCAGATGCTATTTTGGTCACCACCGATTATGTGATTTGTCATTCTTTCGGCCATTTGTTCTGGTGGCAACTTACACTTCGCCAATTCCCCCTCATAAAACAGTTGTCGAATAAAATCTTTTTGTTTTTGAGAAAGTCTTCCGACTTTTCGTACTTTACAAGCCCATCCCCGTGTGTAAACGCTTGAAACAGACTCAATTCACAGTCCTCATCTTCATCTTCTATGTTCGATTTCGCTTCATTTGACGAGTTGCATAGGTTTTCCCTTTCAGCGTAAAGTACGAAAAGTCGGAAGGCTGTCTCAAAAACAAAAGGATTTTATTCGAGAACTGTTTTATGAGGGGGAATTGGCGAAGTATAAGTTGCCACCAGAAAGAATGAAAAATCACATAATCGGTGGTGAATATTACTTTTCGTCGGACGAATATTTGGATGTTGGTCAAATTCGCAGCCTCATTTCAAGAATAAAAAAGAACATGTCGAAGACAACGATAACTATGAACCTCCCGAAAAACAAAACATCGTACCCGAAGTGGAGGGCATATTTCAAAATCTAGACGATATTTGCGATGACGTCCTGGAACATCTTGAATATTCTGATTTTGAAGACTTTATTGGCTTTGATTCAAATGATTTGAGAAGCCAATCATAAGTTGAAAAAAACTTTAATTTTAATCAAGGTTATGATAAGTAATACAATTTTTGTTGAAACAAAAGTTGGAGATAATTTCTGCGGAAGAGTGGATTCAGTTCGATGGGCTCTTTGACTCAGTGAAAACGGATTCTTCCACAAATATATTAATGTGGGGTGTCGTTAGAAAGCTGTGGGATCCATTTTCCAAAAAAAATAGTGTTTCTAGATCATTTCTAAGTCACGAAAGCAGACGAACTCGAAAAATCTTCCCGTTGGTGGTCAGTTTTACTTTTTGACAAAATCTGACTGACGCCCGCAATGTCAACTCTATATGATTTTAGATACTAGGGAACATGGTCTTGACAGCAATATAGATCATTGATTTGAGCTGAGCAGCGCTAGAGCTTTTTTTAAATCGACTTCTAAAAAGTCCATTTTTTCGAAGAAAAATAGTGATACCACCCCACACACTCATAACTTCCAGGAAAGTAGATACTCAAAACATTATTCTCCATGAGGGCTACTTCCCTGAAAAGCCCCAGGCCAATGCATTTAATCTTGTTTGAAGTTATTGGTGAAAAACGATTTTCAACTATTCAGTGCAGACCATTTTCTCAGAAGTTCCACTGCTAAAGCTATATTTTTTCGAGAAAAATGTTCTTCTACGAATTTCTCCTATAGGTCCAAGGAACCGAATAAGTCGTAGATAACGAAATTCGGAGATGGGTTGTTTTCAAATTTCATACAACTTGGTCAAAGAATTGGCAGATTCACTCTTAATTATTTCAATGTGATGAAAAATTTGTACTATTAGCGAAGATTAGCGCTCGCTACTAGCGCGCTAGTTTTTGAAAAGCCTCGCTACTAGCGACTAGCGACGGTCGCTAATATTTTTCTATTGAAAAACTGACTAGCGAGCCCAACCTTCCGCAAATGTATATGGGTTATCTCAATATGAAGAACGTTGTATCCATTAAAAACAAAAACTTAGAAACATAGAATATATTGAAAAAAAGAAATCAATAAAAGCAGCCAAATTTGTATTCTTCCAGATTAGTTTTTAAATTACTCCTAAAATATTGTTTTGATACAAAAACTTCAAATATATTGTCGATACACTCTAAAATTCGACTGCGAAATAAGCGCGAAAAAGTGCGCCACATCCGTAATTCTTGTCGTATTTCAAACAGTTATACATCAAAATGTAGGTAATTAAACAAGGAATGTTTTGGTGCCCGGTTCAATAAAAAATAATGACAAATAAGGCCACAGCGCAATTTGTCGTGATTATTGTCGCTGTTCTAACCGCGGTATTTTAGAGTGCATCGACAATATTAGTTTTAATTTTTAGAAAAACATCAAGAGGTTTCGAAAAATCGGAACAGTGGCTTTTGCGCCATTTTGGGTGTTTTTTTATTTCTATAAAATATTGATTTGGCAACTCTTCGAGTAAATGAATGTTAGGCGACAAAAAACGACTAATAAAGCTTAAAAGCTTCAAAATGGTCAAGCTTCTCAGCTTTGTGGCATTCGTAAAAGGAAAACTTTACTAGCTTCGCGTTAGCCACCTAGTTTCTTGTTGCGTTTCATTAAAGCACAAATTCCCCAGTTTTGTTAGCCACCTAGTTTTTGTGGCATTCGTAAAAGAATCATGCTCGAAGCGGTAGCGGAGAGCGTGACGCAGTCCCCGCACCCCAAAAAAAACGTCTACAAACCCAAAAACCTCCATACAAAAACCTTTGGGACAAGACACGATGTATAGGCGAAGTTTTGAGTTTTTTCCCCTCGCCCCCCTTCCCCTCCAAATTATTTTTAAAAAAACTGCGTCGCAGCACCTTTCCAACAAGCCCTCACTCATCAAAATCGGTTGAAAATTGGCTGAGATATCGCCAATCAAAGATGACCAATTCCTATGGAAAAGTGGTCAAATTACCTTTGTAATTATTAACAATTTTATTCCTGTGTGGTGTGTCAACGATCTATCTATCTATGTATCTTTCTATCTACTTTTTTTTCTCGAGAACCGCTCGAGCGATTTCCTTAAAATTTTCAGGGTACGTCAGTCTCGGCCCCAAATGAAAAATTTCATGTGCCGCTTTTCCGGGAAAATTCTGGAAAAGCCGTGGCATGTGGAAAAGTGGTCAATTTTGAGGGTTTTTTGGTAATGCTCGGAGTTTTCGAATTTTAGCTCCGGAGTGACAATAGCTAGAGAGTTGGCTTCTTTGGGAAAGTTATGGAGTTTGGTCAGAAGAGTTTTTTGGGATCTTAAGAAAATGGCTTCCAGCAGTCAAACCGGCGCCATCTTGAATTTTCCCAAGCAATAAATTAGGGTTTTTTTGGTTTTCGAATTTTAGCTTCGGACTTAGAGAGTTGGTTTCTTCGGGAAAGTTATAGAGTTTGATCAGGAGAATTTTTTTGGATCTTAAGAAAATGGCTGCCAGCAGTCAAACCGGCGCCATGTTGAATTTTCCCAAGCAAAAATTAGGTTTTTTTTGGTTTTCGGATTTTAGCTTCGGAATGACAATACTTAGAGAGTTGGTTTCTTCGGGAAAGTTATAGAGTTTGATCAGAAGAATTTTTTGGGATTTTCGGAAATCTGCCAAAGTGAGGCCATCTTGGATTTTTGTAAGGTATAAATTATGCTTCTTTCGGTTTTCGAATTTTAGCTCCGGAATGATAACACTTAGAGAGTTGGCTTCTTCTAGAAAGTTATAGAGTTTGGTCAGTAGAATTTTTTGGGATCATGCCAGCTGTCATAGCGGCGCCATCTTGGATTTTCGTTTATGCATTTACGGTTTTCGAATTGTAGCTCCGTAATGACACTACTTAGAGAGATGGTTTCTTCTACAAAGTTATAGAGTTTCATCAAGAGAATTTTTTGGTATTATCAGAAAATGGCTGCCAGCTGTCGTAGCGACGTCATCTTGGATTTTTTGCTAAATTCTGTATAAGAATACCTAGACAGTTGGTTTCTTCAGGAAAGTTATATGAATCAGTGGGAAGAATTCGTGACACGAAGTGTTTCGAAGGTAGCCGAAGGTAGCCGAAGGTGACATGAAGTGTTCCGAAGGTAGCCGAAGGTGACACGGAGTGTTCCGAAGGAAGGCGAAGGTGACACAAAGTATTCCGAAGGTGATACGAAGTGTTCCGATGGTAGCCGAAGGTGTTGGAGAACAAGTTTTTTCGGAGAAAATTTTTTTTGGAGAAAAACTTTTTAGTATAAAATTTTTTTTGGAGAAAAACTTTTTAGTATAAAATTTTTTTTGGAGAAAATTTTTTGTGGAGAAAAATTTTTTTGAGGAAAATTTTTTTCGCGAGAAATTTTTTTTTGAGAAAATTTTTTTTCTAAGAAAATTTTCTTTTCTGAGAAAATTTTTTTCAAAAAATAGAAATTTTTTCAACAACTGAGAACTTCCAAAACGACTGATATCACAACAAAAACCTTTTTAAAGGTAGAGTGTGACGCAGTCCGTAAGTCCGCTTCCAAAATTAATGATATCGCTTAAGGTGACGCTATCGCAGATAAAACGCAGACATTTGTTTGAATGGAACCTTGTGTTAAAAGTTTTGATTTCCTGAAAAAATTAGAGCGCTTTCTTTGAAACAAAATTACGTTGTGTTAAAAAAAATTACGTCACAAATGCCGGACCCGCCAGCGGAATAATTTTTCAATACTTTTAGTTTTTACACGCAAAAATTTAAATTTACTCTAAACAATCTACGCAATAAGAAACAAAAGCCAAATTTTTGAAGCGCAAAAACTGAAAGTACAGAAAAATTATTTCGTCGTTGGGTCCGGCCGGTCCGGCATTTGTGACGGAATTTTTTTTAACAAAACGTAATTTTGTTTCAAAGAAAGCGCTCTAATTTTTTCAGAAAATCAAAACTTTGAACACAAGGTTCCATTCAAACAAACTTCTGCGTATTATCAGCGATAGCGTCACCTGAAGCGATATCATTAATTTTGGAAGCGGACTTACGGACTGCGTCACACTCTACCTTTAAAAAGGTTTTTGTTGTGATTATAATAAACGTTGAGATAAGAAATTCAAAAAGGCAGATGAAAAATAGAAATTGCAGATAATTCAAAAACGCAGATATCAAAATAATTTTGCTTTTACGAAATTTTATCTGCCATTTTGAATTGTTTATTCCCCGTTTTGCCGTTTATTTCGTTTATTACAATCCTTCGTAAAAAGGAAAGGTTGCTAATTTCGTTAGCCACCTCGTGTGACAT
>CM055404.1:53312689-53367140 GCA_029228625.1 Pseudolycoriella hygida | reverse complement strand
ATTCCAAGAACTGCGTTAGAATGGAATCCACAGGGAACCCGAAAACGTGGCCGACCAAAGATAACGTGGAGAAGAACCGTCGTCGATGAAGCGAGAGTAGCTGACAAAAAATGGAAGGAGGTCAAACTTCTCGCCCGGAACCGAGTACGATGGCGACGATTTGTGGACGCCCTATGCTCCCACGCGGAGTAGGGTTTCGATGATGATGAACCTCACCTTATGCAATATTTATTTAGATACGTTTTACCATTACATATCTATTCTGACACGTACGGGTCTCTTGCGTTTGTTTTGAATGTTTGAATGTTGCATTTTGATAAAATCGTTATTTCGTCGCTCTGTTCTGCTGCACTAAGACTTTATGAAATCAAAAAAGCTTTAAAGAAACTTTGAAATATTGTTAATTAATTTGAATCACTCAACAAAAGTTTCGCATGTAAATATCGTGAGTGGACTTTTTTTCGTAAATATAAAATTGTCTTCTTTAAATATTATGAACAAATATTTGATGAAATACATCTGAGCTTTTAGCGTACATAGTTAAAAATTAGTTTCTTCAATGTGTGGAACATGAGGTGCCAGTTTTGTATTTCCTCTTTTAATTCTTTTGATCAACTGAGTTTCCAATTCAAAGACAAATATTAGCTTTTCAATTAAACGGAAAACATAAAATGAATTGAATTGATGGAATTCTTTATTATCTACAAATCGTCAATAAGATAATTAAATGGCTGATATGAGTGTATTATAGTTTTGGTAGACGCGTTGGACATTTTAGTTTCGCTCCCATTCAAGCATAACACCGTCAAAATGAAAGCCGGCAAAACAAATGCGTACGATATATTTCGGTCAGTATATCTATTTTCGAAACTTGTGGGTTACTGTCCGCAAACGTATAAAGTGAGTCAAATAAAGTTTTATTGGATTATGCGAATGTTAGATTTTTTCTCAAATATTTATTTAAAACAAAAAAATTGGTAAAACAAATAAAACGAAAGCAGCTAATAATTCTTTTATTTATCTAATTGCAGAGGTCAAATAAAATTTATGATCTGTCTGGCATTGCGATCTTGATTGTGCTTTTAATTTTAAAATTTGTGTTACTTTGGACTAACATGGATTTCAAAGTATTCGTTAGTATAACGAACTCATCGATGATGAATTATGGAATCTGGCTGCAAGTGGTAACAACGCTGTTGTTATCAATTATTTTCACTTTTATCGGATTACAAACACATAAATATAGATGGTCGCTTCTGGAAAGTTACCAAGAAATAGACGAGGAATTGGTCAACGTTTTTCATTCCAATTTGTTGCAAGAGCAAATGAAAAAGTAAACATTTTTTTGAACGTAAATTAAGGTTGTAAAAGAGGAAGTGAAAAACATATGAAGGGACCCGTATGTATCAGAATAGATGCGGCAAACAGAGTTGATGTTACGAAAAGGCTAGAACGTATTTAAGTCAATATAGCCTTTACACTTAAGAGTAATATCGCGAAATCAGTCTCGGAAAGGCTAGAACGTATTTAAGTCAATATAGCCTTTACACTTAAGAGTAATATCGCGAAAACAGTCTCGGAACAAGGGTCGTCAGAATTGGTCAAGTCATATTTAATTTTTTTCGTTGCACTTTTGTGACGAAAGTAATTTTTCACTTTTGCAAAAAAATGTCTCGTCTTGTAGATAGAGCTCATAGAGTAAGGTCGTGCAAGGAAGTCCTGAAAATCGTTTTTTAGCTATAACTCGAACGAAGTTGATTCGAATAAAAAAATTTTTTGCACGATTTTAGGCCTTCAAACGACAAAAATTTTGACTATAAACTTGACTAGGTAGAAGTTGATGGTTGGCTGTTATTAGCCAATATAGGCGAAAAAATAGGCAATTTTCGGAAGTCTCTGGCCAGTTGCAATTCATAGACATGTCATATACCGTTGGAAAGCCTACAATATGTATTACTTTAATATGCAAAAACTTCCTTGGAAAAGTTCTATTGCAGCGGACGGCAGCCATTGTAATGAAAGTCTGATAAAAAAATGACAAATTTTTTTCACTTCTATATGGCTTTGACCTAGTAAAACTTGTCCGATTTTCAAAATCTCTTTTTCCTCCGAAATTTAACCGAAAAAAATGAGTTCAAGTTTGAAGATGAGCAAAATCGGTCGAAAAGTTCCGAAGATGTGGTCAAAAAAGTGACCGAAAACATGGTTTTTTGGGGGTCGGTGAAACTTTTCCGCATATACCTCTGCGAAAGAAACATAGAAATTGCTTTCTAAGGCTTTAAATGAATAAAAAAAAATAGTGAAAATTCGTTAAGTGGTTTGGGCTGCAGGGTCCATGGAAAGGGCCTAACTCAGGCTACTCGAACGTTTACGATAGTTGCTGGTTTTTAATGAATATATCGTCAACTAGTAAATATCCCCGCCCCTAGGCGCTACACGGACATTAAGCATTCTTGTCCGCTAGGTCAGAGATTTGGGACATTAATACTAAAATGTATGTAAGAGTGTGTAATTTTCTCCGTACTACCGTTTCCACGTACAAACGTTAGCACCGTGCTACTTTTTCTCCGTACAACCGTTTCTCGTGTCCTACAATTTCCCCGTACTGCCATTTCCCCGTACTAACATTTCCCCCGTACTACCATTTCCCCCGTACTACCATTTCCCCGTACAAACGTTATCATCGTGCTACTATTTCCCCGTACAACCGTTTCTCCCGTCCTACAATTCCCTTCTCACTACTGTTTTACCCGTACTACTATTTCACCGTTCTACCATTTCCCCCGCACAACCGTTTCCCCGTACCACGATTTTCTCCGTACTACCGTTTCCCCGTACAAACGTTATCACCGTGCTACTTTTTCTCCGTACAACCGTTTCTCGTGTCCTACAATTTCCTCCTTACTATTGTTTTCCCCGCACAACCATTTCCCCCGCACTACTGTTTTCCCCATACAACTGTTTCCCCCGCACTACTGTTTTCCCCGTACAACCGTTTCCACCGTACTACTGCTTCGCGTACAACCGTTTCCCCCGCACTACTGTTTTCCCCGTACAACCGTTTCCACCGTACTACCATTTCCCCCGTACAACCGTTTCCACCGTACTACCATTTCCCCCGCACAACCGTGCCCCGCACTATTATTTTCCCCGTACAACCGTTTCCACCGTACTACTGCTTCGCGTACAACCGTTTCCCCCGCACTACCATTTCCCCCGCACAACTGTTTTCCCCGCACAACCGTTTCCACCGTACTACTGCTTCGCGTACAACAGTTTCCCCCGCAATGCTGTTTTCCCCGTACAACCGTTGCAACCGTACTACTGTTTCGCGTACAACCGTTTCTCCCGTACTACTGTTTTCCCCGTACAAACGTTATCATCGTGCTACTATTTCCCCGTACAACCGTTTCTCCCGTCCTACAATTTCCTCCTCACTACTGTCTTCCCCGTACTACCATTTCTCCATACAACCGGTTACCCCCGTACTGCTTCTTCCCCCGAGCTGCCCCACCAATACTGGTGACTACCACTCACAAAACTCTGAGACTTTGCCAAAGAAACCAATGTTCTGTCTCTCATACCTTTCCTAATACTTTCAAAAGCATAAAAATCCAAGATGGCGTCACTTTCACAGGTGGCAGCCATTTTCTTAGGATTCATAAAGATTCTACTCATCAACGTCAACAACTTTCCCGAAGAAACCAAACGCGTAACTATTCTAATTCAGAAAATAGCAAAAAATCCAAGATGGCGTCACTTTGACGTCTGCCCGACATTTTCACCAATGCTGGTGACTTTTACTAATAAAACTCTAAGACTTTGCCGAAGAAACCAACAAAAAAAAGTATAAAGAAAATCAATGCATCATTTCGTTCCATACAAATAATTCCTTACAAAGAAAATATTTGAATACGCCACATGACTTCATTTCATACAAATAAAAAAAAATATTTGAATACGCCACTTAATAAACAAACGTAAATACATTGAGAATATTACTGAATGAAGCCACGTGCATAAAATAGTTTTTTCGTTTATTCCATTCCACATTTACACACACACATAACATATTTATATTCTCCCTGAAATTACTTGAACAAATTTCTCATACAAAATTTCTAATCATTTTTCGTTGTATAAATGTTATACTTCACAGAATATACTCAGTTTCAAATGTATAAATACCACTTTTTAATTCGCTTGAAAGTATCGCCGGTTGGTGATGTCCAGCGCTAAGCGTCGTTGCAAAACGATGCTAGGTGCGGATGGCGATACTGTTCTTATATGGGAGACTGTACCCATAATAAGAGCGCTTTATTTTTGTTGGACTGCTTCATTGCGGTCAAAAGGAACATATTTCGTTCTCTGTCTCTAGGTTTCCCTTGTGGTTTTCTCTTCCCCTTCGAAATTAGGTTTGCATTGCTGTTTTGGGTTAAAAAAACCAATGCAAAAGGGTTTAGTTCCTCGGAACTCTTCAAGCAGGTCGGACGTAGATAGATTCGCATCGGAATCTTCTATTGCATTGCCTTTTTTTGAGTCATATAAGGCAATGCAAAACGACTTTTTGCTTTAGTTCCTCGGAACTCTTCAAGCAGGTCGGACGTAGATAGATTCGCATGGGAATCTTCTTTTGCATTGCCTTTTTTTGAGTCATATACGGCAATGCAAAACGACTTTTTGCTTTAGTTCCTCGGAACTCTTCAAGCAGGTCGGACGTAGATAGATTCACATGCGAATCTTCTTTTGCATTGCTTTTTTTTGAATAATAGAAGGCAATGCAAAAGAATCTACTATTGCATTGCCTTTTCTTTGGCTTTCGGCTTATAAAAGGCAATGCAAAACGACTTTTTGCTTTAGTTCCTTGGAACTCTTCAAGCAGGTCGGACGTATGTTGGTTCACGCTGGAAATTTGTGACCGACAATTTACAAACAAACAGACAGACAAACAGACAGACAGACAAACAGACAAAGTTTTGAATTTTATAATTATAAATTATAACGCCCTCCATAATATGTTCTAGCGAAAATTGAGGGGAATATTTTTTCCCATGATAGCGTGGATCAAAGGACTCTCCTTAGTTCGACAGATCGGTCCTAAGGTCGGCCCTAACTCAAACAAATTTTTTTCGCTATGCTGCAGAGACCTTTGAAGGGAATACTTTTGTCCAACAACAAACAACTTCGTTCGAGTTATAGCTAAAAAACGATTTTCAGCACTTTCTTGCACGACCTTACTCTATAAGCTCTATCTCCAAGACGAGACATTTTTTTGCAAAAGTGAAAAATTGCTTTCGTCACAAAAGTGCAACGAAAAAAATGAAATATGACTCGACCAATTCTGACGACCCTTGTTCCGCAAAGTCTGAATATTGTTCGAAGTTTTCGCGATATTGCTCTTGAGTGTATGATATTACGTTCACATTAAATTGTATTGGAAATTGCCGAGAGGGCAATATTGAAAAACCCGTCCGAAGAAACGGCGTAAAAAAGCCCTTCCGAAAGTACAAAATTGACCCCCAAACAGACAAAAATGTTCATCTCAATTTTTTCTACAACATAGCAAAAACTCATTTTTTTATCTAGGGCCCACCTTAGGACCGACCTAGGGTCCTCAGTTTACATAGACAAAAATATTTCCCTCAATTTCCTCTGCAACATAGCAAAAAACTGTTTTTTTGTTTAAGGCCGACCTTAGGACAGACCTGAGGCCCACTTTAGCCCTAAGCACAAGCACCGGGTCAAAATTTGTTTTTGAATATAATTCGGTACTCTATTACCTCTCAATCAGTTAGGATTTATCCAACTTATGTAAGCGAACACGTTGGGCCCTAGTAGAAACTCAGTTTTAGAGTCCTGATGAGTCCAAGGGTTTCTAATCAAAAAAATTTATTCCATAAAACGGGAGACAATCCTAGACTTTCGATCAAGAAAAAATATGAAAATCGGAAGAGATTTACTCGAGTTATGCGCAAAAACATTTAGAGCGCTAGCAGATGTTCGTTTTTAGTGCCCCAGCTATATTCTAGGGCCGAACCTCAAAAAAGTTTCTGCTACAAATTGTTGGGCTTTCATAGACCTGTCAATTAATAAAACAATTACGAAAATCAGAAAAGATTTACTTGAGTTATGTACAAAAACACGTATTGCCCTAGCGTAGACTCGTTCTTAGCGCCCTAGGAAATTTCAAGGACTAAAATCTAGAAAAGTTCCATAAATTGTCGGCCATGCCCAGATCTTTCAAACAAAAAAAATTTATGAAAATTGGAAAAGGTTTACTCGAGTTATGTACAAAAAACACGTATGGCCCTAGCATAGACTCGGTTTTAGTGCCCTAGCTAAGTCCAAGGACTCAAATTTGAAAAAGTTTCTTCCATAAAGTTTTACTCGAGTTATGTACAAAAGACCAAAAACCACTTAAACGGCCCTAGCTCGGCGGCCCTTGGGATCGATGCTCCCCCCTACTCCCGGGTCGAAATTGGGGTGGTTACGAACGTCGTGGTAAACGCATAAGGCCCCTTTTCAAAGAACTTCGTTCTTCGCACGGGTCTAAAAAGCGACGCTAACGGTATCGCTACAACTATAGGTTGAGCAACCGTGCAGTATCAATGTTAAAGTTCGCATGTTGGAATGAATTGAATTTGAACTGAATCGATGAAATAAATCGTTGCTAAATTTACCTTGAACAAAAATATTATTGCGACCTAGCACTTCGAAAGAGCACCGATTTATTGACAGTAGGAGTGCAAATCCATTTGATTCAAATCTATGTTTTTATTAGCAGGGATCTGCTAATGACTAGCGTCGGAATATGCTATTGATATTCGTGTGCTAGAAGTCTTTATTAAACAAAATTGCCAGACGAAGAATGCAAACATAAGGTTTCGTTCATAAAGTATGTCACGCTGGGGGAGGAGGGGGAGGTGCGTGTTCGTCTGACAATCCATACATTATTTTTACAATCTCATACATTTTAGTGTGACAGCAGGGGGACATAGAAGACACTGCAGATTTACGTGCGTACCTGGCCGAAGCCTTAACCGCACGGCCCCCATGGGCGAGGAATTGGGATACGCCCAATTAGCGCGAGCCGAGGCTCTAACTTTAGAATTCCAACTACTAACTGTCTCTCCTGCAATTATGTCCTCGAGAGGACGGTGGGTGCAGCGGACCATGCGTTCGTTTCAGCGCCATAGGCACCAGTGTTTGGGCCCGAAGTACCGATTTAACCCTTGGTGGGGGTTTTCATCAGTTCTGCTAAACCAATTTTAACCAGTTCAGCTAAACCAATTACAGTTAGGGCCATACATCCCCGACACTGCTAGGTCCGCTCGGGTGAGGGGCGTTGCGAAATGCCCAATGGTCCTGCTGGAATTGGTCTGTAGACCGTTCAACCAGCGGTGTCCACCCCTGCTCATAAAACCTCACTCACTCCTTCATCACATTTCCGCTTCCACAAATGACTGTTCACGAAAAAGATCTTACGCCATATTCATTTCAGCTTTGTGTGGTTGCCTCATATGACCGTCCACTAAAAGGAACTTACATCATTGAGGCACAGATACAGCCGTAAACGACTTCGGCTCTGTTAGGCCCGCTCGGGAGAGGCGTGTTGCGAATACCCTTGCTGGTATAGACCTTTCGGCCGGTTCGACCAGCGGTGTCCATCCCTGCTCGTTTCTCACCCTATGTTGTTTGTCTGGCACAAGTGCCATTGTTCAGGCTCCGCGACGAGAACGCCAACAGAAGGATTTGGCAAGCAGAGGCTAGTGGAACTCACAAACGGTGCTCTGTATTGCGCATGCTTCCCCTTTGGACCCCTGACAGCAGGGGGAGTCGAAAATTTGACCTGTTCGATTCCCCATAAAGCCTACGTCTAGACATGTACGCCGAAGAAAGTCCACGCCGACCGGACAGCACGCCGCCGCCGATGAAAAATTACCATCGGCGTGCCACGTCTCCGTTGGCTGATTTTATAATTTTATTCCTTGATTTTTCGTCGTTAATTCCTTCTATTTTCGCCTTTGATCTTTTTTTTACAACCTGATGAAAATAACTAGGCGATATGGAATTATACTTAGAAATATTGTCCCACAGTAACCGAAGGCAAAGGTTCGAGATAATTTCGGGTGTTTAAAAATCGAATTTGGTCGGGTTTTAGTAATTATTTGACAAAAAATCCGGTAATTTTTTTTTGTAATGAAATTATAGTGAAATTAGCAAAGACTCGTAAGTATCAGAATAGATGTGACAAACACATGTGACATGTGAAAAACATAAAGACTCGAACGTATCTAAATATAGAAATGAGCAAACAATCCAAGGTTTTGAGCTCTTTTAAAGTCCGACTTAGACGCCCTTTCTCGATGGTGTGCTCAATCGGTTGGACTTGAACGTTGAGAAGTGTAAGGTACATTACACATTTCTTCAGAATTAGTACGCCAATCTGTTTCAGTTCTATCGATGGTACGGCGTTGACCCGCGTTAGTGAAATATTTGACCTTGGGATATTAATGGACGAACAATTGTCATTTAATCGTCGTATCGATGTTATCACGTCGAAAGCCTACTGTATACTTGGCTTTGTCAAAAGAATTTGCCAGCTTTAGTTTTGCCGTTGTCGTCCGGTTTTCGACAGTTTCTAGCGTCTCCATCGTAACTATCTCCACCTCTTGGTAATTTCAGCCGCAGCGCTGTGTCATATATTACATTCGACGGCGTTGGTCCTAATATGGATCCCTGTGGTACTCCAGCTGTGATGCCTACTGTCTTTTTCCCTTCAGTAGTATCTTACGTTAGTACTCGTCGCTCGCAATAGCTTATAGTATGCAGCGCCTTTGCTATCTCCATTTGCGCTATAAAAGCATTTCTAACGTCTATCGTCGTTACAACACAGAAGCGGTTGCCCCGTATTCTTTGCTTCCGCGCCTTGTCGGCAATCTCTATAACTTTTTTAATGGCCTTAATCGCCGATCTCCCTTTTCGAAATCCAAATTGTTCGTCTGACAGTCCGTGCTCGTCCTTTGTGTATTTTCTTCGCGCATTCTGCTGTCTTCAAAGATTGGAGATTCCATCTAGTTCTGGCGTCTTGTTATTGTCCAAAGCGGTCTACAATATACAATTTTGGTCAGACTATATGTTGGAAATGTAATACTCATTTCCTAATCAAATAGATTTTGCGCGTAAGAAAGATGTACCCTAAGATCTCATCAAAATTGACACACAGTTGTCATAATTTACCACAAAAACGTAGAAAACCGCATTTTGTTGCAATTGTTCTATGAGTTTGAGAATTTCAAGTTTGGCTCTTCCTAACAAATTTTCATATTTTAGAAATGAAATAGGGTCGGGTTTCTAAAAAAGGCCGAATCGCTCACTTCTAGTAATAGCGAGAAGATCAGCATATAAAATTTGATTGTACAATTTACTAACTGACTGTAAATTGTAACCTCTTGCTATAACAATGCTTTGAACGACAATGAATACAAGTCACAAAAAATCTCCTTCAACAGCAAACTTGCGTTCAAAATGGCTGATTTTTTTTGACTTATCTGTCATTTCCAGACTTTCAATAACTGATATCTCCGGATACACTTTATCAATTTTCTTGATCGAAATAGCACTACAATACCACATTTGTATAGAAATTTTTGATGGGCTCTGATGGGCATAAATACCGTATTCAACGTTCCCCATATTCCAAGTTCCCATGTATTCAACGTTCTCCGTATCCCAAATTCCTCGTATCCAGAGCCTAAAGTAAGCAATTTTCACTGGGGAGCACTTTCACAGACAGGGCGCAATTTTCAACACCAAAAGGCGTGAATTTATTAAAACATAGGACACTCTTCACTTCATACTCGTTTCGCTTCTATTTTTCTTAACAACCGTGGAATCACCGATGATTCACAGTGGAATCATCGATGATTCATCGTGGAGTCAGTGATGATTCGGTGTGGAATCAGAGACGTTTGACAGTGGAATCACTTATGATTCACAGTGAAATCACCTATGATTCACAGTGGAATCACCTATGATTCACAGTGGAATCACCGACGATTCACAGTGTATTTACCGATAATTCACAGTGGAATCACCGATGATTCACAGTGGAATTACAGATGCTTCACATGCAAATTACAGGTGATTCCACAGTGAATTATCGGTGATTACACTGATGATTTACATTGGAATCACAGATGATTCACATGATGATTCCTCGGTGATTCCACAGTGAATTATCGGTGATTCCACAGTGACTTATCGGTGATTCCATAGTAAATTATCGGTGATTACACGGTCAATCATCGGTGATTGCTGGAGAAGGGTGCACAGACAGACGGATAGAAAGGGTGAAAACATTAAGAAGCTATCGTTGTACAGTTTTCGGGTTACTTGTGCTACGATGTTGTGAACGCACCCTATTGGTATCGCGTCGCTACTAAGGAAGCACCAAGAAGTGTTCGATTGGACGATAATTCTCCACATTCATAGGCTTTTTTGTATTCTTCATCGATATCTGCATAGAATTTGTAAAAAGAGACTGAAGAGGACGGGAAGGGCGTTGGAGGACTTCAGTGGGCGTCCGGTGCCATTTTCCTCCTTCGATATATGTTATTTTAGGCTCTGCTCGTATCCCAAGTTCCCAAGCTACATATTCTACTCTGACACTTCCTCGACCAAATCTCTAAGGGGACATCTTGACTGACTTCTGGCCGATTTTCAATTTTGACCCGTTTTTTACCCATAACTCCCTTATTTCAGAACAATATCCCACCCGGAACATGTTTTCTCGACGTTTTGCACCATACCCGACAACATATCAAAAAGTATTTTTTTTGCCCCTCAGTTTAAACGCAAAAATAACGGTATTGTAACCGACAGACAAATAAATAAATAGACACATAAACAGACAAACTTTAGATGTTTATTGTTAGTAATAAAAAAAAATCCCATTCTCTTTTTTCTATTTAAGGTGGCTAATTACAATGACATCCTTCGGTGCAGTTTTTTTAACTTCTCTAGTGTGTGCCACATATTACTTTCTGAGCACATTGCCTTTGTCGCCGGAAACAATATTTTGCATTATGCTTTCATGCTTCATATCAAACATAAGCATACTCACAACAGACAGTCAATTGAATTCCAACCAAATATTCATATTATCGCGTTACAATATCATTAACAATGTTTTGCTGCAACTTTTATTTGAATGCCCCGAAATGAAGAAGCGAAATGTGATTATGGAGTACAATCTGTTGACTCAAAAAGAGTTTCAGTATACGAAATACAAAAATAACTTTTCATCGAAAAACGTCCTCTTACGTGATCAGCTCGAAATCAGTACAATAACGAAAACCGAGAATATTTGGCGGAAGAGAGAGGATTTGAAAAATCAAAAGAAATGTATGGAGGAACTAGAAAAAAAACGAGGAAGATTTTCTATGCCTAACATACTTTTTGACAAGAAATCGTAAGATTAACTTGATGATTGCCGTGAATTTGTTATTTGTAACGTCATTTTGTTGTAGCTATTTCACTGGATACACCTTTACCAAAGAATCGACTCCTGCAGAAATTAAGCGGAAACTGAACCAGCTGCTCGTTTTACATGACAAGCTTACTGATTGCGTAGATCATTTGAATGACATGTGTGGGCTACAAATGCAGCTCGTCACATTGTCTATTTTTGTGTACGTAATTTTTGGACTATTTTCTAGATATTGGTAAGTGCAATAGAAAATACCAGGCAGCATTCCTCGAGTTCGAGCTCTGGGAATACGAAAGGCAATTTGGTATCAATAATCTGAATGCTTTTTCAACTTGATACAGGAATGCAGCTACTCTCTCCTCAATTTTTTTTTTATTTTCAGCGTTTGGATGAGTTATCAACAAGAAGCCGCGAACATTGCAAACATGAATTTGTTGTGGATGTTCATTTACGTTTTCACTTTGATTTTTAACATATTTGTCGGAACAGTTTTAGTAGACAGAGCCAAAGAGACGGCACTGATTCTCCATCGTGTTATGTGCACTATATCGAGTACTCAAGTTTTGGAAAAACTTTACCAATTATCTGAAATGCTTTATTCAAGACAACCAGTTTTAGGTTGTGGATTACTGGTGTGGGATTGGAAGTACATTTCTTCAGTAAGTATTTACCCTACTGCGTGCTTCAGTGATTATCGTTACCGCCTCAGTAAAAATATCCGTACATAAAATTGGTTGAGAGTATTTTATATACCATAGTGACAATTTTTGAGAAAATATTTTTTTTGGAAAAGAACTGGAAAAGTATTTAACGTCGTCGCTTAGACGATTTGATTGTCTTAATCAGCCTATAAAAACACAATCGACAAATACCAACCGCGACTATATCCTTGTTGGCTCTCGGCGCGGTGAGGTTGAAGGTCGTGGCTTTTTAAAAAAGGGTCGAGTTTGTCAAAAAAGTACTAGCGACTTCACCAAAAGCAATCTGACATCCCGACGAAGGTAATTCTCATGCTGCCACAGGCAACAAAGTCCAGCCAACCCGCTATATGTATATGAGCTTGCCAACTCAAATCGGAGTCAACGATCAGTCCAAGTTCCAAGACGACCAGTAGTGATACCAATGAAAGATGCTCAAACCAGCACGCATTGCTTTCTCTCGCGAAGGTACGCTTTGAGGAGTTTAAGGACTGATGACGAGAAATTAAACTTTCGCAACAAATGATTCACAGAGTCGAAAGCCTTCTAAAGTTGAATTAATAGGCTTGTAACATATTTATAAACAACTAAGTGTTCAAACAATGACAAAATTAATTTCACTAAATTCCTCAAGTTATGACTGCGCGTTATTTTCCAGATGATCAAAAAATTAAGGAAATCCTTTAACTCTTGGGTTGAAAAAAAAATTTTCACTGTGAAAGTAAGGGGAAAGCAATATTTGCATCTTAAATATGACTTATGGCTGTTCCTCACAGGAAGTGAGTAAAAAAAGTTTAGCGAACATTAAAATTAGATCTTCAAATATTTGAAAAAAATACTGCGTGTCACTATGAATCACTAAGAACTACTCCACTTTTCCTTTTCGAATTTGATTTTCATTTCAAATAAATTTGTTCTACAGCTCATTGGCGGTGTTTGCATGTATCTCATCATTTTAATACAATTTTATGTGAGCTCTAAAACTTAATATCGAATCTAGGAAGAAGCACCAGACACTACAATGAAAGCGGGTGAAGGTTACACAAAGTTTTATTTTATTTTCAAAAATATTTGTACACATAAAGTTAATGAAATCTAACACAAAATGCTGGTTATGTAAATTGCAGTAAAAACAAAATGCAGAATTGCATTTCTTGTTGATAAAACATTTTGTCTACATCGTAATTTGGGTCGAAATAAATAAGTAAATAAATAAACATTTGCTTTATTAGTTATTACCTCTAAATGCATCATCGCTAAATTTCACAACCTTTCAATTATGTAACTCAAATTTCGTACAGGTATTGCATTCAACATGTGCAACTCCACCCATCACGCTAAACTTTTTCAATGCAAATCCAATTAGATAGACAATACCAGCGTAGAAAACGAAACTCACAACCGAATCGATCCAGTACATGATTTTGAGCTTCTCCCGTGCCGCTGGTAACGATGATTCGTCAAGTTTGAGTATAAATCTCCTTGATCCGGACAACCAATCCTTAACGTAATCCAAATAGTCGATTTTCGTTGCATCAAAATCGAATGTAAATTTATCGGACGCCGACAGATTTTCATACAATGATTTGTAATTCTTATTTTCCCAGTACCACTGTCGCTTCAGGAAATACGAAATTATGTTCAACGATGTAAAAATCTTCTTTTGAATTTTTGTTAACCAAGGCTTCTTGCCGGTAATTATGCACAAGAAATCGATGAAAAGGGCCGGTATAAATTGAAGAAAAATGAACCGAAACAAATATAACAAAGTATTCTGTTCCATTCTACCACCCGGATACCAAAGTATTTTCTCCGAAGGGAATTCCGTATATGCCTTCATTCAGAGAATTTCGGTTCAATTTTATCTGAAAAATTTATGAAAATGCGAAAACAATTTACCTTTTTACCAACTTCTAAAAAGTCGTTCCATGTAATCGGCGCTTCTGAACTTGTTGTGCAATTGAAAACCGGACAGTCGTTGCATTTATTTCGACCAACAAATGCAGCTGCTACGATGAAAGAATTTACAGCAAAATCTACTGGAACCATGTCTGGGATGACTGTTCCACAACCATAAACGGTTCGTAATATTCCTGTTCCAGCAGCCACACAAATGGAAATTGGTCCATTTAGTGAATCCACCCACCCAGGATACGGTTCTTTAAACGACGGGGTAACTATATGGAAATTTGGGTTAAGTTAGCAAGAAATCGTTTATAATATTGTGAACGGATGCAAAGAGGTCAACTTTAACATACCCAATGAAGGCCGAACAATCGTAACAGGAATACAATCTCTAGCGTCGTAAACAATTTTCTCAGCTAAATTCTTCGAAAAGACGTAAGTATTGGGAAATTGTCTTTTCACCGCCTTTTCTATACTTTGCCACAAGTCTCTTCCTTCATATTCAGACGCCTCAATTATTGTTTTATAATCCATTACGGGCTCATAGACGATTTCTTGAACGGTTTTCACATTTGTGTTCCTATGTAATGAACGTAAAATAAGTTAATTTTTTTTTGTGATTTCGTGGTCAAAGACAAACGAAAAAATTAGTTATAAGGTGGAAAATTATGGAGTCGAATCTGGTTTTCAACAACGAGCTTTTAGAACTTTTACTAACTGAACCTTTCGGAACTCTGTACAAGAGTGGCGTTTGCAACTCGAGACGAAATGTAGTAAAGGGGTGCAGACTATTGCACAACTTTTATTGTTGTACAACACATTTCAAAGCCCATTATTGTTGGTGTATCAGTAACTGTGCCCTACAGCGCATAAAAAACCTAGAGACGTTATCAGATGAGAGATTTTCATATATTTTCTCTCACAAATTCTAGTCACTAGGTTTTTTATGCGTTGTACGACAGATGACAGTTCTGCCCTACAACGCATAAAAACCTAGCGACGTTATCAGATGAGGGAGTTTCATATATTTTCTCTCACAAATTCTCGTCGCTAGGTTTTTTATGCGTTGTACGGCAGATGACAGTTTGTGAGAGAAGATATATGAAAATCTCTCATCTGATAACGTCGCTAGGTTTTTTATGCGTTGTAGGGCAGTCATGTGATAAAACATGGAAATCGCATATGAAAATTATAGTTAAACAACAGGCAACAAAAATTGGGAGAATTTTAAAATTTTTCTCAGGTTTTCGTCTCCGGTTGATCTTAGGAAATTTCGCTTGTCATAGCAAATTTCATTATGATGTTATGAATTACACTAAAAACTTGAAAGAGACACCAAAAACTCACAATGTTGATATGCTGCATATTTGGGCCTTCTTTAAATGTATATTAGGGTGGAGCGTTTTTGACCTTTTATTTTTTTCTTCATCTCCCCTGCAAGAAATAAGATCTAGGGGTCCCCACGATTCCGAAAATACCTTTGAAAAATTTTGAAACTCAAATTTGGAACCCCCCGCCATCGCTCTGAAGAGTTTCGTCTCGTTCGGGTCATATATGACCACTTTTCACCCAATCGACGAACGTCCTACTGTTGAGTGACCACTCAAAATTTTCTTAAGGACTCAGGCAACAACCTGGAATAACTTTTAGATTTCAAAAATAACGATTTACCTAAAATTAAAATGAAAAAGTGTTCCCAACTATGAGTTTTTCAACAAAAAATTCGATGAAATTTAACTAAAACATCATAAAAATCAGTTTTCTGTCATTGCCTTTTATTCTGAAACAAAATTCAGTGTCTATTCTCTCTGGCAATATTATTTTCAAATCGATTCCGTTTTTGTATTGAATTTGGCACGTTCCTCGCGACTTTTCAACCGCACTGCATTGTATATGCTTACGTATTGTATAATATATAGTTGTGGGCTGTATAATTATACAAATCACTGGTATAAAATACCTTTATTCTGTATAATTTGCATATATGTTGTATAATTATACAGCCCACAACTACTACATTATACTACGTATCTAGGATCCAAATATGCAGCATATCACCATTGTGAGTTTTCAGTGGATAACATTTTTGCTAGAATTAAATTAAGAAATTTACTTACGAAAAGGCCGTTGACACGTGAACAAAAGCCGCCAAGTTCTTCATTTTCTTCGATAATTCAACCAATTGCTGGGTTCCTTTTGCATTTAATGTTACAGCAAATTTGAGTGTTTCATTGAATCGAATTGACGCAGCACAATGAAATAAAACATGCACATCATTCTTTAGCAACGTAACATCTTCCTCGGATAATTTTAAATTTTTTGCACTCATATCACCAACAATAAGAACAATTTTGTCCATGGCGGATGGATTTTCCTTTTTGATTATATCGAAAATTGCACTACTTTTAAATTTGCCAAATTTTGTTATGGCATCACTTTGACCGTTTGCACGCATCATTATAAACATTTTTCCCATATCTTTGCATTCGCGTAACAGTTTCTCTATCAAAACCTTGCCTAAATATCCCGTTGCGCCAGTAACGAAAACATTTTTATTTGTGTAAAAGCTCTTAATATCACCCTTCGATTCACTCGCCATATTCATGGATAACTTATTTACTCTTCGTACTGATTTTCGATGTGGAAGACGGATGGATGCTCAAATCGGATGTTCTATGACCAGCATTTGTAGCTGAACTAATATTTCAGATACACATATGAAATGTCCAACTAGTTTCAGACCTCAATAAATTTATGCATTCACTCAGCAGTATTATTATTTTGGTTCAGCTTGTTGAATTATTCTCACTTTATGTTTACTAATTTTTAGTTATATTCGTATACACATTTCTTACACGAAATGTAAATAAATTTATTCTTTTTTTTTCTTTTCAAAAATTTTAAATTGTCATCGAAATTGGGTATTTTTCATAGAACTACTTTTTTCTATTTCAAATTCTTCTATTTACCAATCATTTAGTCGATTTACCGGCCAATTCTTTCGTTAGTCATAGGATGCTTGTTCATAATCAACAGAACTCGTGGGGAGGGAGGGCAATCCGACTCGGTTAGTTACTTGTAAAGTTACCAGACTATTATTTTGCTCTCTACAAGGAATATATATTTATGTACGTCTTGCTAAAATTGTTATTTTGACGTGTGGGTTTGGCGGTTCGAGCCGAAGGCGAGATTCGTGATGCCTCTTCGTCAGGATAACAATTTTAGCAAGAGGTGCATACAATATTTCATCTACCGAGAACAGGTATATCGAAATAAATGAAAATGGTCTGACGTATAAATGCGACATTACTGTTCAAGGTAGATAAAAATACCCAATATTTCACTTAGCTAAGCCTAACCACATCCCGCTACACCTTGATACCTTGCACCTTGTCGAGGTGAAGAACTAGCCTCTAGGCGTGTGTTTTAATAATAAGTCATTTGAAGCTGTCAAAGCGGAAAAATTCAAGTTTCGTGGTCACTCCTAGGAGGGAGGTGGGGGTGGGTGGTTATGGTAGAGGACCACCCCTCATCAATAATCAGTAGTCATTTGGTGGCGGTCGTCCTTGGGGGGATGTGGGGGGGAAGTCAAATTTTTTTTTATTTTTTTTTTCTTTTTTGAGTAATACAAAGTGTGAAAAAGGCGGAAAGAGGGCGGGAGAATGATTTCGAGTCTAGCGGTGGCATTTTGTAAAAGGAAAATTCATTCGCTCTCGTTGCATTTCGTAAAAGGAAAAATCATTCGCTCGTGGCATTTTGTAAAAGGAAAATTCATTCGCTCTCGTGGCATTTTGTAAAAGGAAAATTCTGTCGCTCTCGTGGCATTTTGTAAAAGGAAAATTCATTCGCTCTCGTGTCATTTTGTAAAAGGAAAATTCATTCGCTCTCGTGTCATTTTGTAAAAGGAAAATTCATTCGCTCTCGTGTCATTTTGTATTTTTTGAATTTTTCCCGAATGAATTTTCCTTTTACAAAATGACACAAGAGCGAATGAATTTTCCTTTTACAAAATGCCACAAGCGAATGAATTTTCCTTTTACAAAATGCCACGAGCGAATGAATTTTCCTTTTACAAAATGCCACGAGCGAATGAATTTTCCTTTTACGAAATGCAACGAGAGCGAATGAATTTTCCTTTTACAAAATGCCACCCCTAGACTCGAAATCATAAGAGGGCGGGAGAATGATTTCGAGTCTAGGGGTGGGGGGGGCGCTTTAAAGAAATTGTTAATAAAGTGCTGACAAGTTGTCGAGAAAAGGTGGAGGTTCCCGTAAAAGCATTTTGGGCTCTTTAAAGAGCCCAATGAAGGACATTGGACGCTTTAAAGAGCCCAATGAGGGATATTGGGCGCTTTAAAGAGCGCAATACCCTTTATTTGGGTCTTTAAAGAGCCTAGCAAAGGATATTGGGCGCTTAAGATAGAAATGTTATTGAAATTGTAAGCATTCGCTGAGTGCAAACCAATGTGCACAACACACTGGTGTGCACTCACCCAGGATACGCCGCGCGGAGGCTGCTTACGTGCTCCCATTGGGCCGTTTTGCTGTATTAAGGTGGTGACCCTTCTGTTCGTCAGTTCAGAAGTATTTAACGACTCCAAACACCCCTTAATACGCCTATTCATCATACAGCTTCTGCAACTCTTCTTGCAACTCCCAAAATTTTAGCTCTGTTTGTGTTTCAATAAGTTTGCCCTTACCGTCATACAGTGAACCAGCCAACTTGCAGAACTCAATGAATGGGTCGGGCTTTTGCGTTCGGCAAGCTCGCAAAAATAAGTATTTGAGCTTGGCCGCTAAAAATTCAGTTTGCCTGTTGTGAGTGCCAACAACCTCTTTAGCGTGACGCCACGCTCCTTCTATCTCGTTTGTATGGGCCCCTGTATCGGGATCTTTGAAGGTAATGGAATGGTTGACGGTTAAATGGCGAAACCTCTCGTCTTTCAAGCATTGGTAAGCACGCCAACAATCAGATATTACTGTTTTTCCCGGCAAAATAAAGTGCTTTATGATGCACAAAAGAACTTTCTTTGTTCGGTTCTCCACTGGCACCATGATTGCTATACCCGTGTCTCATTGCACTCCTCCGAAGACCCATTTACCTTCTACGCGGTGTCCACGATTGTATTTTTGTAAATTTTGATTCGTCAATTTCGACGATTTTTCCTTGCCCTCCAATCGGATGTGCCTTGATGACCATTCCGTCGAATGTTACTTTGTGACAAAAGGACGACCAATCAACTATTGTTTGCTCCGACAAATTCAGTAATTCGCTCACGCTGTTGTGTTGGACCTTCTTGAGCCACAGGTCGACGAAGCCAAGAACTTGCCACCGTTGTAAATGCGTTCCGGAAAAAAACGTGTCAGTTCGGTAGGCTCGTCTGTACGTGCAACTTTTGCTTTTCTTCTTGTTCATTAAGATTTTGCCGTTGCACCACCACTTGAGTCCGATCGCAACCGAATTGTCCCGTACAATAACCATTATCGAATTGCAATGTGGACAAACTGGAGGATTACCCAACAATCCTACTCGCTTTGCAAGTTGCAGAATGCCATTTTCGCCTTCTAATGCGTGAAATCTTACAATTGTTGTAAAGTTTATATTTGTCATTATTGTACCGAGAAGTTGAACGATTGACAATATAATGAGTCTAATTTTCTACACAAGTACACTTTATACAAGTTTAACAATTGAAGTGCCAGATTTGTTTACTTGTGTTATAAATTGTTGTGTAACAAGTTGACTCATTATATTGTCTAGCGTTCGACATACCAATACAACTTCGATTGCGCTCTTGAAAGCGCCCAATATCCTTCATTGGGCTCTTTAAAGCGCCCAATATCCTTCATTGGGCTATTTAAAACGCCTTATATCCTTCATTGGGCTCTTTAAAGCGCCCAAAATGCTTTTACGGGAACCTCCACCCTTTCTCGACAACTTCAACTTGTCAGCACTTTATTAACAATTTCTTTAAAGCGCCCCCCCTCCCACCCCTAGACTCGAAATCATTCTCCCGCCCTCTTTCCGCCCTTCTCACACTTTGTATTACTCAAAAATGAAAAAAAAAATAAAAAAAATTTTGACTTCCCCCCCACATCCCCCAGGGACGACCGCCACCAAATGACTACTGATTATTGATGGGGGGGTGGTCCTCTACCATAACCACCCACCCCCACCTCCCTCATAGGAGTGACCACGAAACTTAAATTTTTCCAAGACCTCTAGTTTGGGAAGCGAAAATGACAATATTCGTAGTTGTTGTAATGAAAAATTACGTGAATCACAAGGGACGACGTAAAAATTTCAACCTGTGCGATTGCAGCCCTTGCCTTCGGCGCGGGCAGCAACTCTCGCACACGGTTGAAATTTTTACTTTTCGTCCCTTGTGATCCAAATAATACAATAATATACAATAATACAAATAAATAAATACAATAATATTCTCGTAGTTGTTTTATTAATGTTATGTGAATCACATGGTTTTGGATGTGTATCATTTTCCATGCGAATCACAAAAAATCATAATTATCAATTTCTATATGCTGTTGCTGCTATTACTGTGATGTTTAAATCAAATAATTGGGTTTTGTTTATCGGGTTTATGCGGCAACAATAAAATTCAAAAAATTTGTAATCAATAAGTCGCGATATTTCGGGACTCTATTTGACCCATCATCAGGCTGAAATGGATGGAAAAATCCGTTTGTTTACATTAATTAACTATCTATTAATTACCTATTAAAAACAAAATTACCTTCTAGATAAAATAAATATCACATGTGTTGCATTAATATAAAACCAAAACCAAATTTTTCACTTTCGTCCCTTGTGATCCAAATAACTATTGTGCCTACCAGCTTATTGGTGTCTTCAAACGTCAAAACATTAATTTCGTTGTACATAATGCAAACTAAGTACGAAAAGCAGAACATGCTGAACACTAACTGTAACTCTCAATCAATGTGAAGCTTTGGCGCAACAAGTGCAATTGGTTGGACAGCCTAGAAAATGCGTTCAATGCAATTCGGTAATGGTGGTGCATGCAGATGCAACAGCGGTCGATGGATTAGTGTGGAGGTTCAACGGCAAAATAAAAAAAGAAAAAAAAGCAGCAAAGAAGTGCAACGCGAAAGCCTCGTACAGACACTCTACTTTCTTCGAAGGAAGTCATTTGAAACTTTGGTAAATAATCGGTTTCATTGATCTCTGGCTGAAGAGTGTGCAGTTGACCCACATTGCTTCATTGGTTGAGGTGTCCACAACGACTTTGGTGGATTGGTCGTCATTTTGCCGTGAAGTGACATTTGACGGTATGGTGCACAATGCAGAAGCTGTGGGAGGTCCAGGACGTACCGTGGAGATCGATGAGTCCAAGTTTGGTAGACGCAAATACAACCGAGGACATCGAGTCGTAGGCAAGTGGGTATTCGGAGGAGTAGAAAGAGAAACTGGTGTTTGTTTTATGATACCAGTGGATCACCGTGGTAAAGATGTTTTGCTGGCCATTATAAAGCATCTGCCCGGTACCACAATCATATCCGATTGCTGGCGTGCTTACAGTTGTTTAGGCGACGAAGGCTTCCTTCACCAAACAGTAAACCACTCGAAGACATTCAAAGACTTGGAGACGGGGGCGCACACCAACAGCATCGAAGGTAGTTGGCGACACGCAAAAGAAGCGGTGGGCACTCATAACCGCCAGTCCGATTTCTTAGCTGGTAAACTAAGTAAGTATTTACTTCTTAGACGTTGCAGAATGCTTCACCTTGATCCTCTCGCTGAATTTTGCAAAATGGCCGGCTCGCTCTACAACGGTAATGGAGAGATCGTCGAAAGAGAAAGAAAGCAGGCTTTCAATAACTTGCAAGACGAAGTGCAGGCACTATACGACCGCTTGTAATTTTTTTCTGCACGCTTATTCTGCCAAGGGGGGTTTGGAGTCATTAACTACTTCGGAATTGACGAACCGAGGGGTCCCCAGCTTGGTAGACAATCGGCCCTTTTCAGGGCCAATGGGATACTAGCAAACAGCCTCCACGCGGCGTATCCTGGATGGTTATGAAAATGCTCAACAGATGTTTGCATTGCGCCCAATTTCCACTTATACGCGCTTTAACTAAGTGCAAAGCGACACAAACCATGGCCGACCGCCGCAAACAAAACACTTATTTATCACTGGGGGTGGTCCCCTGCCAATCCTCACCCCTCCCACCCCCCCACCCCCCCTGGGGGTCACCGCTAAACTTGAATTTTTCCTATGCTACCTGCGAAAGTGAGCATTCTCGGTACATTTTTGGAAAATATTTATGTAAAATTCAACTTTCGTATGGGTAGCCAACACAACAGTATACATTGGATCCTGTTAAATAATTCATAAGTTGGTAAACAATTCCGTGAACTCGCTAACTCACCCGTGTTATTTTGAGCAACTCGTTTGAGCAACTCTTCTCACAAAACTGTGTCCTCATGTAATGAATTACTTTCGCAACGTACATCCAAAGAAAAGGTTTTGGAAATAGACTACCCGAAATCATAATATGCTTGCGTGAATCATAAAATACTTACAGAAATGATAATTTTCCTAGCAATATGCAAAATTGAATGAAATACTTGTGATCAACGTATTATGACATTGACAAGACTTCTAGGTTTAGGTTTAGGTTTATTTTAATACATTTACATCGAGAATTGTTTTAAGTTTCAGTGTGCTTAGGCGTTTTAAAGAAACATTAGAGAGTATTCTTAACATAATTATTTTAGATTTTTTGAGTTTACTATTTTATTGAATTACGTTTATTTATATTTTTATTTTAATTTAATGTTATTATTATTATAATTTATTTTTAGTTTTTCTTAGTTGTTTAGTAGTTTAGTTGTTTTAATATGTTTGTTACTTAATTATAAAGCCTTTAACTATAAATTTGATTGGATAGGAGGTGACGACGTTATGACAGGAAGTTTCAAAATCAATAGGATAACTAACTAGGCGCCTGGAGGATACCGACAACGAGATTACACGAATAGTGGGAGCACAATCATATCTTCAGATCTCAATTTACCCACTTGAATATTTGTTATGTAATATTGAAAGAATGGACACCATGAATCATTTTAGAGAAACGCTTATAGATCATATGACGAGGAATTATTTATATTTAACCAGGGTATTGTTGTTCTGACAACCACTCATTGATCTTCCTCTTAAACAAGTTAATGTTAATTGTTGTGAACTCAGCCGGTAAGGAATTGTATAAGTCGCTTCCAGCAATTGATAGTGCGCCTTGTCCTAATTTCGTACGCGTACCAGCATGATACAGTGGCTTGCGATGTCTGGTGTAGTATCTATGTGAGGTTTTGTTCAGCTTAATCGTGTTGTGTGATTGTCCTAATACCGCATCTTGCACATAAGTACAAACGTTCAGTTTGTAGAGACTGTTAATGTTCAAGACACCAGGGCAATGAGTTTTGAATAAATCAACCGTACTATGACGTTGGCGTAATTTACACGCGTGCTTAAGGCATCTCTTTTGTAATGTCTGCAGCTGTTTGATACTCTTCTTACTAGCTTTCCCCCAGGTGTCAGTAAGATATACGAGGCGCGAATGCGCTAGTGAAAAGTACACTTTCATTAGAACAGACTTAGGCAGAATGAGCTTAAGTTTATTCATCACCCCACTCACCGGTGGTAACTTTTTGCACAACATCGTAATATGAGCCCCCCATTTTAAATTTTCGTCGTTGTAACTACTTCCACAACTTCACCCTTGAGAGTAACAGGTTGAATCGCAGAATGACCTTTAACAGTTCTACGGAAATGCATAATTTTCGTTTTTGCCACATTTAAGGTTAATTTATTAAACGTAAAGAAATCATCAAGCAAGGTCAAGTCATGGCTTATATCAGATACGTTTTGATGAAAGGAGATATTTGAACAAAAGTCGCCGGTGTCATCTGCAAATAGTTGGATTACACCTTTCAAAGGCAACTTGTAGATGTCGTTGATATACACAAGGAACAGGAGTGGGCCAAGCATGCTTCCTTGAGGTACACCAATGTTAATGTCAACTAAGGGGCTCTGCTGGTTTCCGATCGCGACAAATTGCTTACGCTGACTTAGATAATTCCTAAACAAGTCCAAGGCAACGCCCCGCACTCCTGCAATTTCTAATTTCTACAGTGTCTACAGTGTCAAAGGCTTTCGCAAGGTCCAGGAAGACTACACTAACAACTTTACCGCTGTCTATGTCAAGTAACATCTTGTTAATAAGTTCGTAAGTTGCCGTGTGGGTTCCAGATCTTTTCCTGAATCCATATTGTTTTTTATAGAAAAAACCATTCAATTCAAGAAATTGCATTAGATGATTGTGCAGGACGATTTCAAAAATTTTGTTTAGGGCTGGTAGGATCGAAATCGGTCGATAATTGCAGGGATCAAATTTTGAGTCAGATTTATGGATTGAGGATACTCGAGCGGTCTTGAGGCTTTCTGGGTAGATACTCGTGAAAATTACCAGGTTCACTATTATGATTTTAAGAAGAATATTTTTTGAATTTTACTGAAATTACTAACATTTAGTATTTGTGAGGAGTTTTGAAAGTAAAATAAACTTACAAAAAATGAAATTATATACTTGCATGTAGAATATAATTCTGTTTTACCAACTTTACTTACAACATTCATTCACATAAAAAGTGCTGTTTACAAATAATAAGTTCCTTTACATACACAGCATATCAATCAATCCAAAGGACATCGTTAATACAAATACCATTGCTTTAATTTTCTTAAGATTGTAAAATGTGTGTCATGAGTTATATATGTGAGAATTCATTATGTAAATCGTCTTCGTCAACACTTCTTCGAATAACTGTTTTAGGACTGCGAGGTCCAATTTTACTTCGTGGAAAAATTCTAATGCGCTATTGCCAAACGTTCCTCTGCTACCAAACCATAATCCACGAACGCACCAATCTCTTTCACCGAATTTGTCCGCTGTAGAACGGAATGCATCTGGCGTAGATTTTCTCCTTTTCGTCTTTCACCTTTTGATCCTGGCCAATGTCATACCGTATCGTAGAATCTATGATGTAAGCATTCGATGAGTTCGGTTGGAATGCGATAATATTGCTAAATCGAGTGCTTCCCTCTGAGTATATTGCATATACTTCATACTTCTTCGAAGCATGTAAAGCCTTTGGCACGTAATAAGGCGGTAATGCGATTCTTAATGCTATGGTGTGTGGATGAAACAACAGGTTGTTTGCAGGGCAACTTCCAAATGTGGGATTGTTTCACTCTCTTTGCCACATTTACGGCAAAAGTTAGAAGTGCTAGCAACACCTGGAACTTCGTTCAGGTTGGCATAAATCGTGCTAAGTTTTTTAGCCGATACCCATTCGGACGATGACAGCGTGTTCTTGTTGTACACAAAGTCATTGCTAGTGGTATGATTCTTAAAGTGTACGAGCTGGTCCTTGGTAATTCAATTTGGAATATTTCGCAAATGATTCCATACGCAAGGCTGCTCTCAATGTTTTGATATTTCTGATGTTCTGAAAAGTTTCAGCAATGTGAGCGGAAAACATCAGATTGGGAACCAAAGAATTCCGAAGTTGAAAAAAAACTGATATAGTAAGCGCTCCAGTAGCTGACCGTGTGCCTATAGCTGACCAGACTTGTCATTTTTCAATAAAAAAGTAACGGTTTCTGTTCGGTGGCAGGACATTTCTCCGCCGCAAATAACGCCCGGGGCGTTAATAACACCCGGGGCGTTATTAACGCCCGGGGTGTTATTAACGCCCGCACTCCGATGTTACGTATGCAATTCAGATATTTGAATTGTTTTCCATAGAATTTATGTTCTTATGTGGAACAAAGTGAAGTACATAGCACAGCAAAATGTAATGTGACGCAAGTGTTCGTAATAGTCGTATAAAATTTTTATAGTTTCAAGACCGGTCTATGAATCTTTACAAAAAGGGTCCGTGTTCGGGTTTAGGCAGATACATGTTGTGACGGCTGAATTCCTCAGGATGACTAAAAATCCGTCACCATATAAAATACAAAGAAAAAATTATCCATATGACATTTTGTTTCACTCAGATTTTTAGTATATCTGGGGAACCCAGCCGCCATATTATGTCTCTGGGTCAGGGTTTTCGCAAATGAAAAAAACGGTTCGGGTTCGGGTTCAGGGTTTTCAAAAATAAAAACGGTTCGGTTTTCGGTTCGGTTCTTTCTGTCAAATTACACTAGGTAACAAATATATTAAATTTTGTGTAGCAGATGTAAAATCGAAAGCTTAGTACAGTTTTTCTCCCTGAATCGGAATCAGGACTCCATTTTCTTCTAGGACGTCTAGATTCAGATATATTCCAATTTGAAGTCTTACGGGAAATGAGTTGGTGCGAGCGAGAAGAGTATAGTGTATCTCTATTGGTCTCGTTTTGAGTCCTGATTCAGATTCAGGGAGAAAAACTGTACTAAGCTTTTCGATTTTACATCTGCTACACAAAATTTAATATATTTGTTGCCTAGTGTTACCTGCGGTTCAGGAGTTCGGTTCGGTTCGGTTCGGTTCGGTTCGGTTTGGAAGCCTGCCTGAGATCAATATACCCTGCGATCTCATTACGCCAGAGTACAGGTTCGAGAGTCTTTCAATGTGGATTTTCCGACACGACAAGATTGGTCATCCCAGTTGATAGCATGACATGGTACACTGACGGCTCACGTAGTAAGGGTTTTAGTGGGTCAGGAATTTTTAGCCCATCTACAGGAAAAGAAATCTCAGTATCTCTTGGCAAGTACATAACAGGTTTATATTTGTATCGTCTATGTCTTGTATTCGTGTGAACATTAGTATAAGGATTAATTTTCTTTTTGTTCCGGATAATAATAAATTGATTGAATTGATTGATAACTGTTTTCATCACCGAAGTTAACGGGATTCTTGAATGCTGCAGGGAGATTTCACTTCACTACAATAATAACTCCTTACCAATTTTCATCTGCTCTGACAACCAGAGCGCAATTAAGGCCATAAATGGATATAAGTTTTCTTCTTCACTAACTCTTGAATGCAGAGATACTTTACAGAAGTTGTCTAAAGACCATAACATATCCTGAAGAAACTGATTGATGAAGTAAGGAAAAAGCTAGTGGAAAAAATCTATCCTGTCCAAGACATTTTTAGTCCAGCGGATCAGCTTAGCATTGCAACGAGGAAACGCAGATTCCATCCTCGGAACTATTGCTGACAGCAACGAAAAATTAGATGCCGTATATTATATACTTTGAAATGTAATTGTAATATGTTTTTTATGTTGTAAATAAATAGA
This sequence comes from Pseudolycoriella hygida, assembly GCA_029228625.1. Taxonomy (NCBI): domain Eukaryota; kingdom Metazoa; phylum Arthropoda; class Insecta; order Diptera; family Sciaridae; genus Pseudolycoriella; species Pseudolycoriella hygida. The sequence goes on along the minus strand of CM055404.1, from coordinate 53,339,707 downwards.
AACATATCCTTAGTTTGGGTACCCGGTCACGCGGACATTCCAGGCAACGAAAAAGCTGATGAATTAGCTAGATTAGCATCTAATAACTGCCTAGCTGGACCTGAACCAGGATTAGGAGTACCTTATTCCGTGTTCCTGCGTATGGTTACAAACTGGAAGGTGAAGCGTTTTAACAATCACTGGCATTCGATAAGGACCTCAAGACAAGCAAAAAACTGCATCAGAATAAACAATAAGAACTCACGATACTTCCTATCGCTAAATAAATCCAACTTAAAAAGATTAACCAGATTTTTGACAGGACACAACCTTTTGAACAAGCACCTCCATACGATTGGAGTGATCCGCAATCCTGAGTGCGATAAGTGCGGCGAAATAGAAAATACGGAACACTACCTCTGTCAATGCCCAGTCTATATTAAAGCTAGGGAATCATACCTAGGCTCATCCACAACTAACTACTCTACAGCCTGGAGCATCGCTCCAAGCAATATTTTGAAATTTATTAATCGAACTAAGATACTTTTAACGAACGTGGGAGAAACGTGAGAGAAACCGAATTTTTGCACTCCTTCTACTAATGTTATTCCTGGGATACTTTACAAAGATCAATGACAAAATTCAAATTTACTCAAAAGTAAAACTATTGGTCGTGTATAAGTAATTGACCAAAAACGTCGCATAACAATTAGTGCTGAAAATTGACAGCGATCACAGAATTGAAGCTTGTTGTTCATGTTTGTTAAAAAAGTCATCTTAGCTTCAATTCAAACGCCTTCTATCAAGAACACTTAGTACACATTCCTAAACTTTTCCAAAGACATAATTACATGTGAAAATGTGTAAACGATTTAGTTGAGAATAGCTTAATTTTAGAACAAAATTCAACTTCGGGTCATCAGGTCGTATCAGGTCATTTCAGGTTTTGACTTGAAAATTCAGGTCAAGTCAAAGTCAATTTTACCATCAAGTCGACCTGACCTGACCTGTCGTAAGCCTTACCTCACATATACTTTATTTAATGGTGGCGAGTTCGAATGGAGAAAAAAGTTCTTGCATTTACAGAGAAAATACAACTTTTACCCGAATTCATTGTCACTTCCACAAGAGAGCCCACAAGAGTTTAAATAAAATTTCCTTATAAAAGTCAAGAAAATGTAGAACGATTTCATAAAATCTTGCATAATATACATACATTATGGGAAGGTCAACTACTGGAACACATAGGAACACTCATTTTTTGCTGGTCAGCTGGTCGAAAACAGTGCTTTTTTTTAAATTTTTTGGGGATTTCTTTTATGGAGCCGGATGAGCCATTTTAAAAACGACCCAGAATCGGCGGTGCTACATTAAGTTATCGCTTTTCCTCCGACCAAAAACGATTTTAGTAGAATTAAATACAGCTAGAATATCAAGAGGAATTCTCTATACGATGGCCTGATTTTAGTAACACACTACGATCGTTTCATCGATGGCTCCATTTAGAGTTTTGGATCTCCAAGCCAATAGTAAACCACAAGGTTAAGTTTTGAACTCCGAAATTGAATTGCAGGAATATTGAATCACAACAAAAACCCTTTTAAAAGGGAAATGTGACGCAAGTCCTTGTTCCTCCTTCCAAAACAACTCATATCAATTTGGGGTGGAGCTTGAGGGTTCGAAACGCAAAAAATTCTTTTGAAAAATTTTCACATTTCATTAATGCGTCACAAATGCCGGACCCCCCGTGTTATAGTTGTTCTGTTCTTTCAGCTTTCACACCCCAAAAATTTGACTTTATTGGATTGATCGAGTATTTTTGAACAGGAAGTCAAGTTTTTGCGTATGAAAGCTGAAAGCTTAGAAAAACTATAACACTGGGGGGTCCGGCATTTGTGACGCATTAATGAAATGTGAAAATGTTTCAAAAGAATTTTTTGCGTTTCGAACCTTCAAGCGTCACACAGTGAGTAATACGGCTTTCTTAATGTTCATAAATCTAGTACTGCTGAAACAATTTTGACATAAGTTTTAAAATTATGCTGTAATTACTCTATAGTAATGACAGATTACTGGAAAAGTATAAAAAAAATTTGACATTTTAAAAATTGAAGAATCCCACTCCAGTTTTGACGAATTTCTCTATATATTAAACGTCAAACTGTAAAAATTCAAAAAAGTAAAAAATCATAACTTCAATTCTTAATACCGTTTTTTGCTCTTTAGCCCATGAACATATATCATTACCTACACAACCAAAGTGACAACAATGTTAGAAATAGGTGGGAAAGGAGATTTAGTACAATTTTGTGGTCATTTTATTTATCATTTTTGGCGTCGCATATATAGAGTAGTTCGTCAAAACCGGAGTGGGATTGAATTTTCAAAATGTCAAATTTTTTTTATACTTTTCCGGTAATCTGTCATTACTATATAGTAATTACAGCAAAATTTTAGAACTTATGTCAAAATTGTTTCAGCAGTACTAGATTTATGAACACTAAGATAGCCGTTTTACCCACTGTGCGTCACCCCAAATTGATATCAGTTGTTTTGGAAGGAGGAACAAGGACTTGCGTCACATTTCCCTTTTAAAAGGGTTTTTGTTGTGATTGATGTTTCGTGTCAAAAGAAATTGTTTTTGCCGCTTTTTTTTGCCGGGAATTTTTTTTTCGAAGGAAATTTTTTCCCCAAAAATTTTTTTCGACTGAAATTGTTTTCTCTAAAATTTGTTTCCTCTTTTCCTCCAAAAGTACTGATATCACAACAAAAACCCTTTTAAAAGGGAAATGTGACGCAAGTCGTTGTCCCTTCTTCCAAAACAACTGATATCAATTTGGGTGACGCTGAACGCTTCGAAACGCAAAAAAACTTTCAAAATATTTTCACATTTAATTAAAAAAATGCGTCACAAATGCCGTTATAGTTATAGTTTTTCTGTTCTTTCAGCTTTCACACTGCAAAAATTTGACTTTATGGGATGTATGGCGTATTTTGGTACAGGAAATCAAATTTTTGCGTATGAAAGCTGAAAGCGTAGAAAAATTATAACGCTGGGGGGTCCGGCATTTGTGACGCATTTTTTTAATCAAATGTGAAAATATTTTGAAAGTTTTTTTGCGTTTCGAAGCGTTGAGCGTCACCCAAATTGATATCAGTTGTTTTGGAAGGAGGAACAAGGACTTGCGTCACATTTCCCTTTTAAAAGGGTTTTTGTTGTGATATCATTTGTTTTGGAAGAAGAAATGCTTCAGCTGAACATCGAGAATAACATAAAAAACCTGATTGACTTTGAAAAGTGCTAGAGAAATCCACAAGAATCCCATAAACCTAGGAAGCTCCATTAGATGACCTCACTCATGTCGAGAATAACCGAAAAATATCAAAAAACCTGATGGAAGTTGAATACCTCACTCACCCATACCGTGAATACACTCACACACAAACACAAAAAAATTTTATATGGGATTTGTATGGCAGCTTCCAGGAGCCCTAGCGCCCAAACGAGGCCGGTACCCCCCTTTTTTTAAAATCTCAAATCTCGTAGAATCACCATCCGAAGCTCCCTGCAAAATTTGAAGAAAAGTTATCGATCCGTTTTCGAACGCGAGCCAAAAAACACGTTTTTCATACAAGTGCCAATGGAAATTTCTAACTAACTAACTAACTAACGTAGGATATTTGCATTATCTCAGGTCCCTTGTATACTGTAAAAATTGCACTGAAAATCCAATTTTCTTAAGATCATAACTCCGGATCCACTTGACCGTTTTTTTTGACCAAAAGGTCAATTTCAATCAGAATTTTGCGTAGAATCCGAAAATTCTACTCTCAAGGGGGTACGACGCAAGGGGAAAAAATCGAAACTTAGCTGTGTATATGGTTCCGCAGTCTACGGAAAAAAATTTCTGATTTTTTTCATCGTAGGGGGACTTGCGTCACGGGCGCAATGCTACCGCGCGCCCATGATTACAATGAAACGTTTGCATTTTCGCAAATAATTGTTAAAAGATCTAAAACATTCTTCTAAGTAAAAAATTGTTCTACGGTATGCCTCGAAAATGCACCGAATTTTTTATAAGCTTTCCCAAACGTCAAGTTGTGCAGCCGCTTACATAAATTTGTAAGTCGGCCGACCGAATATTTCTGACTTTTGAGTTGTCCGAAATAGTTTTTTGATTGCAATTGTCTAGGGATTTACATTTCTAGCCAAGAACTATCTCAAACATAAGTAAATTCATTGTGGCTACAAATGGCCTCAGCCAAATTTTTGGCGGCTTTCAAGTGCTGGTCGTACTTTGTAAACAAAATAATATTTATAAAAATTTATGTGCATTTTAGAGGCATACTGTAGAACAATTTTTTGTTTAGAATAATGTTTTGCGTCAAAGTTGTCAAAATGCAAACGTTCCATTGATTGAAAAGAATACAATCCAATTTTTTGATGACTTTCGTAGTATGTTTTCATCAAGAAATTTTTGGACGGCCCCATGAGAGTATTTCATATCGATTTATTGAAGAAGTTCATTCATTTTGTATCAAAGGGTGATGAGAAAAGATGATTTCATTTGAAATGTCGGTGGTAGTGACAAGAGTTTTTAAGATTCAATTTTGAAAGGAATTTAAAAACAGCATAAAGTCGACTTATCACCCGTCCGAAAAATGCCTTACTGAAGGTGTATTTTAGTTACTTGGTTGTCAATAAAGTACGATGATGAAGACGGATATTTTAACCGAACGCCCAGAGTTGCCAAAGGCGGTTCTGCGGGTGCAATATCTTCTCCGAAACTCATATTCGCTTTACGAATACACACCCCATAAAGAAAACTTTACAGAACAATTTCAACGCAACATGATGTCAAGAGTATGATTGATTCTGCAATTAATTTTAGCTTTGGTTCACTCTGCTATGTGTGCTCGCTACTCCTACACACTTTATAATTAAGCACACAACAAACACTGGAATGTAAACACATAAAATTTGTAGTGGAAAAACCTGATTATAGTGGACAGTGTGCCTCCCCAAAGACCTGTGCTGTCTTATGTATTCTACCAGTTTCTGCTTGACTCCATTGCAAATGGTTCTCAATGAGTAGTAGCACTAAAAGCAACTTACCTTGTGAATTATGCGAGACGTAAAAACGATCCATAAACCTGTAATGGACACTTCAACAGCTTTCAGTCTCTTGTAGGAAAAGCATACCCTTCTGATGCATTCGTTGATTTAATTCATAAAGTTAGTAACAAGTTTGTAAACTAACCGTAAATGATGGCACAATATGAATAATTGAATTGACGTGTTCGTATTAATTAGATTCTAATCTTCGACTCTATTAGTTAATTATCAATAATCGCGTGAATTGTAACCTACGTAATTATTGCCTTTAACGGAATCCTTACGTCATGACACGGTATACGGTGAAAAGAAAGCAAGTGAATATCGTTTTTGAATTGAAACGTTTTAGATCTCGAAAATGGCTCACACAGAAAACACTGTCTACACAGCTGTGCGTCCAATTCAAATTTTAACAAATACTTTTGGATTCGCTTCTCAGAGAAACTTTGTAAATGAAAAAGACAATTTGATTTGCTGTAACATTCAAATCTTTCGTTTGTTTTTAGGGAGCTAATAATGAGGCCAATATCTTTGGAACTATTCACATGGTTTTCATCATATTTATAAAACTTTTGCTCATCTTGTACAATTGGAGTCCATCGGCATTTAGCAAAGCAACGAATTCTTCCATACTTAACATTGGATTGTGGATGCAAACAGAAGCTTCTCTAGCCATATCAATATTCTACATAATTGTCGGAATGAGGAAAAATTCGGATATGCGCATTTTGCTCCAGCGCTTCGATGAGATCGATCAACAGCTTATCAAGTTCTTCTTTCTCAAGTTCGATTACGTGAAAGCTATGTAGTACGTATACAGCATTATTCAAAGCTTAAGCAAAGAGATGAAATCACGCAGGCTTAGACTGGTCATGCTGTGCAATCGAGGCGAATCCGATGGGCCTTCTGCCTTAATCGGATACGGTCGCCTTTTAAGCAATATCCACTAAATTAGAAAATCAAACGCAAGACTTCGAACATTTTTAGGACATGATGTCATATTTTTTCCTGATATTGTAGGCTATTCGGTTTGTTCGTTCATCGTAAGAAAAACTATTTCTCATTTTTGGAAAATTTGACATCCCTGTAGGGTTATCGAGATCTAAGTGCATTTCGGAGGATAGCAAAAATGATTTTTTGTCAATAACTCGTCTAAAATCAAATGAAATTTTATGGGGTTGTTGGCCCTAATAATACAAAGATGTTTCATTATTGGACCCCTCGGAGCCTGCCTCCACTCCGTAGTAATTTGCCATTTTAGTTGAAAACTTTGGAGTCTCTTAGCTGCTTGAAGCAACGATGAACTGAACAACTAGGTATGGACGGTACATGGCGGTGCTTCGATGAATTTTCCTGCGACGATCCTTTGAATTCGAAGTTTTCTTATTTTAAATCGTAATATGATCGTTTCAAGTCATTTTATTTCACGAGACGAGAGTACTTACTTTACTTTTTCGGCGATACAGCTACTTGTCGGCCTTGGCCTGCTCGAAGATTCTGATCCAACATTCCTTACTCCGAACGTCCGATGATCTTGATCGACACCATCAATCCATCTAATTTTTGGGCCACCAACTCCTCTTCGCTCTTCGCCCTTCTGGATCGTTACGGAATAATTTTAAGGGGCTCTGTTTTCAAATGCCCCCCTTTGCAAATGCTTCAACCTTTGGCATTTCACCACCGCCACTATATGCAGCTCGCCAAAAACACATTCCAATTCAAACTTAAATCGCCATCGCCACCTCTACCCCTTGCGCATCGCTTCTAGTATGGTGCGGACCACCTTGCGCTCAAACTTTAGGAGCAACTGTTCACTTCATCACTTTTCTTCATCGCCCAAGCTTCGCATCCGTATATCAATACTGGACGAATAAGTGTTTTGCAAATATGACACTTCATTTTGTTTGATATTAGTATTTAAGATGCCCAGGGACCGAATGAAGCCGGAAGCAGACTCCGTGAGACGCTTTGAAGTTCTTGTACCCAGCAGGTTAAAATGGCTGGAAGGCTGGCCAAGTTGTCTATCAGGTGAAGGAACCGTGAGCTTCACTGACGATTCTAAAACTGCAGAGTGCACACTGTGGGAAAAACGGTTATCTTCGTCCTCATAAACCTAGTACTTGTTGAAACATTCTTGACATAATTTCTGAATTTTCGCTGTAATTACTCTATAGTAATGACAGATTACTGGAAAAATCTAAAAAAAATTTGACATTTTGAAAATTCAAGAATCCCACTCCAGTTTTGACGAAGATAACCGTTTTCCCCACTGTGGGGCGCGGGAGCCGGAATATTCTCTAGGGACCTATCGGTGGACAGATGGTTTTACCTAGGGGGATTCGCCGATGTCTTTCAGGCTGAGACTTTTGCCGCACTTATGGGAGTGGGTGAGGCAGTCTCAAAAGAGACATGTGAGGATAATGTTATAGTCTGCACTGATAGTGAGGCGATGATTAAGGCGCTCATGTCACCAGTCGTGACATCCAAGCTAATACAAGAGTTGAAGGAAACCCTGAACCGAACGGGACTGAGAAATCGTGCAACGCTGGGTTGGGTGTCCGGACACTCTGACGTGGAGGGTAACGAGAGAGCAGATGAACTTGCGAGTAAAGGCTCGTCAACACCAAGTTGCGGGTCAGAGCCTCTTATACCCATACCACACTCGGCGTGTGTAAAGGCGGTTAAGAGTTAGGTGAGGTCGGAATTCACTAACTATTGGAGTGCCTATGATGGAGGAACGCACATGAAGCGTTACTTACCGGCGCCCAATGGGAAATGGGCTAGATAATTGCTAAGCGTGGACAGGAGACGTGCGATCACTGGGCACTGTGGATTGAGCAAGCATCTGGCTAAAATAAGACTCTCTAATGATTCTAACTGCACGTGCGGCCTTGATGAGGAGACGAGCGTTTATATGTGAATGCCCAAAGTTTTTCTCATTGAGGCTCAGGACTAGGAGGTCATGTGGTTCAACCCGCAACAGTGACCAACATGGGACCTGCCGCTCTGGATAGGTTCCTAACTGGGACTGAGAGGTTTCCGAGATTTACTATCTGACCGTATCAGCGCTCCAAGATAGATGAACTCATCAACTACCTCGAAGTTGAACTATACCATGCGTAAGCGTGTTTTGTCTCCCTGTTGATAGGCCACCGGATTCGGCTCGGTCTTCATGTACTTGGTCTTAGATTCGTTTACCATCAATTCCATTCTCTCGGCTTGTATTTTCAGATTTGTGAAAGTGTCAGTTGCTGCTGCATTTGTACGACTGGCGAGATCCAAGTCATCTGCAAAGTTCAGAACTTGAACTGTTCCATTTACCAGAGTTTTGTTGGTTTGGATACCAGCACGTCTCATTGCGATTTCCGAAGCCAAGTTAAAGAGTAAGCAACATGGAGCGTCTCCTTGCTTCAATCCTTCTCTAACAGCAAACACATCTGTCGTTTCGCTCCTTGGCACGGCATCTGGTTCCATCCGAGGTCGCTTTGACAAGACGAATATACTCAACTCCTTCATCGCCGCATACAATTCCATACGCTTGGTCCTGTCGTAAGCTTGTTTGAAGTCAATGAAAAGATGGTACGTCTGTCCTTTTGCAGAATCAGACGAAGTGTGAATATTTGCTCAGTTGTTGAGCGATCTCGTCTCTCTCTCTCTCTCTCTCTCTCTCTCTGATAGTCCACAATGTCATTCTCAGTCAGCGGATTTAGTCTTTCGAACAGTACTCGAGCAAAAACTTTGTAAGCCGTGTTCACCAAGGCAATTCCACGGTAGTTTTCGCAGTTCCGCTGGTATATTATAAGGACCGCAAGCTTTGATGTTCTTGAGTGAGGAAACTGCTGCTGAGACTTCCTCCTGCTACGCTGCTACGATACGACCGTCGTTATCAAGAAATGAAATACCGCTATCATCAGTCACATCATCATCCCCGTTGAAAATTGCATCAAAATGATCTTTAAATCTCTCCAAGACATCATGTTTTGCAGTAAGCAACGTTCCGTTTACTGCTCTGCAAATGATTCCGTTGATTGTTTATACGTTTATAGAACTTTCGTGACTCATTTGCGCTACACAATCTCTCTAGCTGAAGTATCGTCCTATCTTCGAGCTCTCTCTTCTTGCGCCAATTTTTCCTCCTTCCGCAGTTCTGCCGCCACTTTCTGTTCTCTCGTTCTTGCAGTTTCTTTTCTTAATCGCGCAGCGTTTTTACGTTCTGTAACATTAGCACAATCCGCATCAAACCAGGTATTGAAATCATTAGGGTTCTGGAGTAGTATCATCTGGTTGAGCTTGTTGTAGTCGTTGAAGCTTTGTGCTAATGTTTCCAGCATATGCCGCTATCTGTGGATCACTTAGTTTGTCCACTGCAAGACGCCTCACAGTTTTTCGTTGGCCATTATGAAATCGGGCAAGAAGTGATCTGTGTTGACACCACAAGATAGTGATCAGAGTCGACATTTGCTCTCTAACATGCTTCCAGGTAGCTAGATGTCTGCTTTTATGTTGGTGGAAGGTACTTTTCACTACAAGGTTTCTTTCAGCCGCGAAATAAATCACGCGCTGTCCGTTTTCATTCGTTTCATCATGCAGACTGTATCTACCAATAGTTAGTCTGAACACTTCCTCTTTACCCACTTTGGCGTTGAAATCTCCCAAAATGATTTTGATGTCGTGTGCCGGTAGTTCATCGTATATATTTGCGAGCAATTCATAATATTCGTCCTTGACTATGTCTGACGATTCACGATTCATTATGTGGAACGTGTGCATTAACTAGGGAGTAGTTCTTAAGACGGCCTTTAATTCGAAACACGCATAATCGCTCGCTGACCATTGGGAAGTTCAGAACCAGGTGTTCAAATTTTCTAGCTACCAGGAAGGCAGCACGAAGTACATGTTCTCGATTTTTGCTGCAATGAAAGGTGACATAGCGGGAAATTTGTGAGTCTTTATTATATCCGCTCTGTTGAATAGCTGCAAAGCTGATTTTGGCCTTCTTCAGTTCATTTGTCAGTTTTGTTAATTCTCATATTCTGTGAGTCTGACAACTCGCATTCCATGTTCCAATTTTCATAACCTTTATCCGTTTCCGAGTCGTTGCCGAAGGCCTGCCAGCATCCGAATGAGAGAGCATATTGTCTCTTTCTTCTCCAGCTTTCGTTGCAATGATTTTTCGCTCGCAGTCATGTGTCCCAGAGCCAGGTCGCAAGCCTCGACTCCAGCCCCCTATTCATCGGATGACCGATTTTGTTTTTGGTTTTTGATGGTAACCCGAAGACAGCCGCCCTCATCCTTTTCCTATGTGACCCACACTTCTACACCATGGTTGGTTACCTGATCTTTCATGAGGGTCGCTCACTGAAATAGGTGTCACTACGGGTAGGATAGGATGTAGGAGTAGGTGGACAGAGGCTACGGTACTTTATTACGCATAACACATCATTTGACACCACGAGACGAGAGTACAATGGGCTAAAATAATAATAAAAAAAAAATTCGCTCGCTCCTGTCGTGGCTCGCGATGAATTTAAAGAAAAGCCCTTAGTAAGGGAAGGGTAGTGTTCCACATTTTTAGCATCCTTTACTCTACCACTAGATTAAACTCTGTGCACACACGTTAAGAAAACAATGTTCTACGTTCATGAAAAAAGTGCGGAAGCGTGCGGAGGGGGTGGGACTGGGGGGATGAACTATTTTTAAACTCAACGAAAACCATTGGAAATTCGTCCTCCAGCCTTAGTTTGAATCACAATTTGTGTCTTAGAGGCGAATTTTGTAAGTCAAACAAGTTTTAATTTGTTTCAGTTTGATTTCTCTATTCGTTGTGACCGGTGTTGTAGTCTATTTCATATTAGCTTCCATTACCATTTATTACATATGGAACGTACCGTTCGAATTTTGGCATCGATGGAGCATTTTGGTGGCAATTTATTTTTCAAATATTTGCATTTACTCAATTGCAAATCAATTTCTGTGTGCGCAACTCTACTTAGTATCACGTTTTGGTAACCTAAACGACATTTTGTCACAACTTGTATTCGATGACGAAAGCTTGCTGCAAGTAGAAACTGCAGAAATAGAAGATGGGCTCTGGAATACATCACTGGAACATCGCCTTAGTGGAAAACGTAAAACTGACAATTCTCTTCAAAGAACTGGTGTTGCATTCATCGGGTCAGAAGAAAAAGATATTCGAGTGAATTATCCATTTTACAAAGAATTTCCGCAAAAAATCACAAGAGGGACTTTCAAACCGATAGAATACAAAAATGCAGAATATTCCGCGTTCTCGCTGGCTGCTTATAAAACGTAAGTTGCAGATCGGCACACATGTCTTGCTCCAAATAATGAAATCTCGGTTTTATGGACTCCTCTAATTAGATTCGTCACAAAATTAGCTTTTACAAAATCATGTACTGTCGCAGACATAATAGACAAACTGGATAAGATAATGGACTTGCATGATCGACTTTGTGATTGCGTAGATCTATGCAACTCTTTGTTAGCACTGCAAGTGTTGCTGATAAGCTTGACTATTTGCGTCTACATAGTTTTTGGATTGTTTGCGAAATACCGGTGAGTTGAACTTCGAGCAACTCTAGAAATATATAATTTATTTCCATTTTGGATGCAATTTTATTCCAGAGTTTGGATGGACTATCAATATGAGGCTAACAATGTGGCACAAATGAATATTTATTGGATTTTTGTATATACCTTGTTTGTCTGCCTAGGGACGTGTGTCAGTTCAAAGTTGATTCATACAGTGAGATAATTTGTTTTTCTATCTAGAACGATATATAATAATTTTCACGATGAAAATATGATGGTTTTAGTGGAGCTCGTTCACTCACTTCACTTCACTTCACTTCATTCATCTAATTTGGTCTGTGCATCCTTCCCATTTTTCTTTCCCATTCTCATCTTTAGGGCTGACGTACATGACTAATCGTATTTTTAAATTAATTTTGTTTCAATGAAAAATTTTTTAATTTTTTAATTTTTTATTTTCATTGAGTTTGATTTGGTCGCGATACTAAGGACGATTGTGACGGACGAGAGAAAGGATCCATTGTTTTTCTTTTGATTTTTATTAGATTTTTTATAGTTAAAGAGAGTGAGGATGTGTGACTGAAAGACTACTGACGCGACCTATGACAGGTTAAATAATAATAATATTGAGTAATTGACGAATTTTGTCGACTTGCGAGTTGTAGTCTAAGGTACCTAGTGCAGAGGTTGGGTCTCGTGGTCGAGATGTAAGAAGTGCATGAGTGCAGGAAGATGAGGATGGGAAAGAAAAATGGGAAGGATGCACAGACCAAATTAGATGAATGAAGTGAAGTGAAGTGAAGTGAGTGAACGAGCTCCACTAAAACCATCATATTTTCATCGTGAAAATTATGAATGTATTGCACCCCCTTATTATATTTGTCTCGAACTTATCCCTCTAGGGCCAATTTTTTCATTTCGATATATCTGTTCGCGATAGATAAAATATCATTGCCCAGATTGTTATTTTGACATCTAGGGCCACAATGCCTCACACGTTAAAATAATAATTTTGGCAAGAGGTGCATAATCTACTATGACCACGAGGTATACTGAAAGAATTGTTTTCAGATACAGGAAACAGCAATTATCATTCATAAAGTTGCGTGTCGAAATACAAATCCAGTGTTGCTAAATAAGGTAAATGATGACTGTGACATTTATACGTCGAGGTACGTCATGAAGGATGAAAGTCCATCCAATGATCTTGTAAACCTAAAGTTCTAAATGGAGAAAATGATCCTCCGTTTCCTTACAATTGTGAGACTTTCAATCAATTCGTTGAAATCTCTAATCTCTTTTAGTTATCACAGATTTCTCAGATGTTGCATTCGAGGAAAACAACTGTAGGATGTGGCCTAATAGTATTTGATTGGTCAACAGTTTTTGCGGTAAGTGCACTTTTCGTTTACCACATTTGCTTGCAAAGGAGGTGTGCGTCGTGGTCAATCGATATGCGCTCAAACTTCAAGTGTTCAAATGTTGTGGCTAATGCAAAGAAGCTTCACTACATTTATATATCGTCCTTCAAATGTGGGTTAGGCTGGGTTAAAGTGGGTGGATAGCAGTCCCAAACCTAAGCCTCCAGTGGGCCTGTTGTGCATATCCACAGTCGATTAGCATTTAGTTTGGGTCGTCGAGGGCAAAAGCCACAGGTCTGTTCCAAGCCACAGGTCTGTTCCAAGCCACAGGTCTGTTCCAACCCCTCCTCTCCCTCAAATAATAAAAATTATAAAATTTATATTGCACAAACTCTTTTTCATCAGCATACACCTAGTTTTCCATTGCAAATTAAAGGATCGGAGTGGGTCAGGCCAGACCTGTGACCTGAAAGCTTTCAGATCAGGTTCGGGTTGATTTTTTGTCAACCTGAAACTGACCTGAATAAAACAGGTCAACCTGAATAAGGAATTCAGGTCGGAGGTCAACTTCAGGTTTGTTTTATTCAACTTCTACTTCGACAATTAAGTCAAAAAACATCAGGTTAATCAGATCAACCTGAACCTGTACCTGATCTGGAGAAATCAGGTTAATCTGATGACATTTTTCAGGTTTCAGGTTACATTCAGGTCGGACCCGACCTGACCTGAACCCGGTGCAGGTCGACCTGACCTGAACCCGGTCCAGGTCGACCTGACCTGTTGCGATTCTTATGCAAATGTGTTACGCCATGTTACATTTCGTGAAATAAATTCATCAAATTAGCAATTGGCTGTTTCGAAAAACAAAAAGGGGTTTCTCTCCCTAGCCCTTTCAAACAGAAACAAGGTAGAAGAAAAATTTGTCTCGAAAATACAAAAGAAACTTCGAAATTGATAACAGTGGGCTATCGAAAGTCAGCTTGTAGCAGTGGACTACACGAAGATAAGGAAAAGAAATACAACGAATTTGGAGAAACAAGTAGTGAAGTTTACTGTGTAATTGAGGCGGTGCACATTGTATGTGTGTTAGCTTATCAATGCGATGTGGTCAGGCCCGGATTGGCCATACTGGGCAATCGATGCGAGCCTGATGGGCCCTTTGCCTGAATCTGGAACCGTGCCGACAGGGCCTTAGCGGGGCATCCGCTAGCAAATTTTAGAAACCATGCTTCATTTTTAATTTAAAATTTAATTCTAGGGAATGCTAAAAATGTAAAATTTGGCCTGCGGCGCTTTCAGAGATTTGCTGTAGTTTTTCAATTATGTTTGAATTGCACGATTTTTTCTATTAATCAATCACAGATCAAAACCTTGTAATGTATAAGAAACAATTTTTATAACTGTCCAAAGTTTTCGCCTTTTCGATCAATTTTCTAAATACGAATTAAAATTTTTGGACCCATACGAAGTACAAAGGTCCTATACGTTTACTACAAACAATTTTATTGTAACATGGGGTGGATCGAGGTGGGAGGGGGGGGGGTGAATCTATTATCGTCTAGAGATGACGAATCAGCAATAAAAAAATGGGTAATTTCTATGGATCTTTGAAATTCTTACAGTTATAAGAGAACAGAAAACGTTGGATTGTTTGCTTATTTGTATATTTAGATACGTTCGAGTCTCTTTGCCACATGTATTCTGTTTGCCACATCTATTCTGATACGTACGGGTCTTTGGCTATGTTTGTTAATTTCTATTCAAGTGAGATATGATTGCTTCAAATCATTTTATTTCACGAGCCAAGAGTATAACAGGCGAAATAAATATCAAAACATTACGCTCGCTCCGTTCGCGGTGTATTTCAATAATAAATCAATTTATTAACGCAATGGTCCAGAGCCCCTGTACATTTTTGCTAGATTTTCGGCCCTTAGAAATCTGATACTCCGATTCATGGAGCTCTTTGATATTTTCCCGATGGACCTTTAGGCGAGGGGTGGCGCACTTCATTTATTCCATTTATTCTTTTATTCCATTTATTCCCAAAATTTTTTTTGTTGTTTTTGCGAAATATCTGAACCAAACGCATCACAAGTTAAACAAATAAGTTCAGAAAAATAAATTTATTTATTCCATTTTTCAACAAAAATTCTTTTCAAAAGTGGGTTTTTTCACTTTTTGACACATTAGTATGGTTTGTTGTGTGCGTTGCCATCAAAATCAAGTCAATTTGAGGTTTTGACGAATTTGAAAAAATTATCATCTATTCCATTTATTCCCATTTATTCCATTTATTCCCATTTATTCCATTTATTCCATAAACCGCAGAAGCGCGTCACCACTCGCCTTTAGGTAGCTAGTGCGGCCCTGGATGTGGTCATTAGTCGCCAACTAAGAACTAGAATCTAATCTAGTGATCAAGTGGTATGAGAATTCATTCTAAACTAAATTGTCCTTTTCTTAAAATGTGTTTATCTCTAAATTATTGTCCTAGTTATTTCTGGCGTTGATCCCCACAGATTTGCTGGAGGGGAGGAACTGGCCTCCCTCGCCCCACCCCTCATACTCGGCGCGCCTGTCGATGTCGATTATCTAAATTCTGCTAGTGCGATTTAAGTAATCCAAAATGTATTTGGGCGGTAGCTCCATATGATGTTGTGTGGCAAAATGTACGCAGTTTTGACTCTTGCTGAGATATATGCGAAGCATTAGCAAAGGAAGTGTTCTGCTGATTCTGTTTCCCCACATTTAGCGCAGAAGGCATTGTCGATTACGCCGGTGGTGTGAACATGTTTGTTGAGAGTGCCCTGTCAGTATTCCTGTTATTCTTCTGAGATTTCTATTACTCAGTGATGTAAAGAAACGGGAGTTTCTAGACCCGTACGATGAACGTAGTCCTTCGAAAAGAGGTCTATTACCACAACGTTTGTAGCCAGTCGAATTTCGACCCGGAAGATGGGGGGAGCATCGATCATGGTCCTTATATGGCGAATCAGCAATAAAAAAAATGTTCGTCCGTCTGTGAACACGATAACTCGAGTAAAAGTCAACCGATTTTCAAAAACTTTTTTTCCCTGAAAGGAAATCGAAAAATCTTTCATTGGATTGAGGCTTTGGGGATTTGAGGAAGGCCGCCGAGCTAGGACCGTTTAAGTGGTTTTTGGTCTTTTGTACGTAACTTGAGTAAATCTTTTTCGATTTTCAATAAAATTTTTTGTTTTAAAGGTCTGGGCATGACCGACAATTTATGGAAATTTTTTTTTTGATTTAGAGCCCTTGTACTTAGCTAGGACACTAAAAACGAGTCTCTGCTAGGGCCCTACGTGTTTTTTGTACATTACTCAAGTAAATCTTCTCCGATTTTCATAATTGTTTTTTTCATCGACAGCCCATAAATTTGTAGAAGAAACTTTTATTTAGATTGGGCCCTTGGACTTAGATGGGGCTAGGGACTTATTTTTTGTGCATAGCTCGAGTGAATCTCTTCCAATTTTCAATTTTTTTTAATCGAAAGGTCTAGGAATGTCTCACATGGAAGAAAATTTTTAGTTTAGAAACCCTTGGACTCAGCCAGGACTCTAAAACTGAGTTTCTACTCGCGCCCAACGTGTTTGTTTACATAAATTGGTTAAATCCTAAATGATTTTGTTGATTCGTTTTCTATTTGAGAGGCAACCAAGTACCAAATTATATTCAAAAACAAACTTGAGCCCGATGCCCGTGCCTAGGACTCAAGTGGGCCTCAGGTCGGTCCTATAATCAAAAAAAATTTTTTTTTCAATGTCGCAGAGCAAATTAAGGGAAACATTTTTGTTTATGGAATTATGTGTCCTCTACTTAGGGCTCTAGGTCGGCTATGTTATAGAGAAAATTGAGGTGAACATTTTTGTGTATTTGGGGGTCAATTTTATGCTTTTGAAAGGGTTTTTTTTAACATTGTTGCCCTGTCGGCAATTTCCGAGTACAATTTAATGGGGACGTAATTTCATACACTACACATCTATTCTGATACGTACGGGTCCCTTCATATGTTTTAATATAAGACTAAGGCCTGTAAATCCGTTTGATGGCCCTGTTTTAGCTAGAATATCGGCTAGTACCGCTGTGACCTGGGAGTTGCTTTGAGCTAATAATTGTGCTTTCTCTCTACATTCCAAAACTAATGACGAGTCGATTTTATATAAATCAATGCTCTTTAGCGCACTATGACTGTAGGAACAAATGAAGTTATTGGAGTTAGTAATGTTGCTATCTAGCATCACACCACAACACTGTGTGATGCCATAAACTCAGCTAAAAAAATGGACGCGAATGCGCCTAAGCAAAAAGACTTGGATACTTGAAGTGCAGAGTTTTGGGTAGGTCGTGAAATGCAAAATGTTTTTTTTCAACTCTGGACCTAGTCTCATCGACGTATTTGATCATTTATAGCATTTTGGGTCAAATGAATAATTTTAAAAAGTGAGGCTATTGCTTGCCCAAAGCAGTTTTTTGAAAATTTGGCAGTTTTCGTGAGTCGTACTACTCTGAAGGTTCTCCATAGCTAATATAAGGTGTGACTTTGTCCGCTCTTCGCTGTTATGAATTCCTTAGGGTTAAAGGAAAACAGCACATCAAAAGAAAATGAGAAATTCGTTGCAAACATATTTTTCTGAGAACAAATAGTTCGGCGGATGTCGATTTTTCTTAGGTTTTTTAGACTTTGATACTATATAAAGCCGAAAGTAAATGTAAAAATTTTTTTGATAAATTAGGCTCATTTTGAAGGATATAAGGTACAGATTTTAGCGCAAAAGGAATTTTTAAATCTACTTCATAGTTTCGATCAGGGTAACCACAGAATTCCACCACTAAACCAACGGTGCACGGAGGGGGCTAAGCAGAACTTGAATAATAATTAAAGGTAGGCTCAGATTTTTGCTCACAGGTTTGCAGTTTGGGTCGAGGGTAGAACAAGTACATAAATACTTAAAAATATGAAGTTTCTAATTGTGAGGTAATTGATAAAAATGTCTTTTCACCATACAATTTTGAAAATTTCCGGAGGGTGATGAAAAAAATGTTGTGTACAGTTACAGTCGTTTTTATACTTTTAACCAGGAAACAACATTATTTTGAGCAAGAATTTGGGAGCACCCCTCCTTGAGGCCACCCCTAATGGATGACAATTGCTATTTTTGTTGAGTTTAGCTTAGCAGAGACGATTCTACCACTCAGCATGGCGCAAATCCAGCTCGAGGTAGTGTCATCAATATGATGCTCTGCACTCGCGGGGGTTTTGGATATAAATTTAATGTTACTGAACGCGTTTGACAAATCGATGAAGCCCCCAAGGCGAAATTGTTGTATACAAAGGTTTTTTCAACTCTGTTGACGATTCGATGTAATGCACTTTCCGCTGATTCGCAGGACTGATAGACATGCTGCGATTGGTGAATTTCCGGAGAATTCCGTCTCTCAAATATCTGTCTACTAGTTATTCTAACTGCTTTAGCATAAACGACGTTAGACTAAAAGGGCGAAAAGCTTTCGCTTATGTGTACACAGTTTGACCAAATTTAGGGATGAATGTTACAATAACTCCTCTCCACGTACATAAAGTGAATGCTGGCTAAGTAAAGCTCGTAAAGTATGTCTAAAGTTATGTGAACAGTTTTGAAGCACAATGTGACTT
The DNA here is from genome assembly GCA_029228625.1 of Pseudolycoriella hygida. Classification (NCBI taxonomy): domain Eukaryota; kingdom Metazoa; phylum Arthropoda; class Insecta; order Diptera; family Sciaridae; genus Pseudolycoriella; species Pseudolycoriella hygida. The sequence goes on along the minus strand of CM055404.1, from coordinate 53,321,022 downwards.
TTAGGCACAGTCTGAGGCAAACTGCTTATCGATTTTTGACATTGGACCTGTACCTTTTTGGATGATTTAATTTTTAGACCCGTACGAAAAACGAAGTACATGATTGAATTTTTGGAAAGTTTTTAAATGAAATGTTTGGAACTCAGGAAACTAGGGCGGGCGCTAGCCCAAAATTTTTTTTTTTTGTATTTTTAGTATAATCTCAGAAAAGTGAAAACCGACAAGTTTCTGGTTTATCATACGAATTAACCAAGTAAATCAGAAACTCAGTCGGTTTTCACTTTTACCTTCCTGTATTAAAACTTTTTAATTATTTTTTTTTTAATTTTTGTGTGTTTGGTTGTTGTTGAGAGGGTTTTTTACACCGTAGATTCGGAGGAGTGGACGTAATTCCATATATTTAAGAGTAACGGCAATATTTATTTTTGCAACATCTACTCTGTTTGCCACATCTATTCTGATGCGTACGGGTCTATTGTATATGCTTAGACCCGTACGAAGAAGCGGTCTTATGCGTTTACCACGACGTTTGTAACTATCCCAATTTCGACCCGGGAGTAGGGGGGGAGCTTCGATCATGGTCTTTAGATGACGAATCAAAAATAAAAAAAATGTCCGTCCGTCCGTCACTGCGCGATAACTTGTGTAAAAGTTAACCGATTTTCAAAAACTTTTTTTCCCCTGAATGGTAAGTGATTTATGGGATTGAGCTAGGGCCGTTTAAGTGATTTTTGGTCTCTTGTACCTAGATTAGATTAGATTAGTGGTGGGTGGGCCGAAGCCCTGCACCTAAGCCTGTTGTACTTACACACATTTAAATAATCAAATTCTTTTTGTGTTATTCAGAAATCGAAGAATATGCCTCGGGTGAGTTCCCTTTATAGTACCAGGTGATAATATATACCCTTCTAGGTGTTTGGCTCTTGCCATAATAGGCCTTTTTTACATAGTAGGTGTGCGGATGTTTCGATTTGCCCACATTTAGCACATAGTGCCGAATTGGTGATACCCATTGTGTAGAGATGTTTATTTAGCTCTGAGTGCCCTGTAAGGACGTTCGTTAAACGCTGTAAGTTTTGTTTACTTAGTGTTAGATAATATTTGCTGTTGCGCGGGTTGATTAGCATAAATTATTTTGCTTGTCTGGCGTGATTAAGGTTGTTCCAGTGTTGTAGGAAATCTTGCTCCTCCATCTCTTTATGAACTTGCTCAATTCAGAGTTGCTGACTCTTACACCTGGTTCTGGGCCTATTAATTTGTCATTAGACCTTTCCCTTGCTAATTTGTCCGCAATCTCATTGCCCTTCATTCCATTATGGCCCGGAACCCAGATTAGGGTTACTTTGTATTTGGGCCATTCCACGAAAACTTCGTTCCAACGCTCAAAATGCTCAGTTGTTACAAAATGATATTTATGTAAAAGCGTGTATCATAAAGATTGATCCTTCATCTTGAGGTTAGTTAATTTCCTATTAATATTATTTTGTAACTACTGAGAATTTTGTGAGTGGGAACGATGATGTCCGTGGAGTTGCCCATTTATTACTGACTCGTTGCAGTGTGTCTCTGCACTCTAATGCTAGTATGGAGGTAAATCTATTTAACCCTATTGCTTTTACGGCCCCCTGGGTATCGGTGCAAATACAGTTTTGGTTATTGCGTGATGCCTACTATTTCGGATTGAAGTACAGTAACGTGATTTCCCAGGGATATTGACTGTTCTCTCTGTGCTTGCAAGCTATAAAAGCCAGCCCCCGATGATTCTCTTCTGGACCCATCTGTAAACTAGATAGTGCAGTTTTGAGTGCGTAGGACTGTGTTAGCTTCCCACTCTTCCCTACAGGGTATCAATGTATCGAAAGATTTGTCAAATCTGAAGGTAGGTGTTACATTTTCACTTATCATTTCTAACTCAGGTGAGTTCCGAGTCATTTTGTACCATATGCTAGAGTGGCCATAATTCCTTATTTGTAGTGGTGAATTTTTATTTAGTCTTAGAGCTGTGTTTCTTGCACAAAACTCGACATGGATATGTAGCGGTTCAATGTTCAAGAGTGTTTCCAGTGAAGCTGTTGACCGCATGGCTCCCGTTATACCTATTAGTGCGAGCCTTTGAATTTTGACTAGGCTAGCCTGGACTTTCTTCAAGCGGCATCTTGGCCACCACAATATTGCACCGTAGAGTATCATTGGTCGAATGATCGGCGTGTAGATCCAGCTTAAAATATTTGGTTTAAGACCCCAATTTTTGCTCTTCTGCATTGTCATATTGTTCTTGTAGCTTTTAGTATTTAAATTTCAGATTTCGAAGCTCATGTGTTCTTCGAAATATACTCCTAGCACTTTAGCATATTTTGATAGCAGTATTTCCTTGCCGAAGAGTTTTGGTGCTTTGAATTCTACTTTCTCTTTCTTTTCTTTCTCTCTCTTTTGTGCCTAACTCGAGTAAATCTTTCCGATTTTCACAATTTTTTTTTTGCTTGAAAGGCCTGAGCATGCCTGACACTTTATATAAGAAACATTTTTAATTTTGAGCTTTCAGACTCACCCAGGGCACTAAAACTGAATCTCTACTAGGGCCCAACGTGTTTTTTCTACATAAATCTTTCAAAAACTTTTTTCTCTCTGAAAGATATAGGCTAGTCAAAAGTAGCAACAATTGTATGGGAGACCTTGCAAAAATTAGGACAAAAGGAAAATCCTACTGTAGGGTTTTGAGAAAATCGCGAAAAACCCAAAAAATTGAGGTTTTGTGCAAACTTTCTGTTACTGTTAAAGGAAAATCTAAGTTTTAATAGTTTAAATAGTTCAAAGTTTCTAAAACACTTTACCTCATCAATTTTGGTAATTTTTTGGCTGAGATACGATTTTTCAAATTCAAAATTTCATCGAAAAAATTACCTCCGCGAAAACTTTTTTCGACTTTATACCGGTATATCGAAGAAACCTTGCTCCGAATTTGGAATCCAAAAGCCTCAAAAACATCTTTGGAGTATTCTAAACATTTCATATTAACATAATTTTCCTTTTCGAACTCGACGAAAAATTTCCCTCTAATGTCGAAAATTTCATTACACTCTGAAAAGCGTCTACGAGAACCAAATCGGTGTGAAAAATAATCAATGTTTTTGTTCGAAAAAATCGTTTTACGTCAATTATTTGATTAACAAAGTTTTTTCTTGTGCTCTTGTGGGTGATGGGGCAACCGAAAAAAATTTCCAAGTGGGCCATGGTGGCGCCACCAGCGCTTTTTAGTAAAAAACTTACACTTTGTGCGAAATCTATTAATCATATTGGGTTGCTATGAAAGACAAAGTTGTTCTTTGTTGTCTGAGGGTGGTGGGGTGATCAAAATTATGGCCGCCGTTGATGGTGGCACCACCAGCGCACCAGGATACAAAGAGTTCCCACACCATTGCTGTACTCGACACTAATGTTGTTCGCAGGGTCTATTTTCGGGAACTTTGTTCTTAAGTTGAATTTCGGGAATTTTCAGAAATTTTCTGTAATATTATGGGATTTTCACAAATTTAAATTCCCGAAAATAGGCCCTAGTTGCTCGAGTTCCAATTTTGATGGAGGTAGAGTGTCGAAGTCCATAACTTTGTTGAGCGCACTACTAGCATTTACCTAGGTGATAATGCAAATCTCTGGGAAGCTAAAGGCTGTCCACAGAGTGAGATTTTCGGATGATCTGAATATTCTAATCAGGGGAAATTCGAGAGCACACTGGGAGACTGGGTCAAAACTGCACTGAGAGTGGCGGAGAAAGGATGCCATGATAAGGGTCCGAAAGTCAACCCTGCCAAGACTGATCTAGTGTTATTGAGTACAAGGCGCTTGGGATCGGATTCGGTGTGTAGGATCAGGCTTTTCAACAAAACCATGGAACTAGCTCCACAGTTACAGAAGGCTTGCACAAAACCTCAATTTTTTGGGTTTTTCGCGATTTTCTCAAAACCCTACAGTGGGATTTTTTATGAGTTTCGTGCTATGGTAGACACCCCTCAGCCCTATCGAATCCCGTTTTTTTTCCTTTTGTCCTAATATTTGCAAGGTTGAAAGCAAATTTGACCAGCCTAATAATCAGAAAATTGATTACGGGATTGAATTTAGGCAAAATCGTTCGAAAACTTTCGAAGTTATGACTGGAAAAGTGGTAAAAACGTGGTTTTTTGAAGGTTCGTGGATCTTTTTCACTTTTATCTCTGCGAAATTAAAACAGAAATCATTCTTGAAGATTTAAAACAAAAGATATGGACATCAGAAAATCACGAAAGTTAAATTGGTCAAAATCTGTAAAGTGGTTCGGGTTATAGAGTCCTCAGTGTGGGCCCAACTCACGCTACTCGACGACGATATTCGGTGATTTTTCGTGAATATTTCTTTAATTATGTGGTTTTTGTGCGGTTTTGCAGAGAAAAAAGAGGCGAACTTTTTTGTTCATAGAAGTATGGATCAGAGGCCTCTCTTAAGTGGTCTAGGTCGGTTTTAAGATCGGTACCAGTGCAATTTTTTTACATTTTTTCCATTTTTTGAATTTCGGGCTTTTTTAAGGATTGGAGATGTTTTTTGCGCCGTTTTTTCAGACGGGTTTATCAATATTGCCCTTTCGGCAATATCCAATCCATTTCTGATGGCGACTTAATTTCATACACTTGAGAGTTGAGACGACATTTACCTTGATACGGTCGAATCTTTTTGCAACATCTACTCTGTTTGCCACATCTATTCTGATGCGTACGGGTCTATTGCATACGTTTTCATCTAAAAAGCGCACCGAGAGTAAATAGACTCACAAACAATATTACTATGCGAAAACTCCCCTAAATAGACTGCAAAGACGAAAAAGTTCGATTCTTAGGCTTCACATCTCAACTCTAACCGATTGATCGTTGTCGGTGAATTTTATGAACGTACACCTCCACTTCATACATTTTTTTTTCGTTCTAGCTTTTCGGATCAGTGTGTATGTACCTTATAATTCTAATCCAGTTCTACATCAGTGGAAGGACCAAGAAAGCTGAGCCAATGATGGCTTCGAATAACGACACAAGTTTTGAATAAAAAATGTAATTCTCTTATGCTAAAAATTGGTAAAAAAATAACATTTTTTAATATTTACAATAAACAATCAACTAAAATTTTGTACAAGTTGCAAATTGCAATCGGTAGAATGAAGAATGTTTGGTTGACCAAGCAGGTGGCGTTGTGAACTTAATATTAGTCCGGTCGCACATTGATTGTAGTGACAAAAATTTATTTTAGCAAAAAAAGACAATTCACCGCATCTGTTATATTCTTGCAAAATTCTCCACAACCGGCATACTCGTTGATTGTCCACCGAAAACCATTCGAAACAAAAATCCCCCAACAAAATATAGAAACAGACCAACAATCAAAACTTTGCATATTTTGTCGACACAGTACATGCTGCAAAATGGATGAACCAAATGAATTTTTTTTTGTAATTTTGGAAATAGAAATTCTATTGACTTACATCTTCATGTGTCTACGAGCGGCGGGGATAGACTCGTCTGATTCCTTTAAAATGTACAGACGAGCTGCATGTATACAACGTTCGAAGTATTGGTACAAGTCGATGTCTGTAGTTAAAAAAAAGTTTTGGGTCAAAAAGTTTCCTACGCTTTTGCGCTCAAATGAACACCAAAAACGTTTAGAAGGTTTTGAAGTAAAAAATGCGTGAACTTACCATCATCCTGAATTGGATAATTCTGTTTTTCTATATCATTGATAAGAGTTCTTAGATATAAAACATTTGCATTATCGAAATCCCATTGGTTGTTAGCGTAATATTCGAGTACTTCGAATCCCTTCTGGACGCGTCTCTGAACACGACATAAACTATAAAGTAAAAAAAAACCTTGGCATTGAATGAGAGAGTGAACTGGCAAGTCGAATCTTACACTGGTGGATAGCCGAGACAAAACAGCAAGCAATCTATGAAAAATGCCGGAACCCAGTGGTATAGGAAACAGCAGATATTGTGGTGGAGCCGATTGGTTTTCATTGATCCACCCGGATACCACATTACTCCATTCAATGGTAATCGATTGCACACAACCCATTGTCCAATATTTACAACCTGCTCCCATGAAACTTTGATTTCAGCGGAACTTGTCAAATGATAGATGTTCCTATCGAAATCCCTGTAATTTTAATGAGAATTTAGCCTTTCGGTGTCTATTTTCAATCAAAGAAATGCAGTAGACCTGTTTCCGACGTAATTCCATGAACAAACTAATATTCCATTCACCGCAAAATCTACTGGAAGGTAGTCTCCATAACCCGTTGAATTGCAATACATTGATCGGATGACTCCTTTCCCAGCACCGATTAACAATCCAGTGGGACCGTTTATGTTGTCGGTCTGGAGAACTTTATCGTTGCAATAATTATAAAAAGAATGGACAAAGTTAACTTACCCAGCCGGGAAGTGGATCGCGGTGGACTGGAATCACTATAGAAGGACGAACGATGATAGCAGGCACCGATTTTGATTGTTGTTTCTCTACAACTAAGGCTTCCGATAACGATTTGGTGTAAGCATATGTGTTTGGTATATTTCCCAACACTCTGGAATTTTGTGAAATAAATAAGCGTAAAAATGTTGTTAGATGGTAGTAAAATGTGTATGAGAGATGTACACTGAGGAAAAGATTTACAAGCGACGGACGTAGGAATTGTGTTTATAATATACGGCGCCGACGTATTTTATCCACTGTGCATGTATTACGAACGCCGGGCATGTTTTATGTGAACGCATTTAACACGTTTGTTGCGAATGGCATACTACAGAATACTTTAATAAGGTTGATAATACATTCACCGCGTATATAATACGTCGCGTAAACAAAATTCCAACGCCGCTTGTAGATACTTTCTTCAGTGTATGAGAGTGTGTTCACATTGAAGTTTGTTTTGTTGGATTCTATAAAAGAGTTTACGCACCGTAGGCAATTTGGGTTATTCTTTCACTGAGGAAAATATTTACAAGCGACGGACGTGGGAATTTTTTTTTATATGCATTTATTTTATCATCCCTTAACCTAGGTGCGTGGGACACAATCACAGATATAAATCATAATTAACATTAGTATCACATAAAGTAAAACAATAAAGTAACATAACCAAAGACCCGTACGTATCAGAATAGATGCGACAAACAGAATAGATGTGGTGACTCGAACGTACCTAAATATACAAATAAGCGAACAACCCAACGTTTTCTGTTCTTTTATAACTGTAGAGAATTTCAAAGATCCATAGAAATTACCCAAGGTAATGTCAAAGGCCCTACCGAAGTACGTCTCTAGAAAATCTAGAAAAGCTTATATCCAAGGACTACATCGTTTTTCCCTAAAACCCAGAAACAAGTGTTGTCTCAAATTTTATTCTCTACAACTTTGTCTTTGGAAGCAACTTTCTACCTCTCATAGTTCTGGTGATTTAATTCTCTATATCTTCGCCTTTGGAACAAACTTTCTAACACTCATAGTTCTGGAGATCTGGGCCATCCTGCCCAATTATGGAAGTGGCCATATACCAGGATTGGACCATATCTCCCGAAAACCTTGAAACACGTGTTCGCTTAAATGTAATTCTCAACAACTTTGCTTTTGGAACCAACTTTCTAACTCTCACAGTTCTGGAGATCTGGGTCATCTTGCCCAATTATGGAAGTGGCCATATACCAGGATTGGGCCATATTTCCCCAAAACCCTGAAACACGTGTTCGCTTAAGTTTAATTCTCTGCAACTTTGCCTTTGACAGTAAATCTCCATATTGCATAGTTAAGGAAATATAGACGAACGAAAAACTGTTTTCGTACATGGCCAAGAATCTCAATTTCGTCCATTTCATTGGTCCCAGTGCCCAGACCCCTGTACCGATTCCCACAAAAAATTTTTCCCAGTTTTGTGACATCAAATGCTTTCATTTGACACCAAAATAAGGAATGTCCGTGCTATACTTGCTGAAATATTTGCGAAAAAGCTTCACCGACCTTCGAAAAACCATGTTTTTGGTCACTTCATCGACCATATCTCCAGAACCACTTCATCAATTTTGCTCATCTTCGAACTTGAATCATGGGAGGCATGTACCTTTCTTTCAAGGAAAAAAAGTTTACGCTGATCGGTTGAGCCGTTTGAAAAAAAAAGTGGAGACGGACGGACAGACAGACAGACAGACGGACATTTTTTTTATTGCTGATTCGTCATATTTAGACGATAATAGATGCATCCCCCCACTCCTACCTCGACCTACCCCATGTTACAATAAAATTGTTTGTAGTAAACGTATAGGACCT
>CM055404.1:53293095-53312189 GCA_029228625.1 Pseudolycoriella hygida | reverse complement strand
CATGGGCGCGCGGTAGCATTGCGCCCGTGACGCAAGTCCCCATACGATTAAAAAAATCAGAAATTTTTTTCGTAGACTGCGGAACCATATATACAGCTAAATTTTGACTTTTTTCCCTTGCGTTGTACCCCCCTGAGACCTAGTTTATCGGATTCGACGTAAAATTTTGATTGAAATCGACCTTTCACTCATTAAAATCGGTCCAGTGGATCCGAAGATATGACCTTTAGAAAATCGTCATTTTCCATACAAAATGTGCTGCTTCATAGAAGCCAAAGAAAATGTATGTATACATCCTACGTTAGTTAGTTAGTTAGTTTGGCATTTCCATTTGTATGAAAAACGACTTTTTTGGCGATTTCTCGAAAACTGGCGGTCAGATCTTCTTTAAATTTTGCAGGGACCTTCGGATGGGCATTCCACGCCATCTAAGATTTTAAAAAAGTGGGGTCACCGGCTTCGTTTTGGCGCTAGGGCTCCTGGAAGCTCCCATACAAATCCCATATAAAATAATGTGTATGTGTGTGAGTGTCACAGTTGGGTGAGTGAGGTATTCAACTTCCATTAGAGTTTTTGATATTTTTCGGTTATTCTCGATATGAGTGAGGTCATCCAATGGGGCTTAATAGGTTTATGGGATTCTTGTGGATTCTTGTGGAGTTCTCTAGCACTTTACAACTTCCATCAGGTTTTTTGATATTTTTCGGTTATTCTCGACATGAGTGAGGTCATGCAATGGAGCTTCCTAGGTTTAAGGGATTTTCAAAGATTTTTGTGGATTTCTCTAGCACTTTTCAACTTCCATCAGGTTTTTTGATATTTTTCGGTTATTCTCGAAATGAGTGAGGTCATGCAATGGAGCTTCCTAGGTTTAAGGGATTCTCAAGGATTTTTGTGGATTTCTCTAGCACTTTTCAACTTCCATCAGGTTTTTTGATATTTTTCGGTTATTCTCGACATGAGTGAGGTCATGCAATGGAGCTTCCTAGGTTCTTACAGAGGAGGTGTGACGCAAGTCTTTATGCCTGCTTACAAAAGCTGTGAAATCAGAAAAGTGTGACGCATTAATCAACTAATGTAAAACTATTTTCTTCCAGTTACAAAAGTTCTGAAATCAGAGGGGGGTGACGCATAAAGCTTTGATTCGCAACAAAAATTTTTAAACAAAATTATGTTGAGATCAAAAAATTGCGTCACAAATGCCAGACCCAACGACGAAACAATTTTTCTGTACTTTCAGTTTTTACGCTGCGAAAATTTGACTTTTATTTCTTATTACATCGTTTAGGGTAAATTTTAATTTTTGCGTCTAAAAACTGAGTGTTGAAAAATTATTCCGCTGGTGGGTCTGGCATTTGTGACGCAATTGTTTGAACTCAACATAATTTTGTTTAAAAATTTTTGTTGCGAATCGAAGCCTAATGCGTCACCCCACTCTGATTTCAGAACTTTTGTAACTGGAAGAAAATAGTTTTACCTTAGATGCTTAATGCGTCACACTTTTCTGATTTCACAGCTTTTGTAAGCAGGCATAAAGACTTGCGCCACACCTCCTCTGTAAGGGGTTTTTTTGCGGATATCAGTACTTTTGTAAGTTTGTAAACAACTTTCTAGCTGCCATAGTTCTAGAGGTATGAATCATCCCTCTGGAATCTGGAAGTGGCGTTATCCCGGGATTAGGCCACATTTTCCCAAAACAATGAAACACGTGTACGCTAAAACTTAATTCTCTACAACTTCGCCTTTGGAACAAACTTTCTAACTCTCATAGTTCTAGAGATTTGGTTCATCCTGCCTAATTATGGAAGTGACCATATACCAGGATTAGGCCATATTTCCCCAAAACCCTGAAACACGTGTTCGCTTAAATTTAATTCTCTACAACTTCGCCTTTGGAACCAACTTTCTAACTCTCATAGTTCTAGAGATACGGAATACATTTCATGAAACTTTCAAAACCTTACAACGTCAAAAAAAAATTGCCACAAAGAAAGAAAGAAAGAAAGAAAGAAACAAAGAAAGAAAGAAACATCGAAAGAAAGAAAGGTTTACCAAATTGACTAGTTAAAAATATTCGATTTGAGTCCATTTCCATACAAAATAGCAAAATTGTTTAATTCATATCTTCGGAACGACTGAACCGATTTTAATGAGTGAAAAGGCACTTCGGCCTAAAATTTTCCGTAGAATCCGGGAAAAATATTTTTCGGGGGGAACGTCGCTCGGGGAGGGGGGGGGGAAGTCAAAAAGTTCCTGTATATATGTTCCTAAGTCCACGAAAAAATTTCTTGTGAATTTTTTGGCGTGTAAGACTTGCGTCACGGGCGCATTGCTACCGCGCGCCCATGATAGAGCTTCCTAGGTTTAAGGGATTCTTAAGGATTTTTGTGGATTTCTCTAGCACTTTTCAACTTCCATCAGGTTTTTTGATATTTTTCGGTTATTCTCGACATGAGTGAGGTCATGCAATGGATCTTCCTGGGTTTAAGGGATTCTTAAGGATTTTTGTGGATTTCTCTAGCACTTTCAACTTCCATCAGGTTTTTTGATATTTTTCGGTTATTCTCGAAATGAGTGAGGTCATGAAATGGAGCTTCCTAGGTTTAAGGGATTCTTAAGGATTTTTGTGGATTTCTCTAGCACTTTTCAACTTCCATCAGGCTTTTTTGATATTTTTGATCGGTTTCAATTTCTTCCAAAAGTACTGATATCACAACAAAAACCCTTTTAAAAAGGAAATGTGACGCAAGTCGTTGTCCCTTCTTCCAAAACAACTGATATCAATTTGGGTGACGCTGAACGCTTCGAAACGCAAAAAAACTTTCAAAATATTTTCACATTTGATTAAAAAAATGCGTCACAAATGCCGGACCCCCCAGCGTTATAATTTTTCTACGCTTTCAGCTTTAATACGCAAAAATTTGATTTCCTGTACAAAAATACGCCATACATCCCATAAAGTCAAATTTTTGCAGTGTGAAAGCTGAAAGAACAGAAAAACTATAACGCTGGGGGTCCGGCATTTGTGACGCATTTTTTCAATCAAATGTGAAAATATTTTGAAAGTTTTTTTGCGTTTCGAAGCGTTCAGCGTCACCCAAATTGATATCAGTTGTTTTGGAAGAAGGGACAACGACTTGCGTCACATTTCCCTTTTAAAAGGGTTTTTGTTGTGATTTTATTGTCTACTAAAAAGCCGAAATAGTAAAAAAAAGAATAACTATGATTAATCATAGTTCGCGTTAAAAAAAACAAAATATTTGCAAAAAGTACTTTAAAAGTAGCATAAAATAATAAATTAAATGAATAAAATTATCATAAAACAAAGAACACAAAAAAAGAAAAAATTCACAATGATGTGATGCCTTTAAAATCATTAGAAATTCTAACTGAAGATCACAAGGGCCTATTTTCGAGAAAAAATACGAGAAATTCGCGAATTTTTCCGTAAATGGCTCTGAGGGATCGCCAAAAATTAGACTGTCTAGTCTATCTCCCGCTAGATTTGCTTATTTTCTTGTGGTTGTAAATTCTTCATTATGTTATGTCTAAGACGACATAATAGCGCAGTGTGTTAGACTGTGGAGTCACATTGAATTGTTGTGTTGTAAGTACGTGGTTCAAAATCGCTGACATAGCAGTAAAAAATTCATGCTATGATTGTGATATTGAATCAACGAGCGACATCAGGTGTTGTTAGTATATTAATGTAATGCCCGGGGACGAAAACATTTTTTGTCGAAAAACCTATTCATTTTTGTGTTTGTTGGGTTGTTGGGTATATTTTCAATTGGAACGAAATAATAAAAATTGACAACAGCTCGAACGGTGATAGGTCAGCTTGAAAATTTTCTTTGTGTACGCTTCATTATACGCTTCTAATGACACAATAGCAACGTAATAGCCAAAATTTGGAGAAGCGAAAAAAAAATTTCCGCCGACCCTACCATCAAAAACATTGCAAAAAGCAAGTTTTTTTCCTCGACGCAACCAGTTGCGCTAAGTCTTGGATTTGTAACAAAAACGAAAAAAAATTGAGCGCGACGTTGGGGCGAAATGGGGTTTTCACGCAATTAGTGACATATGGGATTCTCAGAATGTAATGAAGGCAACGACGACATGAGCGATATAAAAAAACACGTTCACTTCTATATGTCGCCAGAATTAAGCTTAGAACAGTTGGTGCATATATTCAAAAATTTTGAATACATTTTACAATTTGGGGCCCAGGAAAAAACACCACCTTCCCACCTGCCTCTCGTCGGGCCTAAATGTAATAGCAACACCAGTCAGAGTAAAGTACTTATAGGCGACAAATATCACTCAGCACCATTGCAAGAAGTCCGGAGTTACATGCGCAGTATACTTTCAGGTGCAAGAAAAAGAGATGGTAGTAACTATAATGTACAATCAAAAACACGAGAAACGTAAATAGCACTGATGATGACAGTACATCATAGTTACAGTTGAACTTAGAACACACAGAAGAAAATCGCAATGGCATCAATGGATACATGTAATAATATCAGTGTTTAGGTTAAGATATATGAGACTAAAATTGATGGTTGGCCAGAAATGACCAGTTTCAAAAAAGAGAGAACTTGGTCTCTCCCTTTAAAAAAAAATGTTATGTCGAACTGTTTCATCACAGCTGCCATATTCCTCTGGTTGTCTATGGTCTAAAAACTATTATTTCCATCTCCTCAGCGAAGAAATGTGCAAATCGCTTAAAATAAATAGTTTGTGTCAAATTTCTTCCTTCGCCGAGCAACTCTCATACACCGAGCTCAATCTTCAGAGGCGCCAACTTATTTATTTATTTATTTAGCGCCAACTGCAATGCGGCGAGGGGGGCGATCGCCCCAGTTGAAGCAGTTCAAACGGGGCGACGACGCCCCGGTTGCGATTGCGCATGAAAAAAAACTATTTCGAAAATTAAAGCTGAGTTCAGGCCCTAAAATACCTATTAGACTGTGTGCGGGCTGAAACGTCAGAAAGCTTATTTAAGAGCTAGGACATATGGACAGCTGAGAACAAATAATTTTTCTTAGCGAATCATCATCGAGAAATTGCAAACGAAATAGGTTAAAGGTGACACAGCCCACTTGATCCGTTACAGAGCCCCCAAGACACTCGAAAAATTTATACTTTTATCTTCACTTTTCAATTTCAACTCCAGCTTTTCTGATATTTTTTTAAATATCTTGCGTTCGAACTACCTTTTACTTCAAAATTTTCGCCTGCTTCGTTAAAAAAATACTTTTTCAGGGGTAAGCTAAGAAAGTGTTTCAATTTTACTTGACTTCATAGTGTAGCGTCTGCATTGGATCTACAAACGTCGCTTGCGGCGCGGCGCTATGGTAGAATTTCTCCCAACCCCAAAAAAAAAACTGAAATTCTCTCTCTGATAAATAATTTACAAAACTTGCGTAAATCATTGCCTTCTGTCTTTAGTTGTAACTCGGGCCCGGATTTCGTTTGTACGGATGTTTAAGATTGCAACAAAGAAAATACCAACTTTATTGTTTTCTATTCTGTAGCGTCAAGATAGTAAACATTTGTGAACAATAACACAGCTACTACGAAACATTTTATTTTACAATGTACGTGTACAACAGACTACAAAAAATTTCGTTCGCTCCGTTCGCGCTTCGTTCACATGTAGACATTACATTAGTAAAGTTCGGTACCTAAGCCCTTCTGCAAATGCTTGCTAGCTACGTTTCTGGAGTGTAACTGAAAGTAACACATTTGCCTACAGAACTGATATGTATTCGAAATTTCCTTAAAATAAATCAGTATTGTCAAATTACATTTTTTAATTCTACATGTTTCGCCCCTATTGAGTTAAATGAAAGTCGGCGCCTCTGCGAATCTTTAATTAATACAAAGATTTTACATGCTCAGCACTTAGTACAGACTCTTGGCTTGCTCTTTAAAGTCATAACAACAGTTACGGTCATACTGTAAAATTTAGCATTACAATTAAAATAAATACAAAAAGCATTACAAATAACGAGAGCGCAATAAGAAATGTATAGAGTAACAAATACGCGCTTTAAGAAGACCATGTTAATTAAATTAATGGGCAACGAATTTTTGTTTGCGTGCAATCTCTGTAAAGACAAATATTTATAATTGAACACTTTTTTCAGATTGATTGACATGGCTGACATAACAGAAGATCGTATCTTAAGGATGATGCACGGGAGAAGTATATTCATTACCGGTGGAACAGGTTTTCTTGGGAAAGTTTTAATCGAAAAATTGTTAAGGTACGATTATTACAAAATAGTAACATCGATTCCATTCAAATTCCTATTTTTTTATAGGTTTTGCCCGACCTTGGATACGATTTATATAATGGTGCGTCCGAAGAAAGGAAAAGAGCCAGAACAACGGCTTTTGGAAATATTTGACAATCCTGTAAGTAAAAATGTTTGATGCGGGCTTCCGAAACGAAACGAACCCCAGAAACCCTCATTTTTAGACCCGAACGAAAAGCGAAGTTCTTCGAAAAGGCTCTTATGCGTTTACAACCCTAATTCAGACTTGGGAGTATGGGAAGGGCATGGGTCATGGTCCTTAGATGAAGATTCAGCAACAAAAAAAGTGTCCCCCCGTCGTCCATCCGTCTCTCACCGCGATAACTTGAGTCAAGCTTGACCGATTTTCAAAAACTTCTTTTTCGCTGAAAGGTAATAAAAAAATCTTTTTGCATCTTCGTTCGTGTTTTTCAATATTGCCCTTTTGGCAATTTCCAGTTCAGTTTAGTGAGGACTTAATTGCATATACCTAAGAGTTCAGGCAATAGATGCGTTCGATTCTTTTTGCAATATTTTTCACTGCCTGCCTTTTAGAAAATTTTTCGAGAAAGTTCACGAAAATCAAGAAAATTCACGAAAATTCGAGAAAATCACAATTTAGATAAAATCAAAAAAATTGAAAACATTTTCGAAACTCAAGAAAAATTGAGAAAATTTTTGATAGAAAAAAACTGTAGAATAGTCTAGAATAGGTCTGCAGAAAAAGCTCGTTTTTTTTTAATATGGAATTTAATGTGGAATTCTCTTTTTGTTTGTTCTGTTGTTAAAATTAGGAAGCACTATCTTCCTAGCACTTCTTCGGATTTCGGATTGTTGATCTACACTGCCGTGCAAATCATAAAAGCGTTGAGATGAAAGAGAGAAAAGATTTCGTATGAAAAATTCCATACAAAATCTATTCTCTCTTTCATCGCAAGGTTTTTACGATTTGCACGGCAGTACAGTAGACATGTCAATTCTTCAGGCATTGAATATTCGTCAGAGAACATTCATTAATGACGTCAGTGTTGCCGTACAAGCTTTAAATCGTGAATTTTTCGACTAGTATGCATGCCAAATGTATGATCGACCCCCCAAAAGGACCATCTAAATGGGATAATATTGATGCACACAAAAAATATTCAAAAGTAGCTAAAAAATAATCAAATTACCGAAAAACTAGGTCCCACCTTTTGGGTGGGTCAGATCCCTTGACTGATTTTTTACTTTTTCATTATAATGAAGAGAAGCATACCCTACTGCAAGAACGCTGTTCAATTTATTTTTTAAACTATATTTCATTCAATTAAATACCAAGTAAAACAAATGAAATTGAATATTTTCATTTCATTGTTGTCTTGGCATGGTGGCAGTGACAGTAGCCATATAATAAGATTTAAAATTCAAATGGAGACATTCTCCATGCATTTTCCAATTAAATCGATTCTTACTCGGAAATATGTATTTCGAATAATTTTTCGTTCATAGGAGAGGGTTTGGGAAGGCCAGTTGAAGATTATGCAATTATTTAGTGAAAATAGTTTTATCAAAATAAATCTTAGAATACGGTGTATAAAAGCTAGACGCACCACAGATGTTTGTTCAATGCATTCTCTGTTCTTGTCGTTAACAGATGTTTGCTAACACCACCCTCTGTTTTTGCTGATATACACATGGTCTTGCGACAAAGGTGTACTGAAGAGGCGTAAACGTCCCAATCAGCCAACTTTGTTCGTCGAATAAAATCATTACTCACGTAATGCATTTCCCTTCGTTGCCTCGTCAACGAATTTGGCCGCTTCCAAGCAATACAACAATTTTGATAAGTTTTATTGGCCAAGCAATACAACAATTTAATATAAAAATAGTTTTAATCAGCTACGCCGAAAGAAAAACGAAAATAACAAACTTGTCAATGTTATTGGCGTTCCCAGCATTTAAATTGTAATATATCACTGTAAAAGATTTTTATTGCTTTTTCCAACGACACTTCTACAATGCTTTCTTTAAAATTTTTGTCTACAAAACAATTGTTTTTGTGTACTGTCCAACTTTAATAACTGACATCGATTATGAACATTTACTATCCGAATTTATAGTTATTTTTTATTCGTGAACAAATAATTAAACTCGTGCGATTACGGACCTCGCTTCGCTCGCCCCGCAAACTTCACACTCGTAAAAGTTTTTAATTAGTTTTTCCAACGATACTTCCTCAATGCTTTATTTAAAATGTTTGTATATAATTAAACTGGGCAAGTGCAAACGTCGCACTGTTAAGACTATCGACAGTTTATCAACTTTTGATGGACAACTTGATACAAAGTTAACTATCAATTAGACAGTCAATCTATTAAGTTCTATCAAGCTCATAGTCAGCAATCAAGTTGATAGTCAACAATCAAGTTGATAGTTAGTCAACAATCAAGTCGACAGTAAGTCAACTATGCAATGCAAAATACAAACAAGACGATAAAATACAAACTATCACGTTTTTAGTTAGTCGACTTGACAACTATCAAGTTGCTAGTTAGTCAGAGATCAAGTTTATAGTTAGTCAACTATCAGGTTGTGCTAATATCTCCGCTTCTTGATTACTTTTTTGATTCTTCAAAAATTTCTTTCGAAGTCATTTTTTGAGTTCTTACTGGGCTTTCGAAGTTTGCCCTACAAAAGCTGATTCTCGACTGATAGAAATGTTTTCCCCGCTTCGTTTTTATACTTGACTATACGCTTGATAGATGACTATCAACTTCATTGTTGATAATAATGACGGAGATGGCTTCTGGTCGAAGTATGCGTAATAAACGGTGAAGCAATTTGTCGAGGTTTCTTATTTATAGCTCATATTTTTGACAACTTGATAGTTGGCTATCAGTTTGATAATTGACTATCAATTTGATAGTTCACTCTCACCTTGATGGTTGACTATCGACTTGATAGTTGGTAGTTGACTAATCACTCAATAGTTGAGTATCAACAATCAACCATAATCTACTATCTACTATGAAACTGTCAACTATCAAATTATTATTAACTATCAGCTATTATTACCAATTAGCTACAAACTATTAAAATATCAACTAAGAACTGCCCCAGTAACAATCGAATGGGAATCTTTTTGAAGTGCTTAGGCGCTATTTCTTACTTTGTCACTATAGGAGATAAAACAATTTAATTGACTAAAACAATTCTAATAGCCTCTGGCGATAACTTCGTACGAGTTTAAAAACCTACTTTCTCTGCAATGTGTACCAGATAAGGATCAGAGTGGGTCAGGTCAGGTCGGACCTGTGACCTGAAACCTGTTGACCTGAAGTTTTCAGGTCAGGTTCAGGTCGACATTTCCTCAGCCTGAACCTGACCTGATGATATCAGGTCGAACCTGAACTGAACCTGATCAACCTGTTTGACCTGAAATCGTTTGAATGCGTGAATTAGGGTTTAATGTTAATAAATTTAGTGTGACATGTCAAAAGACGCAAATAGATTTCATGATTTGAATTTCAATTCAATGTACTATTCGCACAGATTTGTAAGATAAATAATTTTTTGTTTGGGTCAAATAATAGGATCAATGAGACAATGAGTAGCACAATTCCAAAATTTCTTCAGTAAGTACTTAAGTTCTAGGTTTGATACTACCTTTATAGTTGTCTTGGTCCCTTGCATGTGTTTTTTGAAGTGAACCGAAAACCCAACCGTTTTATTTTTGAAGAACCCGAAACGTTTTTTCGAGTTCAGAAAACCCCGAACCTTTATTCTCAGAACGGTTTCATTTTTGAAAAATCCAAACCCGAACATTTTCTCATTAAAAAAACATATGCAGGGGACCCGTACGCTGTTTAAGTAAATGACCTTAACTCTTAAGTGTATGAAATTGCATCCAAAAATTGGATTGGAAATTGCCGAAAGGCCAATACTGAAAAACCCGTCCGAAGAAACGGCGCGCCGCGGCGCAAAAAACATCTTCAATAATTATAAAAGCCCAAAATTAAAAAAAATGGAAATAACTTGAAAAAAAAATTGCACTAGGCCCGATCTTAGAAGCGACCTAGAGCACTCAGGAGAGGTCTCTGATCCATACTTCTATGAACAAAAAAGTTGGCCTCTTTTTTATCTGCAACAATGTTCAAAGCCTCATCATTAAAGAAATATTCACAAAAAACCACAAAATATCGTGTAGGATCGCGTAGCGTGAGTTGGGCCCACACTGAGGACTCTACAGCCCGAACCACTCAACAGGTTTTGACTAATTTAATTTTCGTGGTTTTCTGTTGTCCATATCTTTCATTTTAAGTCTTCAATAATGATTTCCGTTCTAATTCCGCAGAGATATAGGTGAAAAAATTCCGCCAACTTTCAAAAAACCACTTTTTCGGCCGTAAATTCGAAAGTTTTGGACCGATTTTGCCCAAATTCAATGTTGAAATCAATTTTTTGATTGACTTTCAGGAAAAAAAAGGTTTTTGAAAATCGGATAAGATTTATCCGATTTATGTAGAAAAAACACGTTGCGCCATAGTAGAGACTCAGTTTTAGGGCCCTGGCTAAGTTTAAAAGCTCAAAATCAAGAAAGTTTCTTCTATAACTTGTGACGCATGCCCAGACCTTCCAAACAAAAAAAAAATGAAAATCGGAATAGATTTACTCGAGTTAAAAGATTTTTGAAGTTTTTGAAAATCGGTTAGGTTTTACTCGAGTTATCGTGTTGACAGACAGACAGATGGACGGACGGACATTTTTTTTATTCCTGATTCGTTATCTAACGACCATAATCGGTGCTCCACCCTACTTCCGGGTCGAAATTCGACTGGTTACAAACGTCGTGGTAAACGTACGGGTCTAAAAGCTGAACCCGCACCTCTTTTTAAAGGAAGATTAGGGAGGGGATTATGAGGATTAGGTTTACTTGGAATTGGGTTGAGTGGTGTTAAAGAACAAAAAAAAATTCTAACGAAAAAATCGGCTCTTCAGAAGGCCGCAAAAAGATCTATTTTTTATGGGATGGCCTTCGCGATAATTTAATTCTAATTGCGAATAACGTCAATGAGTTGTGGAAAGATATTCAGCTTTATGAAAATTCTTCGAAAACAATTAAAATCTTTCGTACTCTGTTTTCTTCAATTTTCAACATACAAATCGTGCCAAATGAAAACGGAACCTGAACTTCCTCTGAGGGAAATTTTCATACAACTTGAACTCAATCTAATTTTCCATCATCTAAAAGTTGGAAAATCGTAACTTTGCACTTGGTTAACATTAATTTCGTTTTGATAGATCGATTCCCAGTCAAAGTCATTCAATTGCAGAAAAAAAATCGATTTTCATTCACAAATTGAGTATAAAAATGATTTTCACTCACACTTTTCTTTAACGCTAACAAATTGAGCAAATAAAATGAAAAGCCTCAAACCACTGACTGCGGTTATGGAAATAATAATAACATGTTAGACCGAAGTAACACTGTAGATGGTTTACGACTTGTAATATTAACATTGTTTAACGAATAGCGCTCTGTAAGAAAGTAAGTTTGTTATGTGTGTTTCATGCAGTGTATTATTGCTAAAAGATCACATCAAGAAATTATGAATGATGAAAGAAAAAAAAACATGAGAAATGGTTTTTTTCTTGTTATTATTTCAATAAATACCATAACGTTATACGTTTGTAGTTACTACAACATTATGTAACATAAATCAACTTAACACACAATTTAAGTCAAGGTTAAGCTTAGTTTATGCGGTTTGGCAGTATTCATAGTCACGTTTTCGTAACACAATTCATGTAGATGAATAAGTATTCGGGGGTGGTGAAAGACAAATGGACAATTACTAAATCTTCATATAAGTTCGTTGTCTCTAGAATCAAAAATTCTGTGTAAACCTTTGCTAGTTAAAAATATAACGTTTATGGTTCTCATTTGTGGCTTATGTGATTTCGAAATTCCGAAAGCTAGATGTGAGACCACAGATAAATGACTTATAAATTGATTTCAAATAAGAGCAAAAGTAAAAACTTAACCAAAGTTTAAGTGACTTACACAACCAAAAGCAATGTGCCTAGGATTTGAAAAGTTGATCAATTTAAACAAGAAATGACCTCGATCAAGTAAATGTAACGTTACTTTTTTACATCACTTTTACATAGGCTTTAACACAGTATGTAAAAAACATTTACATGCAATTACAATCTTCAGACATTATATTTCCGTCTATGTGTAGTTTTTTAAAAAATTTTATGATTCCTCAATGGCAGTAGGACCTTTGGACAAGCTATTAATCACAGCATTAGCTGTCAACTTCCTGGAATCCTAAAAATGTAAAAAACAATTTCTTGAGAAAAATTAAATCCTCAGAGATTTCGAATGATTTCAAATGCTTTTTTCCAATTTGGAATGCTTTTTCTTTTTGAATTGGAAGGATTTTTTAACAATTCAAAGGATTTTTCCGAAGATTTTCTAAAAAATAAAGATTTTTCATGCTTGCTACCAGGGACAAAAGTTGAAAAATGTAAGCCTAAGGGAAAGCACTTTCGGCCTGCTCCCTTGTTGCGTAAATAACTATTCTTTTCAAAGAATTTTTTAGATGGGATTTTCTATATTTATCTACCCTAGGCAAGAGCTCACCCCCCGCCTCGAGCAATGGGATGGTGAAAAAGTAAAATGTGAAACAAAAATCGTTTCATCCAAAGCGTCTACCTAGTTGTTAAATCAGTCCTCTGTATTTTTTCATGCGAAGTGTTTCGAAAAGCGATCTTATGGGTTCACCACTACCTTTGTAAACAGGGGAATTTTGACCAGACCCGTAGCAAGGGTGGGAGCAAAGCCCTTGCTGGACGTCTCTCTCTCTCTGGTAATTTTGAGAGTGTGGTAAAAAGAAAGTAAAAAAACTATTCTCTCTATTTCGAAAAAATTTTCGCCTACGCATTTAAATCTAAACAATTCACAAGGCGAAAAAGGAAACGACGATGTACTCTTCTATTAGCGACAACAACCACCTGTTCGTAGCTTTCCCAGTGGAGACAATGGGTACATGGGACATGGAGGCACTGCATATTTTTAACGAGCTGACTTGCCAAGACAAGCTAGTCGTGACTGAGGGATGAAAATTTAACTTGACACGTAGATATATCTATGAAAATCTGTTTTAAAGTAGGATACGAAGCAAAACTTTAACGGGTTAGCTCAGTGTACAAATATCTGAGTCTAACTTTAGGCGGAGATGTAATTAGCAACAGTAGACATCCTAATGGTAAATGCTAAGTACTGTTAGGCGTGGCTTGGAATTTACGTTAAGCGTAAAGCAAGGCTGGCATGAGCGCCGCTCGGAGCTGGTCGATTCGAGTTATGTCGTTAAAATTACAAAATTTCTTAAATTTGATGATGTTAAATTTCAAATAACTTAACTTTGATGAAACAAAGGTTTAATATTACGACGAAAAGGCCATGAGCCATAAGAGGGGCTTGAACGAAATTTCAAAAAAATTTTAACGAAATAACTTGAGATGAGCGGTTCGACCATTCTTCGAAACCCGACCCGGACCGAACCCGACCCGATAAAATTTTTCGAAACCCGAAACCCGAATTGTTTCTAAACCCGATCCGGACCGAACTCGACCAGATTAAAATTTTCGAAACCCGAAACCCGAACTGCTTCAAAACCCGACCCGGACCGAACCAGACACTCAAGTTTTTCGAAAATCACAACAATCACTTCGAAACAAAAATTATTTCAAGGCCCGACGTCTGCATTCTTCACGAACCTTAGTCTAAACAAAATTCGTGTAATGTGAGAAGATAAATTTTTTTTTGCAAAATATAAAAAGTCATTATTCGGGACCCGAATAAAATGATACAACAACCCGACCTGGACCGAACCCGACCCGATTAAAATTTTCGAAACCCGAAACCCATGAACCCGAAAAAAAATCGGGTTCGGGTTCGGGTCAGGTTTTTCGAAGTTTCGGGCAACCCGCTCATCTCTAGAAATAACTCAACTTATGAACAAGAACGTTGAATTTTTTGATGCATTATAAAGTTTTCCAACCTGATTTGATCTCAGAGCTATCCTATTCGGTTCGTGATTAAATCATTCTCGAAAAAAGTATATTAAGTACCACGCCAAAAAGGCAAGAAATTGGAACGGGAGGAGGGATCTAAAAATCAGTAAAGAGTGATATCAGTAGCACGAAAACATTAACTCTAGCTTGTTTAATCTATTAAAGTCAGTCCTCTTATATTGATTGGAAAAGATCAAACTTTCTTGAGCAAACAGTTTGTTTAACCAAATCAACACGAATTCATAAAGTTCTAGGAATTCAATTATTCTTCTTTTGTTCTAACGTCTGGCCATGATATATTGATACTTTCTGCCATTCAGTATAGAACATAATAAGTCTGATGTGCGGATTTGTACTATTTCTACCATATTGTATGAACTGAATACTTGTGTCATTCTTTAGGTTAATGAAAAGTTTACATTGTTTTCTTGAATGGAATTGAGTGAGTGAGATTTGAGCGTGAGCGCGAGCGCCGCTCAAATTTTTAACGAGCGCTGCCAGCCTTGCCAAAAAGTGCCTACTGGTAAAACACATCGATGGGGCGAACCGCCATTCTAAGCTCCACTACTTTCCGCCCTCGTACATCAAAGATGGCACTAGGTTTGTGTACAATTTACCACTGACACAGTAAAAACGTCGGTAACGAAAGGATCTCTAAGAATCCATGTGAGCAAAAGCTCACAAAAATTGCGGAACTTGTAAAATAAAATGATCCATCTTCTGACCCGTACGGGTTGTAACGGCGGATTATTATTATTATCAGACAGAAAATTTTGACTCGCCCCTTATTTTTAACCCCCCCCCCCTCCGTCACACGCAGGAAGGTCAAATTTTACCCATTTGTTAGAGCCGTCACGTTTTGCTAGAACTCCTACCCCTAGAGCGTGAGTGTGGAACAAGTTCGCGTGACACGGAGAGAGGGGCTAACATTTTAGCGTGACATGCTTTACAACTTGGTGTAAACCAAGTGTCAACACAATGCCCAGAAATTATCTCAGTTTTCTTCGTGCAAGACACACATAATTGACAATTTAAACAAAGACCAACAGCAACTGTTGCGGTTTTGTTATCTAACAGCAAACCAGGGTTGTCCACAAACAAACCAAAAAACTTTCTGTTGATCTTCGGAATATCCCAATTTCAGTGTTGTTCTTTCTGTTCGTCATTTCTTGAAATAAATCTTTTGTAATTTCCTCAATTAACCTTAAAATAATAATCTTTTTCTTCTCGGGGCTAAAATGTGAATATTATAGCCCTCAAACTGAAGTTTGAGGTCCTCGCGTTATAAAGTATCGTATAACATATGGGCTGTAATACGGGCTGATGCCCTCAGATCTTCAACCCCTCCCAGATACGAGATCTCAAAAGTCTTCAATAAATTTAATTTTATGGTAGTAAAATTTTAATCCAAAAGCAGTAAATTTAATGGAGTGGCAATAAAAATAATTTTCGGCAGTAGAAGTAATTATGGGCGTATATTGTTGGCAAATAGCAAATAGCCATCAATATGTAGAAGAGACTATTCGCACACTTAGACGAATGTTCCAATCATTCGTACTAATTCTAGTTTCGTTACCCAAAAACTTTTTGTGACGATTTGTAAAAGGAAAACTTCCTTAGCTTCGTTACCTACCTAGTTTTTATAGCACTTTTTAAAAACCCAGTTTTATTCGCCATCTCGTTCTTGTGACATTTTCTAAAAGAAAAATTTTCTCTATATTGAAGAGTCGTTTGTTAATGTTTCTCTATAAGGATTTGTTGAGTGTTCTTAAAAGGAAAAGTTTTCCATCTTCGTTAGCCACTTAGTTTTTGTGACATTTCGTCTTTTAGGGAATCCCTAGCTTCGTTAGCCAACTAGCTTTTCGTGACGTTTCATAAAAGCGTAAATTCCCTAGTTACATTTCTTAATAGGAAAAACTTTCCAGTTTCGTTAGCCGCTTAGTTTTTGTAACATTTCGTAAAAGGAAAAGTTCCCTAGCTTCGCTAGCCACCATACATACATGTACAAATACATATACATATCATGTACATATTTTATAAAATTGATGAAAAATAGCATTGAAAACTTTCTTCTTTGTGTAAGAGTTTTGGTTGAATGTTACGTCTTTCCATGTGCAAATAGTCTCTTCTATATACTGTTGGCTATTTGCACTGTGTGCAAATAGTCGAAGGTATATAGAAGAGACTATTTGCACAATGTGCAAGTAGCCACCAATGTATAGAAGATACTATTTGCACAATGTGCAAGGAGTCCTTTCGATTATTAGGGCCATTCCACGAAAACTCCGTTCCCACGCTCGAAATGCTCAGTTGTTACGAAAAAATATTCATAGAAAATAGTGCAGACGTATCAGACGTATTGATCCCTTAACTAGAGATTAGTAACTTTTCTATTGCTTTCATTTTGTAACTACTGAGAATTTCAAGCGTGGGAACGAAGCAGACCGTGGAATTGCCCATTAAATCCCGGGATAAAGCAAACTCTAGAATTGGGAGTGATGACACATATCATTGGCGCGCGGTAGCGATGCGCCCGTTACGCAAGTCCCCATACGAACAAAAAATTCGGAAAACTTTTTTTCGTAGACTTCGGAACCATACTCGGTCATCCATATGTAACTCCACAACCTCTGATGAGTTACATTTGGATGACCCCGTTTATGCAGCTAAGTTTTGACTTCCCCCCCTTGCGACGTACCCCCCGGAAAATATTTTTCCTGGATTCTACGGAAAATTTTGAGGCGAAGTGTCTTTTCACTCATTAAAATCGGATCGGTGGATGCGTACAAAAAGTGCTGTTTCATAGAAGCCAAAGTTAATGCAAACATCCTACGTTAGTTGGTTAGTGGGCTAGTTAGTTAGTGAGTTAGTTAGTGGGTTAGTTAGTTAGCTAGTTCCAGGGCCATTTGTATGAAAAACGACTTTTTTGGCTCGTGCTCGAAAACGGCTCCATAACTTTTCTTGAAATTTTGCAGGGACCTTGCATGAGATTTTAAAAAGGGGGGGGGGGCACCGGCCTCGTTTGGGCGCCAGGGCTCTTAGAAGGCACCATATAAAGCCCATATGTATGTGTTTGTGTGTGTAGTGTATATGATAGCACATTTTGTATGAGCCAATGGTTGTGTGTTCGAGATAGAGGTTTGGTGTCAAAGGGAAAAATGTTGGGTTGGGTGTGTAGTGTATCAAGGTGACAGCCAAAATCGCGGAAAATAGGCGGGGACTCAAAAAAAAAACTTTTGATATATTGTAGAGAAAGCTGAGGGGATCATTTTCGCCCATGGAAGTAGTAGCCGCCGCGCTTCGGTTCGGCGACGGCGGTGGCTCAAAAAAAATTCTTGATATGTTGTAGAGGCAGTTAAGGGGATCATTTTCTCCCATGTAAGTAGTAGCCGCCGCGCTTCGGTTCGGCGGCAGCGGTGGCTCAAAATAATGCAAAACATTACAATCACAACGAAAACCCTTTTTAAAAGGGAAACGTGACGCAAGTCCTCGTCCCTTCTTCCAAAACAACTGATATCAATTTGGGTGACGCTTACAGCTTCGGAACGCAAAAAATTCCTTTGAAATATTTTCACTTTTGATTAAAAAATGCGTCACAAATGCCGAACCACCCAATTATAGTTTTTCTGTTCCGTAATGTGTGGAGTACGGGTAGTCAAATTTGGCGTGCGAAATCTGACAGCGCAGAAAAATTATTACGTTGGGAGGTTCGGCATTTGTGACGCATTTTTTTTTAATCAAAAGTGAAAATATTTCAAAAGAATTTTTTGCGTTCCGAAGCTGTCAACGTCACCCAAATTAATATCAGTATTTTTGGAAGAATGGACGAAGACTTGCGTCACGTTTCCCTTTTAAAAAGGGTTTTTGTTATGATCTAAAAGTTAGAAAATTGCTTTCAAAAGAAAAGTTGTAGAGAATTAAGGCCCATAACTTGTATGCTAAAATATAGTCTACCTTTAGGCGCTCAAATATTATATTTTTGCTGATATCAGTGGACAAAGACGCAGTTTCGAAAAAGTAAGTCAGCATTTCCCTTCCTAAATATGTTGTCTTTTAATAGCAACTAAACTTATTTTTTAAGATCCTACCTACTCTGAGAACGGCGAAAAAAATCGTAAAAATTTACACAAAAACTCGTCGTTCTGAGACAAGGTTCAATCCCAAAAAATAAGTTTAGTTACTCTTAAAAGGCAACATATTAAGGAAGGGAAATGCTGACTTACTTTTTTGAAACTGCATCTTTGTTCACGGATATCAGCGAAAATATAATATTTGAGCGCCTTAATGTAGACTATATTTTAGCACACAAGTTATGGGCCTTAAATTTTAGTGTTAGGGTTTTTGACATTACCTTGGGTAATTTCTGTAGATCATTGATATTCTGATAGTTTTGAAAACTTTGCAACAATTTACAATTCTGATAAGTTCGCACCTATTTGTAAAATCTGTTCTATTTCCACATCTATTCTGATATGTACGGCTTATGTTTTCACCAATAAATCTAACATTCGTTGCCGTGACGTAAAAATATTCATACAAAATTTATAACGACCATTTTCGAATTTATATTTTTAATTTTCCAATTACCGCCGGAGTTAATCATATTTTAATAAATCCGCAAAAGGTGAAATGAGCATTTAATAGCGTAATAAACCGATATGTTCGTAGATATGCAATTAAGTTCAGTTTCTCAACTTCACATTGTTTTAATTATGTTAATTATGATGC
>CM055404.1:53266531-53292595 GCA_029228625.1 Pseudolycoriella hygida | reverse complement strand
ATTGCATGACCTCACTCATGTCGAGAATAACCGAAAAATATCAAAAAACCTGATGGAAGTTGAAAAGTGCTAGAGAAATCCACAAAAATCCTTAAGAATCCCTTAAACCTAGGAAGCTCCATTGCATGACCTCACTCATTTCGAGAATAACCGAAAAATATCAAAAAACCTGATGGAAGTTGAAAAGTGCTCCACAAAAATCTTTGAAAATCCCTTAAACCTAGGAAGCTCCATTGCATGACCTCACTCATGTCGAGAATAACCGAAAAATATCAAAAAACCTGATGGAAGTTGTAAAGTGCTAGAGAACTCCACAAGAATCCACAAGAATCCCATAAACCTATTAAGCCCCATTGGATGACCTCACTCATATCGAGAATAACCGAAAAATATCAAAAACTCTAATGGAAGTTGAATACCTCACTCACCCAACTGTGACACTCACACACATACACATTATTTTATATGGGATTTGTATGGGAGCTTCCAGGAGCCCTAGCGCCAAAACGAAGCCGGTGACCCCACTTTTTTAAAATCTTAGATGGCGTGGAATGCCCATCCGAAGGTCCCTGCAAAATTTAAAGAAGATCTGACCGCCAGTTTTCGAGAAATCGCCAAAAAAGTCGTTTTTCATACAAATGGAAATGCCAAACTAACTAACTAACTAACGTAGGATGTATACATACATTTTCTTTGGCTTCTATGAAGCAGCACATTTTGTATGGAAAATGACGATTTTCTAAAGGTCATATCTTCGGATCCACTGGACCGATTTTAATGAGTGAAAGGTCGATTTCAATCAAAATTTTACGTCGAATCCGATAAACTAGGTCTCAGGGGGGTACAACGCAAGGGAAAAAAGTCAAAATTTAGCTGTATATATGGTTCCGCAGTCTACGAAAAAAATTTCTGATTTTTTTAATCGTATGGGGACTTGCGTCACGGGCGCAATGCTACCGCGCGCCCATGATTATTATCAATCAATTTCATTATCTCCGTCATCGCGATAACTCGAGTATAACTTGACCAATTTCAAAATCTTTTTTGTTCCCTGAAAGGTGATCGAAAAATCCTTTTTGGGATCGAATCTGGGCATAGTCGGGCCAAGGGCCAATGAACTAGGGCCGTTTAAGTGGTTTTTGGTCTTTTGTACATACGGGTCGTCCAAAAGGAAACTGATACGAAAAATAAAAATCTTTTGTCAATACAACAGATTTGCACATTTCGTATGAAATTCATTTTGAACAAGCTGTAACTCAAGTAAATCTTTTCAGATTTCCATTGACAATTTACAGAAGAAACTTTTTTGACTTTGAGGTTTTGGACTCAGCCAAGGCTCTAAAACTGTGTCTCTACTGGGGCCCAACGTGTTTTTTCTACATAAATCGAGAAAATCTTATCCGATTTTCAAAATTTTTTTCTGAAAGACAATTGAATTTGGACAAAATCGGTCGAAAACTTTCGAAGTTACTCTCGAAAAAGTGGGCAAAAACGGGGTTTTTTGAAGGTCGGTGAAACTTTTGGACTTAGCAGCACTATGAAGACTGAGAAATTAGAACGGAAATCGCTCTTAAAGGTTTTAAATAAAATCATCAGAAAACCACGAAAATTAAATTAATGAAAATATGTTGAGTGATTCGGGCTGTAGAGTCAGTCCCAAGTGTTGGCCCAAGCGACCCTACACGTTATTTGGTGGTTTTTCGGGAATATTTCTTTAATGATGAGATTTTTTGTAGAGTGTTGTAGAGAAAAAAGGAGCGAACTTTTTTGTTCATAGAAGTAATGATCAGGTGCTTCCCCATAAGTTCTAAGATCAGCTCCAGTACAATTTTTTTTGAAAATTTGTGTGAACAAAATTTTTTGTTAGTTTTTTCTTAAACTTTTTTTTTAATATTTGCGTTTTAGAGATTTTTGGTTTTTTTGCGCTGTTGCTTCGGACGGGTTTTTCAATATTGCCCTCTCGGCTATTTGCAATCCAATTTAATGTGGACGTAATTTTATACACTTAAGAGTTAAGGCGACATTTAATTAGATACGTTCGAGTCTTTTCGTAACATCAACTCTGTTTGCCGCATCTATTCTGATACGTACGGGTCCCTTGCATATGTTTTCGTTTTTCACACACGTCATATACTACAAATCTCTCGCCGTTTATGCGGTATTAGCGTACCGCATAATTGAAGTCCGTAGTTGACATGTCAAAAAAAATATTTACATGGAACGTACGTACCGCATAATAATCGAATCCGCATAACCGACATACCGCATAAACGGAGAGAAATCTGTACTCCTCATTGTCATAACCACATTTACTGCTCCGGTATCTCTTCAAGGTCACATCAGTGGCGGAAGTATTACCTTGCCATACCGCTATGCGATTATCTTTTCAACGCGTGTAAATTTAACCCATTTTAAATTACTCAAAGAGACATCATGCAAACACAACTAGTACCACTGATGTAACGTAATTTATTATGCTTAGTTCTTTCATGCTGTGCGATGTAATTTATAGTATTTATGGCCATGCAAATTAATTGGTAACTATGGGGGCAAATCCATAAATTGAACTTAAAATTTCTCAAGTGAACTTAAGAAAATGAAACATGAACCACATACTGATTCGAAACTGAAGATTTCACTCTTTGATTACATGGTGTTTCTATTGTCAACTTTTGAAACCTAAAATTACGACAACATTATTCGAAAAAAGGCCCAAATTTACATATTGAAACAAAAATTTTAATTGAATTTTTGAGCGGTGATTGAATAACTACTAGCATAGGACTTACACTGTTTTCTGATATGTGTTTGAGGTGTTGTATCTTTAACAATTTTGACAGAAATCGGATGAATTGTAAACGATTTTTTAAGGTCATTATCAGAAGTTTTAAACAAAAAATTGATTTTAACCTTGCGCAATTCTTTTCGAAAATCTTAAGTCTTCTCTTGTTTCGCCACTTTCAATGAACGTTACAATGAAGTGTGGTCTTTGCGTTCCATCAAAAAATGTGTTTTATTGCTAGGCTGACTAGGTCATACAAATATCAAAAAATAGTGTTTTGTGCTATTTTATCGTGTGTTTTAAATAATCGCATAATTGCAACGTA
Organism: Pseudolycoriella hygida; assembly: GCA_029228625.1. Lineage (NCBI taxonomy): Eukaryota > Metazoa > Arthropoda > Insecta > Diptera > Sciaridae > Pseudolycoriella > Pseudolycoriella hygida. The sequence goes on along the minus strand of CM055404.1, from coordinate 53,289,488 downwards.
AACTAAATAAACTGAGCTATGATTTTCAAGGCCACATGTCAAATTTCCATAATAAAGAAAACATAATTGGGATACAATTCTTTGAAGAAAAAAATTACTGAAATTAATTATGTGTATCAATGAAACATCGACCGGACATACAGGTTAATGTTGATATAAAGTAACCTTGTCCTCTTCTCTACAAATATTATGCGAAATAATCTCTTATTACTTCCTTCCACACCGGTACAACTGATATTTACGCTTCAGATTACCATGTCTGTGGAAAAAGATCGTTGACTGAACAGAAACTAGTTTTCATTTGTTTTGCCGTCATATTGTTATTACGGCCAAAGGTACGATATAAATTCATACTAATTTCCATCTCCAATGGCAGCTAAATCAATAAACAATCCAAAAAATTACTTTACTTAAAGATATTAAGTCATTTGACTTCCGTAATTTATTATGTGTGAACATAGTGCGAATCGTATAAGCACGTGAAAATTAACAAATTTACAAATTCATTTAGAGGTACTGGACGACAATGTAAACAAAAAATGAATTTATAAAGTTACGAGACCGGTATTGAAATGTTGTAAAAGGGTAAGTGATACTCTGGGACACAATAAATTAGCGGTATTGGTGTGCTTTGAGACTGTGAGTCTGTGAATTTTTTGTTTATGGACGGAACAAAATGCCGTAAAATTATTAAGGGTAATCTGCCGTTGCTATGTAATAAAGACTTGAAGATATTGTTTCATTCATAGTAGAGGTGTGCGGGCCGACCTTTTTTGGAAGCCCGACCCGGACCGAACCCGATCCGAAATTAAAACCCGAAGCCCGACCGCCCGGAAAACGCTGGCGGCTCGGCCCGACCCGACCCGAATCCGATCCGAAATTAAAACCCGAAGCCCGACCGACCGGGATTTTCTAAACCCGAAAGCCCGAAACCCAAACCCGTGAGGGGTAGTTCGGGTTCTGGTCGGGTTTGGGTCGGGTCGGGTCCGGGCGAGCTTTTTTTTCGAATTTCGGGCAACCCGCTCACCTCTAATGCATCATTGTTTTGTAGTCGATGTGATTTTAATATTCCAGGGTGCATCATTTTCAAAAAAAATTTTTGTACCATTATTATCGAACCCGTATCGTAAACCCGATAAAAAGTACACCCGACACCCGCCCGACCGGAAATTTTAAAACCCGAAACCCGACCGACCGGAATTTTCTAGACCCAAATGCCCGAAACTCAAACCCGTGAAAAGTAGTTCGGGTTCGGGTCGGGTCGGGTTCGGGCGGGCTTTTTTGTCGAATTTCGGGCAACCCGCTCACCTCTAATTCATAGTACATTACGTCTGTGCTTCCAAATTTGTATTTTGACGAGTGGGAAGGTTACGGCTTGACCCGAAGGGGTTACGTACCGTTTTTTACGTTTTGAAGCAATGTAAATTGTAAATGCACATTTTACATGAGCGAAGCGAAAACTCTTTCTCCATATTCTACAATAAAAGTACATTAGACGCTGTGAAAGTAACTTATTACATGATTATAGAATTTTGTGATAAGAGCCAAACTCACGGGTGGTTTTTTGAGCAACAGACTTTGAAAACCGTTTCTTATGAAGAGTGTAGAGTTTGCATATCCGAACCGCAGACTTCTACTTTCGCATGAGGCGGTAGGTTGTAAATAATTAAGGGGTGCTGTCAACACTGATCAAGTCAACAAGTGTTTTGTTATTGTGTTTGAAATTAATTTATACGTTTTCGTAGTGAAAATTGACGAATGAAGTACTTTGTTGACTAAATATCCTTTATGAAGTGTTAAGGTCGTGAACGAAGTTGGAGTTCTCATCATATAGCTAATTGATCCAACGATTTCGCAATATTTGTGGATGACCTTTCACCATAACCTAACAATGAATGCATGCAGTTCACTCAAATAGTGATTGACAGATTGAACAGCCAGACCAAAGCATGTAAAATGTTTTAGAGAACGCATTTTTGGCTGGTACACCACCAAATATAGTTTTTGGGACAACGCGAGACATTGTATAGTATGGATAGTATGGATTCGTGAGTACAGTGCTTCCTCAGTAGTAAGGCTATGGAAGATTTGTGCCGGACTGCCACTTTGCTCAGTGATGTGCCCCAGTTACGACGCTCATACACTTTGCCTTCCTGCCTAATAATACTCCCTACTCAGGTCGTAGAACTGAGGCTTGCTCGCGGACACGGTTGGCTCGTCACTAGTATGGGCAGGCTAGTCTGCAAGCGAGATCGCTCAGGGCTGCAGGGAAGGCGTCGTTGCGGTGTGGCGTGACAGTTGCGCATCTCTGAACGAGAGACGGCCTGGCTCCAACCTTCACACGGCTCGCTGTAGCGGCTACTTCCATTTCAGTATCTGGCTTCATGGTTTAACGGTTCTGCTAGTTGAAGTAGTTGAGGCGGTGAAACTGAATTGGTTGGTGATAGAGTCGAATTTTTAATGATTTCAGAATTCGGGAAGACGGCTGCACGACTGAAGCATTGTTGTGCCTAGCTGTCGACCCATTCAGCGGCTATGTCACAACTGTTATACTAGGTAGCCTCGTGTTACCCGCCGGTATACACACCAACCCGGTTTGTGGACCAGAAGATTTTGCCTTGGATGTGGCTCGATAGTTACACTGGGACTATTCCAATGAGTGAAAGCTTTTGGCGCTACAGAGTGGCCGAGGTCGACGGTGGAGCAGCGATGGCAGGCCGCAGAGAGATGACACGTGGATTGACTCTGCCTTGGTCGATACCCAAACAGGAAAGTCAAACCGATTGTCGGCTCTTGACCGAATTTGCAATGTGGATATTTGTATAGTGTACACTATAGTGTATAGTTCGACAATAAAACTATTATCATCATTTAAATTTTATATTTTACAACGCTGATGTAAATTGTTCACATCTAATAAACTCGTCTCAAACCACTGTAGACTTTCAGTTAGTACTAGACTGAAAATACTGATTTCATTGTTTATGAATATGAATATCCAGAATAGTCTAGAAGTTAGTCGGGCTTAGTATGCCTCTGCATTCTTACCCGGTTGCTTGTTTCTATATGTGCGACATATGCGCAGCCTGATGATTGCTCATCTCTGTTTTAAGTTCGATGAGCTACAAAGTACTTTATATAGGAATCCACTGTGAACTTTAAGTCAATTGATAACGAGTGAAAAGGAGCCTAGTCCGAAGAAAGAGGACGAATTTTCTTGCGATTTTCAAGCTAATTGTCAATTACAACTGACAATTAACTTTAAATTGAAAGTGCCAATTAATTTCCCCGTATAGGGAAACTCAAAGCTATCATTTTTTCCCACAGCTTTACAGCAATGACATTTCGAACTCACTGAAATAGGATTTTTCCCGATGTTTCTAAAAATGATCATCTAATTTCGACATTCATCTCACATTAATAATAGGGTCGAGTTCGGGTTTCGAATTTTCGGGTCGGGCTCGGTCCGGGTCGGGTTTTGAAAAAAGGTCGACCCGCTCATCTTTATTAAACCGTTCAAACAAAAAACCAAAATTTCAGATAAAGAATTCAAAATTTCAGATAAAACAAGGAAATTTTTCCTTTTACAAAATTTATCTGAAAATATATATTTTTTATCTGAAATTTTAAATTCATCTGAAATTTTTCTATTTTTTATCTGGGAGTTGCGGGAAACGCTACTTTTCAATGAAAAATACTACTGAACTTTGTCAGTTCATTAATATCGTCTATATTTGAAAAAGTTTTTCGAAAATACAAATGTGTGGAAACGTTCTCTTTTCAGCGGGTATGTTTGTCTGAACTCATTATTTCACAACCAATCTGCGAAATTTTGAAAATTTTAGCACTATGTCGATTCCACCCTCTCACATACATTTCCAAATTTATGTTTCGTGAATTTTACGTACGGCCGTTAAGCCTCCAAAAGAATTTCGTCGACGTATTAAGTGATCCGTATTTTTTTTGTATTTTTTTTTTTCAAATATACGAACTTTTTTTCTATTTTTGCAAGTACTGAGCTGTATTTTTTGCACATTTACCACATTTGTTGTGCCAGTCTGCTTTTTTCATCGAAAAATTCGTTCTGAGTCAAGAAATGTGGACATGTGTTTTCACATTTCCACATTTGTTTTCACATATGTGAGTCACATTTGCCTCGCAGATACAGGTTGGGAAAGTAGTCACATTTGAGTGTCAAAAAAAGGCAAATTTGCCAAATTCGGCAAATTCGCCGAAATGTGACTGGCAAATGTGACCACTTCCCTAACCTGTATGTAGCGTTCTCGAGCACATCTCGGCACATTTACTGTCAAAGTTTTCAGATGTGTATTGACCCATGGCAAATGTGCGACGGGAACGACAAATGTGCCACTTGAAAAAAATAAAATTTCACAATTATGATCGAGCAAACAAAGTGGCTATAAAAAGCAAACGTATTGTGCTGTTGACTACACATTCCACCGTGTGTTCTGCTGATATACACATAGTTCTTTTAAGAACATAGGTGTACTGAAGAAATCATGTAATTGTTACATGAGGGCGTGATACGCCGAAATCGGCATTTATGTTTGTAGATTGTACATCATTGTACATTTTATATGCAAAGTTGTTTTTGAAAATTTTCAACTCTAAATAAAATAAATAATTTTGATAAAATTTCCAAGCAATACAAAGCTAATAAGATGAAATAAAATTTCACATTTGCGAGGCAAATGTGACTCACATATGTGAAAACAAATGTGGAAACGTGAAAACACATGTCCACATTTCTCGATTCAGAACGACTTTTTCGATAAAAAAAACAGACTGGCACAACAAATGTGGCAAATGTGCAAGAAATACAGCTCAGTACTTAAAAAGTATATAAAAACGTGCGTAAATTTGAAAAAAAAACACACAAAAAAAATACGGATCACATTATACGCCGGCGAAATTCTTTTTGAGCCCAGACGCATCCTAAACGGCCTCACGTAAAATACACGAAACATAAATTTGGAAATGTATGTGAGAGGTTGGGTTCAGTTACGGCGACTTGCATAAATTTACAGGACATACGATGAGTTGCGTATTAGACACTGAATAATACAGTTTCATACTATTAAATATCGTAGACATTATTATTCGTAATATTTCTGCATTGATCCATTGTACGGATTGCAGACACAGCGCTGTGTTAACTTTTCACAATTCCCGCAACTCCCTGAAGTTTAATGCGATCCGTAAATACCCATTTGCAAAGCAGTAAACGGAACGTTGCTTACTGCAAAACATGATGTCTTGGAGAGATTTAAAGATCATTTTGATGCAAGAAATGTGGACATGTGTTTTCACATTTCCACATTTGTTTTCACATATGTGAGTCACATTTGCCTCGCAAATGTGAAATTTTATTTTTTTCAAGTGGCACATTTGTCGTTCCTGTCGCACATTTGCCATGGGTCAATACACATCTGAAAACTTTGACAGTAAATGTGCCGAGATGTGCTCGAGAACGCCAGATACAGGTTGGGGAAGTAGTCACATTTGAGTGTCGAAAAAAGGCAAATTTGCCAAATTCGGCAAATTCGCCGAAATGTGACTGGCAAATGTGACCACTTCCCTAACCTGTATGTAGCGTTCTCGAGCACATCTCGGCACATTTACTGTCAAAGTTTTCAGATGTGCATTGACCCATGGCAAATGTGCGACGGGAACGACAAATGTGCTACTTGAAAAAAATAAAATTTCACAATTATGATCGAGCAAACAAAGTGGCTATAAAAAGCAAACGTATTGTGCTGTTGACTACACATTCCACCGTGTGTTCTGCTGATATACACATAGTTCTTTTAAGAACATAGGTGTACTGAAGAAATCATGTAATTGTTACATGAGGGCGTGATACGCCGAAATCGGCATTTATGTTTGTAGATTGTACATCATTGTACATTTTATATGCAAAGTTGTTTTTGAAAATTTTCAACTCTAAATAAAATAAATAATTTTGATAAAATTTCCAAGCAATACAAAGCTAATAAGATGAAATAAAATTTCACATTTGCGAGGCAAATGTGACTCACATATGTGAAAACAAATGTGGAAACGTGAAAACACATGTCCACATTTCTCGATTCAGAACGACTTTTTCGATAAAAAAAACAGACTGGCACAACAAATGTGGCAAATGTGCAAGAAATACAGCTCAGTACTTAAAAAGTATATAAAAACGTGCGTAAATTTGAAAAAAAAAACACACAAAAAAAATACGGATCACATTATACGTCGGCGAAATTCTTTTTGAGCCCAGACGCATCCTAAACGGCCTCACGTAAAATACACGAAACATAAATTTGGAAATGTATGTGAGAGGTTGGGTTCAGTTACGGCGACTTGCATAAATTTACAGGACATACGATGAGTTGCGTATTAGACACTGAATAATACAGTTTCATACTATTAAATATCGTAGACATTATTATTCGTAATATTTCTGCATTGATCCATTGTACGGATTGCAGACACAGCGCTGTGTTAACTTTTCACAATTCCCGCAACTCCCTGAAGTTTAATGCGATCCGTAAATAACCATTTGCAAAGCAGTAAACGGAACGTTGCTTACTGCAAAACATGATGTCTTGGAGAGATTTAAAGATCATTTTGATGCATTGTACAACGGGGATGATGATGTGACTGATGACAGCGATGTCTCCTTCCTTGACGACGGCGGTCGTATCGTTGCAGCGCCAACAATAGAGGAAGTCTCACCAGCAATTAACTCACTCAAGAACAACAAAGCTTCCGGTTCGGATAATATACCAGCAGAACTGCGAAAACCACCGTGGAATTGCCTTGCTAAACACGACTTACAAATTTTTTGCTCGAGTACTATTCGAAAGACTAAATCCGCGTGTCATTGGGGATTATCAAGGTGGATTCAGACGAGATCGCTCAACAACTGACCAAATGTTCACACTTCGTCTGATTCTGCAAAAGGACAGAGAGTTTCAAGTCCGGACGTACTATTTTTTCATCGACTTCAAACAAGTTTACGATAGGACCAAGCGTATGGAGTTGCATGCGGCGATGAATGAGCTGGGCTTTCGCCTTGTCAAGGTACAAAACGACATGTCAGATGTGTTTGCTGTTAGAGAAGCAGGGAGACGCTCTATCTTGCTTACTCTTTAACTTGGTTTTGGAAATCCCAATGAGTCGTGCTGGTATCCAACCCAACAAAACGCTAATGGATGGAACAGTTCATGTTGTGAGCTTTGCAGATGACTTAGATCTGGCCAGTCGTACAAATGCAGACGTAGTTGACACTTTCACAAATCTGAAAATCCAAGCGGAGAGGACCGGTTTGATTATAAACGAGTCTAAAACCAAGTACATGAAGGCCGAGCCGAATCCGGTAGTCAATCAACGAGGAGACACAATATGCATTGGAGAGTTTAACCTCGAGGTAGTGGATAAGTTCATCAATCTTAAAGTCCTGGTACGGTCAGATGGTGACAACACACCTGAAATTCACAGACGTATCATGGCGGCAAGCAGATGCTATTATTGTCTAATCAAACATTTATGATCAAAGTTAATATCAAAGAAAACGAAGTGCAATATTTATAAAACACTTATTTGTCCAGAATTGATCTACGGATGCGAAGAAGAAAAGTAGAGGAACAGTTGCTGCTCCTAACGTTGAGCGTAACGTACATCATTAGTGATGAATTGTATTTTTGAAAGCAACTTAAAGAGTCCATCAATGACTTAAACAATCACATCAAATTGTGAATGAGCCAACAAGAATTACAATCAATAGTAGAACGTTGATCGGCCATATTCTAAAATGTTTAAATTATTGATTGACGTGCAACCAAAGTCAAACTATATTCGTTGACGAAGAGGTCGAAGTGTCCAATGAAACCTTGCAAACCGGTTCAGTGAATTTTTTTTATAGATAGTGTAACTGCTATAAACGAAAGCATACAGCCTAGTAAAGATCCGATTAATATGAATGGAGTGAAAGTGTGCGTGAATGACTTAAAATTCAAATTGTGAATTGATCAGCTGTTCGAAATTATCAACAGCCTGAAAAACAAAAAAGACTGACGGTGTGAATATTGAATTTATATTGGACTAGCTTGGTTACCCGGGCTTCGCCCGGGATATGGTGGCAATAATTTATGAAAATTGGTTACCAGTAAACATGTTTTTGATTTCAAACCTTTACGTGTACAATCAGTTCTTTGCTGAAAGTTTCTAGGAAACCTCAAATTACATAAAATATTTTAGTATCCTACTTTGAGCTCTGACCCGGAAAAAAGTTGAAAATTTGCTTCGTATCATGCGTACATGCGTATCGTTAGGACCACGTCAACTACATAGACCCTCCTACCGAAAACACTCAACAGATTTCCGAAAACTGAGTTCTTCCTCACAATTTGCGTGGTGTACTTTTTACCCTCAAAGAAACACTTTTCTCATATAACTCCGCCCGTCCGATCGCCAGATTTTGCTCGTCTTTGAAAGTCAAATCGCATAAAACAAACGTGACTTTGCGATTGAAGTGAATAAGAAGACAGATGAAAAAAGTAATTTTTCAAGGTACAGCCATTTTCTTTCTTTCCCTAAGTGAAGTTATTTTTGTGCAAGGATAAGTTATTCAGACATTTGTAAGGCAAAATTCTCCTACAGTTATAAATAAAATGAAATGGCGATACTCAAAGTGTCATGAAATTTACAAAACCAAAAGCTGCGCAAAAGAGTCCTCTACCATCTATCAAAAATCATTTTTAGGTCCTCGGACGACAGTAGTATCTTAGTTGGTTTCTGGGACCAATAGTTTCATGAGAAATTGAGTTCCCCCTGACGTCTACTGCAGCAAATCGAAAATTAAATTTTGGACCTCAACCAACCAGCCTTTTCGTGATGCCCGTGAGCCCGTGTTCGCCGGATTGTCTAAACTTTGTTTACCTGTACTTAAAGGAATTAGCTTTTTATATGAAGATTTACTGTGATGAGTCCTGGAACCATGACTCGTATGGGTAAAAGTGGGTGTAGTGAGGTGCACCAAGGTGCAGTGAGGTGCACCAAGGTGCAGTAAGGTGTACCAAGGTGTAGTGAGGTGCACCAAGGTGCGGTGAGGTGCAGTGTATTTTGGGTTTTATATTATAGATGCATGGAGCCACATTGGAAATGCTCTGCTGGATATTGTTAACGAATCACTCACGAAAGGAGTTCTTTCTGACTGCTGGAAAAAATCCGTGGTGGTCAGGGCAGAGAAAGTGGCTTCTGCGTCAATCGTGAAGATTTTCGCCCAATCAACATGTTATCCACATCTGAAAATATCCTGGAAACGGTAGCGAAGATTCAACTAGTCCATTACATGACGGATAATGACATCATCGTCAGCGAACAGTCAGCGTATAGAAAAAATCATTCTTTCGAAACGGCATTAAATTACGTGATTGCTGATTAGAAATGTGAGATCGATGAAAGGAATTGTATACTGGCAGTGTTCGTTGACTTGAAGCGAGCCTTCGAAACAATTGACAGGAGCGTCCTTCTGAGGGAATTGGAATGTTATGGAATCAGAGGAGCTGAACTGCCATGGTTCACTGACTATCTGACTGACTACAAAGATCGGAAAAACAACTTCGTCCGAACGAACTGGAGCTTCCCCAAGGCTCTGTCCTTTCCGCTATTTAGTTGTCACTATTCCTCAACGATGTGAAATCGATTTTTCAGAAATGTAAAATTAATTTATTCGCCGATTATACAGCAATATATAAGGTTGGGAAATATATTAATGACCTAGTAGAAGTAATGAATAGTGAACTAATTTTGACGAATGGCTGAATGATAATACGTTAAAATTGAACTAAATTCATGGTGCTGGGTCATATGAAAATCGAAAAGGTGAACGAATTTAAAAATCGATAGAGTGACTGAAATTAAATATCTCGGTTGTATGATTGACGATCAATTGAACGCCAAATGCGATTATGTGTGTCGGAAAATGGTTAATAAAGTGAATTTCTTTGGAAGAATTTTCAGGTGTCTAGATCAAGATTCGAAACTCTTAGTGTACAACACAATTATCGCTTTAGAACTTTTCTAAATGTGAAGTACATTGAACTGAGAAGTAAATTTGAGAAGTATAAACTCCATTACGATAAACTCATTGAAATATTCATGTCATCAAAATTGGGTGATAAATTTATTATGACAGGTGATTACAATTTGAGTGATACGATAACATGGTCTTTTGATAATGTTAAGAAAATTCATCAGGCTTCAGATGTTGATGGTTCTATTCCCAACGGATTACTAGATGTTCTAGCATTATGTAATTTCAATCAATTTAATACGACTCGTAACGTTCTCAATCGAACATTAGATCTCTTCATTTCGAATTTAACATCCGATTGTGTTGAAATAGTAAGAGCAAAAGAGACTCTTGTTCCGGTTGACGGACATCATCCTCCGATTGTTGCGACAGTCGACTTATCTCCAGTGAAATTTTTAATGGAAAAGCGATTCCCAATAACTAACTTTTTCAAGGCCGATTATGTTAAATTAAATAATGAACTGGCTATGATTGACTGGGTTAGCGAACTAATGGATCTGGATTTAGATGGTGCTGTAAACAAATTCTATAATATTCTTAATCCGTTCATTGAATCCATACCGAAAACTGTTATACTGACTAGAGAATATCCCAACTTTTATACGTTTGAGCTCATATCGCTGTTAGTTAAAAAATCAAATGTAAAAAACAAGTTGAAAAAAGTTACATCTGAGGGTGAAAGAGAATGGCTTAATACAAGTTTTTCAGAGCTTCGCAAGCAAGTAAAGAGTAAAATTAAATTATGTTTCAAAAATTATGTCAGTGATTGTGAACAGAAGCTGAAAACGAACACGAAATGTTTCTTTGCGTTCACGAAATCGCTTAAAAAAACAAACTCTTTGCCGAACAACATGAAACTTGCTGATGAATCTAGTAATGATAGGCAGAAAATCTGTAACTTGTTTGCGAAGTTTTTTGATTCAGTATACAATCCCAGTGTGGAGGTGGTGAGCGAGGTAATTTATGACCCATTCTCTCTTTCGGAAACTAATGCAGTATCGTTAAATTCATTCAGTGAAGATCAAATTCAGAAAGCAGTAAATAGTTTTAACGTAAATAAAGTAACTAGCCCAGACAACATCCCAATGATGTTTTTCGTAAATCTGTCGTTATCGCTAAGTTTACCGTTATCCATTTTATTCAATAAATCTTTGGCGGAAAATAAGTTCCCTACCAAGTGGAAAGTTAGTTATGTCTCACCTATATTTAAAGATGGGGATAAAGAAGACATAATGAACTATAGACCAGTTTGCGTATTGAGTGCAGTCTCCAAGATATTTGAAAGACTTATTTTCAACCAACTGTTTGATCAAATAAAATTCCAAATTCACATCTCACAGCACGGATTCTTCAAGAAACGTTCAACTCAAACTAACTTGATGGAATATGTATCTTCAGTCGCGCAATCTATAACAAACGGAGGTCAAGTGGACACGATTTATACTGACTTTTCAAAAGCTTTTGATAAAGTTGATCACTACATTCTAGTTGAGAAACTGAAAGCGTTTGGTTTCACTGATGATCTTCTGGGTTGGTTTAGATCGTATCTACGACATCGCTCACAGTTCGTAGTTATTGGTGCCACCAAATCGAGGTGTATTATTCCGACTTCCGGTGTAGCGCAGGGTTCTATTTTAGGACCATTGTTATTCATCCTTTTTATAAATGATCTTTTATCAATGCTTTCGTCAAGCTCCGGATTCGCAGACGACCTCAAAATTTATCGTAAAATCAAATCTATCTACGACTGTGAGTTACTGCAAAATGACTTAGTAAAAATCGTTGAATGGTGTGACAGGAACAATATGGTAATTAATGTAAATAAGTGTGCGGTGATGTCAACTACTCACAGCCCCAATAAAATCCGTTATACCTACAACATAGACGGCAAAGAGCTTGAGCGTGTATCAATCAAGAAGGATCTTGGAGTGACTATGGACGACAAATTGTCATTTAATCAACACATAGATGAAATTACCAGAAAAGCATACAGAATGCTGGGTTTTATGTTTCGCTGTGGGAAGTACTTTAAGAGTCAAAAGAGTATGATGTTACTTTTTAACACACTCGTAAGAAGCCGCTTGGAGTATTGCTCCTCGATTTGGAGTCCATATTATGAAAATGCGATTGATCAACTAGAACGAGTGCAAAAGAAATTTACGAGATTATTCTTTTTTAAATTTAACTTAGGTAGTCCGCGTCCTAGTTATCATGACAGGTTGAAAAGACTCAAGATGCATTCGCTAGAATCTAGGAGACTGGAGAATGACGAAATCATGCTTTTCAAATTGATACACGATCATGTGGACACTTCGTTAAAACATAGTCTATCTTTTCACCAACCACAGAGATTGACTAGGCAAAACAATACATTTTACCTTCCAAAGATGACCACAAATTATCAACAAAATTCACCGCTGTATCGGCTTCAAATGAATCACGACGTTTACTTCGCCGACGTAAATATTCGTAATGGGAAAATATCATTGTTTAAAAAGAAAATTAGAGAATTTTTCGTATTTTAGTCATTAGTACATTAGAAACTTGCAAATCTTTTTATTACTTTTCCTCAAACATTGTTTTCAATTAATTCGTTTTTTATATAATTTTATTGCTACCAAATTTTTCTTTTCTTCACTCATGAAACCACAGATAAATATGTTATTGGGTATAATGCCTGTTTATTTACCTTAATAAATAAAATAAATAAAAAAAAAAAAACAGCATACAGTGGGGGATGCCTAATAAGTCACCCATTCTGGATAATTTCGTGACATTCACAAACTCATTCGTGTATTTTTAAGCCACTCGCTTTGAAAACTGTTTTTTGACTCTTGTAATTGTATACCTCGCCTTCTGGTCGGGATACAAATTCTACACTCGTCAAAAAACAGTTTTCAAAGCTTTTTGCTTAAAAACACCCTCTTGAGTTTGGCTCATTTCACAAAATTATTCCCTCATGTAATGACTTATTTCCGCATCCCCCACTGTAATCTACTATTTATTTTAAGCGAAAAAAAAAGACTGCTCACATTGGCGCAGCCAGTAAAAAAATGATCTTTTCAACAACAAAATAATTACAATAAATAAAAGTATAGCTGTTATAACTCAAAAAGAATCCTAAACCTAAATCTAAGAATTAACGCATGGATGAAAACGCAGACCGCTCAAAATTATTTCGTAAGGATCGAGAAGGGCGAGGAGAAGTTGGTCGCCCAAAAATTAGATGGATTGATGGTGTCGAACCAGATCTTCGGACGCTAAGAGTAAGGAATTGGCAAAACACAGCAAGTGATAGGCAGCGTTGGATCAGAATTCTCGAGCAGGCTGTACCGCCGAAAAAGTAAAGTAAGTAAGTTGGTAAATGATGTTTTCATATCCTCTATTCTAAGAGGAAGTTCGTAAATGACGTCCGGCTGAAAATCGGGAAAAGGCTGAAAATCGGGAAATGACTGAAAATCTGGAAATGACTAAATTCACTAAACAACGGGAAATAGCTAGAACGTTGAAATAATTAAAAATCAAAGAATAACTAAAACTTGTAAAAAAGAATTTTCTCGCGAATTCCTATGAACTACTTTACAAAATATAATGAGTTTTGTTCGAGACACGACCGAATGTAGAGATGTAAGGAGGACTATTTTTCCCTGCCCCAGAATCTTTTTTGGGTCCCGAGAATAAAATGTCCAAGAAATTATAAAGAAACAATTTTCAAAATTTTCGCCTGTGGTGCTACAAACATTCGGATACTTTATTAACTTTTCATGCCTCGGGGCCAAAATCGAAGGTAATTTTATAAATTTCTCTCGATTTTAGACCTCTGCATGAACAAATTTTTGTGTATCTGTTTTGGACGACTCATTTTAGGCACTTTCGCTACAACACGCGAAATTGCCTAAAATCAGTCGTCAAAAACAGACACACAAATAACTATTATACTTTATTAACTATCTTGCATACAAAGAGCCACTTGGCTAGAAAATTTCGTCTGCGGCGATAATAACCTAACTCATCAAATTCAAAAAGTAAGCTTAGCCCAACTTGGCCGACAACGCGACGATGTTAATTTGAGAATGAGACGGATAAATGTTTCAATTTAACTTAATTCCCCTGTGTTTGGAATTATTCTACAGGCAAAGGCAACTTGGCTGGCGATCTGTTCCGGAGAGCGCTTGAAAAGTATTACACTTATAAAATAAGCTTAAAAAATTCGCTGGCTCCGCTCGCGTTTTCATTATAAGTAACATCAATATCATTTTCTTTATCCCAGGCCCGAATCTGTAAAATCATATTTTCGTGCATAATCTATCACAACAAAAACCCTTTTTAAAAGGGAAACGTGACGCAAGTCCTCGTCCCTTCTTCCAACAACTGATATCAATTTAGGTGACGCTTGCAGCTTCGGAACGCACAAAATTCTTTTGAAATATTTTCACTTTTGATTAAAAAAATGCGTCACAAATGCCGGACCCGCCAATGTAATAATTTATCTACGCTGTCAGCTTTCATACGCAAAAATTTGATTTCCTGTACAAAGTCAAAGTATAAAGTCAAATTCTTGCAATGTGAAAGCTGAAAGAACAGAAAAGTGAAAATATTTCAAAAGAATTTTGTGCGTTCCGAAGCTGCAAGCGTCACCAAAATTGATATCAGTTGTTTTGGAAGAAGGAACGAGGACTTGCGTCACGTTTCCCTTTTAAAAAGGGTTTTTGTTGTGATAACAGTTGTTTTGGAAGAAGAGACGACGACTTGCGCCACGTTTCCCTTTTAAAATGGGTTTTCGTTGTGATTGTAACGTTTTGCATTATTTTGAGCCGCCGCTGCCGCCGAACCGAAGCGCGGCGGCTACTACTTACATTGGTGAGAATGATCACTCAACCTCCTCTACAACATATCAAAAGTTTTTTTTTGAGCCGCCGCCGCCGCCCAACCGAAGCGCGGCGGCTACTACTTCCATGGGCGGAAATGATCCCCTTAACTGCCTCTACAACATATCAAAAGTTTTTTTGAGCCGTCGCCGTCGCCGAACCGAAGCGCGGCGGCTACTACTTCCATGGACGAAAATGATCCCCAAACTTCCTCTACAACATATCAAAAGTTTTTTTTAGGCGCCGCCGTCGCCGAATGGAAGCGCGGCGGCTACTACTTCCATGGGCGAAAATGATACCCTTAACTGCCTCTACAACATATCAAAAGTTTTTTTTGAGCCGCCACCACCGCCAAACCGAAGTGCGGCGGCTACTACTTCCATGGACGAAGATGATCCCCTCAACTTCCTCTACAACATATTAGAAGTTTTTTTTTGAGTCCCCGCCTATTTTCCGCCATTATGGCGGTCACCCTGATGCACTACATACCCAACTTTCCCTTTGACACCAAACCTCTATCTCGAACACACAACCATTGCCTCATACAAAATGTGCTATCATACACACTACACACACAAACACATACATATGGGCTTTATATGGCGCCTTCTTAGAGCTCTGGCGCCCAAACGAGGCCGATACCCCCCTTTTTTAAAATCTCATATGACGTAGAATGCCCACCCGAAGGTCCCTGCAAAATTTCAAGTAATGTTATCGAGCCGTTTTCGAGCAAGAGCCAAAAAAGTCGGTTTTCATACAAATGGCTCTGGAACTAACTAATTAACTAACCGACTAACTAACGTAGGATGTTTCCATTAACTTGGGCTTATATTATGAAGCAGCACATTTTGTATGGAAAATGACGATTTTCTAAAGGTCATATCTTCGGATCCACTGGACCGATTTTAATGAGTAAAATGTCGATTTCAATCAAAATTTTACAAGGAATTAAATCAGGGGGGTAAGACGCAAGGGGAAAAAGTTCCAAATACACCGTACAACTACCCAAACAATAAAAAGTGAGAAATATGGCGCCATTAAAATTCATTTTTCGTTAAAAATGACTTCTGTGTAATCGATGGAGGATTTTTTTTCAAAGCGCAGCCGCCAATAATTTTTGTGACTCCTCTGACTGCACAGGTACTATACAATATATTTTCAATATTTGAAATAAGATAATAAAAATTGTTTATATAGTGAAGCAGGTAAGTTGTCTTACATTTTTTGTAATTCATTCTCTCAGTTCAACTAGGAAATTCCCTCAAAAAATATTGAGATATTGACTAACACAGCAACGAGCTGTGATAGATCGAACAAACAATGATCATTAATGATAGAAAAAGCTATATATCTGAATTTTACTTTGAGAAAAGCCCTACAGTTGAATTGACTAGAGCTTTTGAGGTCATAGCAAAGGCATAGGTATTCTCATAGTAAAGATATAATTCGCTATATTCAAACACGACGTTTATTTATTTACTTCTTTTTAAATCCGAAAAGTATAATTATTTACATTATTTGATTTAAGTGGACAAGTAACGGGTACGACTAGATGAAAATAGTTTCTAATTGCATGTAACATAAAAAAAACTGCAAATCTTTTGTGAAGGTTAATTTTTTCATAAATCCAATTGACCGACCAACCAACGCAAATATTTTTGTATAAAAGTTCTACTCCAAGATAGTTAAATGTTATTTTCAACATGGAGTATGCGAACTTGTTCCTGCGAGATTTTATTTAACGCATTTCATAAACTTGCAATTTTAATTATCAAATGCATATTTGGATTAATGCTGTTTTTTTACGCAATTTCTATGAACGTTGTAGGAAATATAGAAAATGTTGTAATAACAAATTAATTTGGTTTGTGCAGACGTAAAATAAATTGTTTGAAAGGCACATGTGTTAGGCGCGGAAAACCAGTTATAATAGAAGTAAATTCAAAACCGTTTAAAAAGTGGTTATCAGACAGTGAAGTCAATGCAAAAAGTATTTTTGGCCATCAGGACCTTTATCGTCGTTGGTGATTTTTTACTTCAGTCTATACATCTCATGCAACAGTTCGAGGGCTATTATATTAAAGACGGTATGCGGATCAGCTGGGTTGTGACCGCAGCCGGAAATAGTGTGTATCCTCGGTATCTAGGATACCGGGCAGTTTGGGGGCCGAAAAACCGGATACCGGGAAATCCACTCGAGCTTCGCTCTGTTGTTCGGGAAATGTGCTCGAGCGGTTCACGTTTCGGGAAATATGCTCGAGCAAAGAGAACGGTATACGTTATGGGGAATCGCTTTAAGATGGGAAATGACTAAAAAATGGGAAATCGCTTCAAAGTGGGAAATGACTAAAAATGGGAAATCGCTTCAGGATGGGATATGACTAAAAAATGGGAAATCGCTTCAAGATGGAAAATGGCTAAGAAATGGGAAATCGATTCAAAGTGGGAAATTACTAAAAATGGGAAATCGTTTCAAAGTGGGAAATGACTAAAAATGGGAAATCGTTTCAGGATGGGAAATGACTAAAAAATGGGAAATCGCTTCAAGATGGGATGGGAAATGACTAGGAAATGGGAAATTGATTCAAAGTGGGAAATTACTAAAAATAGGAAATCGCTTCAGGATGGGAAATGAATAAAAAATGTGAAATCGTTTCAAGATCGGAAATGACTAAGGAATGGGAAATCGCTTCAAAGTGGGAAATTACTAAAAATGGGAAATCGCTTCAAAGTGGGAAATGACTAAAAATGGGAAATCGCGCAGAATAAGAAATGACTAAAATATGGGAAATCGCTTCAAGATGGGAAATGACTAAGAAATGGGAAATCGCTTCAAAGTGGGAAACTACTAAAAATGGGAAATCGCTTCAAAGTGAGAACTGGGAAATTGCTGAAAACGGGAAATGAATAAAAAATGGGAATTGCTGAGAAATGAATGAAAAATGGGAAATTACTGAAAAACGGGAAATAAATAAAAAATGGGAAATGGCTGAAAAATGGAAAGTGAATAAACAACTTGGTTAAAAAATTATAAAAAAATTTCGCTAGCTTCGCTTGCGCCTTTTATAAACTCTTAAAATATTTTATTGAGATTTTGATGACTTCGTTCAAAAAAATCACGCTCGCTCCGCTAGCGTTTCATAAATTTCTCTTTGTGAAATGTTGATTGATATATCAACGATTTCGGAAAAAATTATTAAAAAAAATCTCGCTCGCTATTCATAATTTTTTTTTTGGACCCGTACGAAGTACAAGAGGTCCTATACGTTTACTACAAACAATTTTATTGTAACATGGGGTAGATCGAGGTGGGAGTGGAAGGGGTGCATCTATTATCGTCTAGAGATGACGAATCAGCAATAAAAAAAATGTCCGTCCGTCCGTCCGTCCGTCTCCACCTTTTTTTCCAAACGACTCAACCGATCAGCCTAATCTTTTTTTTTTTTTCCTGAAAGGTACATGCCTCCCATGATTCAAGTTCGAAGATGAGCAAAATCGATCAAGTGGTTCCGGAGATATAGTCGAGGAAGTGACCAAAAACATGGTTTTTCGAGGGTCGGTGAAACTTTTTCGCAAATATCTCAGCAAGTAAAGCACGGAAATTGCTCAATTTGGTGACAAATGAAAGCATTTGATACCAAAAAACTGGGGAATTTTTTTTGTTGGAATCGGGTCAGGGGTCTGGGCACTGGGAGCCATGGAATGGGCGAAAATAAATTTCTCTGCCCAAAATGATAAGAGATAGTTTTTTTTTCAGTATTTGCGTAAATACGCAATACAGAGATTTACTTTCAAAAGCAAAGTTGTAGAGAATCCAATTTTAGCGAACACGTGTCTCAGGGTTTTGGGGAAATATGGTCCAATATTGGTATATGGCCACTTCCATAATTGGGCAGGATGACCCAGATCTCCAGAACTATGAGAGTAAGAAAGTTGGTTCCAAAGGCAAAGTTATAGAGAATTAAATTTAAGCGAACACGTGTTTCAGGGTTTTGGGGAAATATGGCCCAATACTAGTATATGGCCACTTCCATAATTGGACAGGATGACCCGGATCTCCAGAACTGTGAGAGTTAGAAAGTTAGTTCCAAAGGCGAAGTTTAGAAAAATAAATTTAAGCGAACACGTGTTTCAGGGTTTTGGGGAAATATGGCCCAATCCTGGTATGTGGCCACTTCCATAAATGGGCAGGATGACCCAGATCTCCAGAACTATGAGAGGTAGAAAGTTGCTTCCAAGGACAAAGTTGTAGACAATAAAATTTTAGATAACACGTGTTTCTGGGTTTTAGGGAAAAACGAGTTAGTCCTTGGATATAAGCTTTTCTAGATTTGAATGGTCTGAGACGTACTTCGGTAGGGCCTTTGACATTACCTTGGGTAATTTCTATGGATCTTTGAAACTCTTATAGTTATAAAAGAACATAAAACGTTGGATTGTTTGCTTATTTGTATCTTTGGATACGTTCGAGTCTTTTTGTAACATCTATTCTCTTTGCCATATCTATTCTGTTTGCCACATCTATTCTGATACGAACGGGTCTTTGGTTATGTTTTTAAATATTGATTGATATGTCAACGGTTTCGTCAAAAAGTATGAAAAAAAATCTCGCTCGCTCCACTCGCAACATTTCAACATTTTTCACCGGGAAATAACTTTTGGCCACCGGGAAATCGCATGTTGATCACCAGGAAATCTCAATTTTTCACCGGGAAATCTCGATTCCTCAGTGGGAAATTTTATCGATTTTAAACGGATACCAGGAAAAAATGGGAAATCGAATTTGGATACCGGGAAAAAGACATTATTTCCAGCCGCGGTTGTGACATCGCACACATTGATTCACCTATGAACTAATACTTTCTGGGTAATTTTGTAATCTCTAACAACTAAGCTGCAAACTTCGTGAAGTTTGTAATTGTTTTATCATGAGAAGTTCTGCAACAGTGACATAGCAAACTATAATTCGAGCTAGTTGGATCCCGTAGCCCCCTAGGGGGCACCCCCTATTTACTTTTTTTCAATAACATTGGGTCGCTGGAGCAATAAGCGAGAACGTACATAAAGCTGTGATGTTATAAACGGAATTAATTTTTTTATGCGAGAGGGCTGCCGCCCCCTCGACCCCCGCTAATTATTAGCCTGCGGCGCACAGTGGATTTTTTGTAAGGTTTTACTGCGCCAGACTCGAATACCTTTTTATATTCAAAAATTTTTTACAGTCATGAGGCCTGGCGCAGTAAAACCTTACAAAAAATCCACTGTGCGGCGCTTTCCCTGGTCAACACTGGTCAACATCCACGTCCAAATCTCCGTCAAAATCTGTCCAAATCTGTATAGATCTACGTTTTTGTGACGTTTCGTAAAAGATAAAAGTCCCTAGCTTTGTTGTACACCTAGGTTTCAGTGACATTTTGTAAAACGAAAAAGCTCCCTAGTTTTGTTAGCTACTTAGGGCGTTTCATTAAAGCGCAAAATCCTGACTTCGTTAGCCACCTAGTCTTCGCGACACTTTGTTATCCCTAGCTTCGTCATAAACCTCCCATAACTCCCTCATTTTAGAACAATATCACACCCCCGAACGTGTTTTCTCGACGTTTTAGACCATCCTCGACAACATACCAATAATTAATTTTTCAGTCATTTTGCGGCAGGTCAAACCGATTCTCACAATACCGGTTCCGTCAGCTTCGTGGTATCGATATCGATACCTTTTATTTGACACCTCACTGACCGCAATCCGACCACTGCCGACCGAGATATAGTCGAAGAAGTGCTCCCGTTCTACACTAAATTGCTCAAAAGTGCCCTATACCAGGGTTTTCTGAAAGTTCAAACCTGCTATTAGTTCTCTCACTCTGCAAGGCTATGAGTGAAAAAGAAAACATCTAGGACTTTTGAACGTTCATATGAAAACCCCGGTATATCGGTCGGATGGAATTTTTTCACCCAACATTGTTCACCAATTTTATTGACCCGAACCTTCACTAACGATCGGCACTGAAAAAAACATCATTGCCCACAACTGCAATTTCTGCAGTTTTCACCTCCGGGTAAAGTCGGATCAAAAAATTTTCTTCTACAAAGTTGTAGCCCATCAAAAACTCTAAGACTTTTCTTCCCCAACCGAAGCTCCAACTCGCCAACTGCATCGTCTACAGTCGATCTAAATAATTTGACCTATTTTCTAATTCCTAAATTTCTTAAATGAAAAATTCGGGACCTTGTTTTCTTCACGTTTCAGACCATCACCAACAACATATCAAAAAGTTTTTTTTTTGCTCTTTAGGTGAAACACGTGTCCCACAGATAAATAAATAAATGAACAAATGTTGCGCGTTTATAATATGTTATTTGTAATTTTTCGCCAATAGCCAAAAATCAATTGAGAATATTCAACCTACATTTATATCCGAATAAGGCGAAAAGATTGCTTACACATGCCGAATAACACGCGCTGAATAAAAGTATTTATTAAAAAAAAGCAACAAATCAACTAGACATTATACACATCCCATTTTACGAACATGTGTCCTGCGTATACAAAAAAGGATAATCCTGAAAAACGTTTTTATAATTGCATATCTTTAAGCAATTGAGACAACAGCGTAAAATTTAATCTTAAAGAAAACATTCAAAATGTAAATATTTTTTCATGTGATTGAATAACATTTCAAAACCTTTTTCGCCCTTGGATCTGATTCTTAAAGTTATCATAAATTACGGAACTTCCTATTTCAAGTAGTTGTTAAATGTTTACTTCTTTAGATGGTTATTCACTTATAGATACCGGTTTTCTCATAATTGTGTTACGTATAGCGAGCTTTAATGGATTTGTTAAGAGCAACGTTTTTTTGAAAGAATTCAGTTATTTTTAAAGTATTAAAAATACACATTAATATAAATTTTGTTTACTTAGATGGTGACAAATAGGCATTTGACGCACGCTGAATTGTATCGCTGGATCGCCAGCGAAATTCTTTGATTAAGATGGAGTCTCGACCTGTCGTTACCGGAGACTGCGTTTAATCCTTCGTTTCTGTGCCCAAGGTCCCAGAGATTCGAACACGATTTGCTTAAAACAGTCTGTGTGTTTTAACATTCTTCTGCCAAATTTACCCGGTGAATTTTTAATTTATAAATTACCACACTCCCTATATGTCGGAATAGACATAAAAAATGCGTTATTTCATTTTCTGCATTACTAATGTATATTTTTTCCCTTACTCATGGAACATGTGTGCGACCGTTGCTTGCGAAAAATTGTGAAAAAAACAGCAAGCAAAATTTTTTGAGATTTCAAACTCAAGCACATTATGAAGACGTAAAAAAGCGCGACCGTAGCGAACGAAGAAAAATTTAGATTATGGTTCGTTCCACGAATACTTATTTGAAGAAATTGCGAGCATAGCTAAATTTTTTGAGATTTAGAACTCAAACATAGTGTGGAGAATCTACTTCGCGTTTCTGAATCATTTCTCGTTTTTCAGTAAATTCGAGTTTTTCAGCAAAACTACTTCTTCCTTGTCCTTCTCTCCTCTCAATTGTAATTTTTAGACCCGTACGAAGCACGTAGGTCTGATGCGTTTACTACCACGTTTGTTACATTACGAATTCGAACCCGGGAGTAAGGGGGAACCTTTTTTTGTTGCCTCCTGATGACAAATCAGCGAAAAAAACAATGTCCGTCTGTCGGT
Organism: Pseudolycoriella hygida; assembly: GCA_029228625.1. Lineage (NCBI taxonomy): Eukaryota > Metazoa > Arthropoda > Insecta > Diptera > Sciaridae > Pseudolycoriella > Pseudolycoriella hygida. The sequence goes on along the minus strand of CM055404.1, from coordinate 53,266,818 downwards.
CTGTCTGTCTGTCGGTCTGTCTGTCTGTCTGTCGATCTGTCTGTCTGTCTGTCCGTCAACACGATAACTTGAGTAAATCTTGACCGATTTTCAAAAAAAAATTTTTCCTGAAAGATAGTCGAAAATTATTTTATGGTATTGAATCAGGGCACTGTCGGCCCAAGGGACGCTGAGCTAGGGCCGTTCAAGTGGTCTTTGGTCTTTTGCACATAACTCGAGTAAATCTTTTCTGATTTTCATAAATTTTTTTTGTTTGAAAGATCTGGGCATGGCCGACAATTTATGGA